>CM030364.1:52054509-52497009 GCA_017893485.1 Hemerocallis citrina | reverse complement strand
ATTAATTAAAAAGAGCGAAATCTGAAATTTTGTTGTTTATTAATTGCAAAATTAATTCTAGGGCTTTTGATTTTACCTAGTTTATCCCATACAATTCATAATTTCATGTAATAACAAATTCTACTTTTCCAAGTTGTAGACCAAAATCTCCTAATTATTCAATGTTTTCTCTCGAATAACATCAAAAATATCTCCAACTAACAGTTTTGTCATATCTCATGCAAATTTAATTAATTGAAGACTCATTAAGTTCTATGGATTTCTTTATAGTCACATCAATCGCGGTAAATCATCTCTAATTTCGCTCAATCAATGGTGTTTAATTCTATAGTTCTAAATCAAAAATTACCTCTCGGTCTCTCAATGATCCAATAAATCATACAAAAATTGACCAAACAATTATAAGCATTAAGAACAAAAATCAAACACACAGCCATGGAAAAATAGAAAAATAATTTGGAATTAAAATTGTATTCTCAAAACTAGGCTACATTAAAGCCCTAGAAAAATAAATTTAGTTCATAATAAATTTACAACTAAAAAATAATGTCTTGGATTGCATAATAAAATTAGAAAAAGAGAAGGGATACAGAAAGAACTGTTGTGTTAAAAAAAATTGCAAACCGAAGTCTCGAAAATCGAGCCAGCATAGTCAGCACTTCTCTTACTCTCTCCCTCTGTCTCATTTTCTGCCTTGATCATCGCGCCGCTGACGTGACGCTGACATCAGCGCCTTTCTTCTTGTTGTTGTCCTCGAGCACAGAGCCGAAGCCTACGTAAGCACAGCAACCCTGGTCTCTTTTGCATTGAAATTCAAGCCATCAAGTCAAGCCCTTTTCTGTTGCTTATTTTTATTTATTTTTTCTTTTTTTTCTTTTCTTTTTTCCTTGGATCTGGCGCCGCTCAAAGCCAGCACACCTTAAAACCTACCTACCACCCCCTCACCTACACTTTATATAGGAGAGATATAATAGGGTTAGGTTAGTTAATTAGGTTTAGTTAAATAAATAATTAATTACTTAGAATATTTAGATTAAGATTAATTTATTAATCTAATTAACTAATTTTTTTAACTCTTTCCTCATCCATCAATCCGTACTTTTAAAATTATATAATTTAATTCCAACCCCTAATTGATAATAATATTTTCTATTAACTTTTTCGAGGAACAAATTGTAAAATTTAAAATTTAACAAATCAATAAAAATTTAACAATCATTCTCCTTGTTTTATAATATTGATTTTTACTGAAAATCTTCACCTTTTGCATCAAAAAAATCTTATTCCTTCAAAAATAATTAATTAACTGAAATCTATGGAAATAAGATAAATTATTAACATGATAGATGAATACAACCAATTCTTATGGATAAATGAGTACAAATATTTATATAAAAATTAGACACATCAAATGCCCCTAAACTTAAGATTCTGCTTGTCCTCGAGCAAAAAGTAAAACCATGAATAAAGGAATAATGATCAATAATAGGCTCAACTCATCACACCAAAAGATCTCATCATGCCAGCATCAAAATTGCAATTAAACATATCAACAATAGCAAATAAAGTTAAACCAAGCGTACCCACTTTCTCCAGGACAATTATTCATTCATAATTCCAAACCCAATCATATTGTTCATGCAATTAATGTAATTATAGTATGTAACAACTCAATCTGTGATTACCCCTTCTCACTAATGCAAACCGAGTAGCAAACTAGAGTTTTTTTTCCCGCTCTTCTCTAAGTTGTCACTTGCCTTTTGACGCGAATGCAAACATTTGTGATGAATTTACCAGGTTACTCAACAAGTCACAAACTTAAAGTGCTTTGCATACTCATATTTCAAGTTTTCGTTTGATGTAAAAGTAAACATTGGTGATGAATACCCCTAGTTACTAAGCAACTCAAAACATTGGAGTAGATATACTTTATTCATATAATTATTATTTTTTCATTATTACTCTATTTACTTAAACTCTATGGACTAGATCAAAGGGGATAATCACAAGAAAAAACATCACATTTTTTCTTTATGTATAATCACATGACTCTTAAAATTTTGTAAGGAATTTTGAAATTCAATAATCCTAAAGTAAATAAGTATGCTTAATCTTGCTTTATAAGATATTGTCTATCCTAAAAAAAATCAATATATATATACTACAAAAGATACTGGTTTTACCGGCGAAAGTTCCCCGGCGTTTTACTAGTAGCGCCGGGGTAGGGAGCGAATAGGAATTGGGAGCCAGATGGGATGGTTATACACCGGCGGTCGATTTAAAATGCCGTTGTATGTTCGTATTCACCGGCGTTTTACTTAAAAACGCCGGTGAAGTGTATTATTCACCGGCGTTTTTATTATAAACGCCGGCGAATATACGGACACATTCACCGGCGTGTCTAATTGAAACGCCGGTGAATAACTGCGATAAAACCCGCGAACCCTAATCTTTCGCTCGCCATTTTCCCAAACCCCCCCCCCCCCCAAAAAAAAAAGGGGGCGCTTCGTTTCCCTCCTTCCTCGCTCTACTTCCCGCGCGTTTGCCTCCGCCGCTTCGTTCTCTTCGACGGCCTTCGACCTTTCGAAATCGTCCCTTCTTCCCTTCATCATTTTCGATTTCCCTCTTCCCTCTCTCTATTTGGAGGTGAATCGGCGATCGCCCCGCTCTCTCTCTCTCCTACGCCCCCGCCCTCGTCGCCCCGCTCTCTCTCTCTCTCTTCGGTATGATCTCTTGATTTCCCTTATTTTTCAAAAAAAGCAGCTTTTTTCAGATTATTCATCTTGATTTCCTTAACATGAATGGTTTAGTTGAGATGAAGAATTAATAGAATAATATATGCTTAGATACTGGAAATTTTTATCTTCTTTTACTGTTAATGAAGCTGATTTCATGCATCTGATTGTCTTCATGGCATGTTTGTTTTTTTACCCAAAATGGGTTCACTGTGAATTGAGGATGGTCTAGGTACGTATGCCAAAAACCTCCGGACGGATATGCACAACAATTGGATTTTAGATTTAGTTGGGCACAGTGAATTAGTAGAGCAACATATAAGCTCAGATAATGGAAATTTTTCATTTTCAGATACTGTTAAAGTAACCTGATTGCAATCTTTGGCATGGTTTTTTAACAAAAAATGGGTTCACTTCCAAACTAAGTATGCTGCTAGCTTACCCATTTTCTTTCACTGTTAATGAAGCTGATTTCATGCATCTGATTGTCTTCTTGGCATGTTTGTTTTTTTACCCAAAATGGGTTCACTATGAACTGAGGATGGTATAGGTACGTATGCCAAAATCCTCCGGCCGGATATGCACAACAATTGGGTTTTAGATATAGTTGGGCTAAAGAAGTAGTAGAGCAACATATAAGCTCAGATAATGGAAAATTTTTCATTTTCAGATACTGTTAAAGTAACCTGATTGCAATCTTTGGCATGGTTTTTTAACACAAAATGGGTTCACTTCCAAACTTAGTATGCTGCTAGCATGTCCATTTTCTTTCACTGTTAATGAAGCTGATTTCATGCATCTGATTGTCTTCTTGGCATGCATTTTTTTTACCCAAAATGGGTTCACTGTGAACTGAGTATGCTATAGGTATGTATGCCAAAATCCTCCGGCCGGATATGCACAACAATTGGATTTTAGATTTAGTTGGGCTAAAGAAGTAGTAGAGCAACATATAAGCTCAGATAATGGAAATTTTCATTTTCAGATATTGTTAAAGTAACCTGATTGCCATCTTAGGCATGTTTTTTCCCCCAAAAATGGGTACACTTCCAAACTAAGTATGCAGCTAGCATCCCCAGTTTCTTTTACTGTTAGTGAAGCTTATTTTCATGCATCTGATTGTCATCTTGGCATGTTTTTTTGACCAAAATGGGTTCGCTGTGAACTGAGGATGCTATAGGTACGTATGCCAAAATCCTCCGGGTATGCACAACAATTGGGTTTTAGGTTTAGTTGGGCTAAAGAAGTTGTAGAGCAACATATAAGCTCAGATAATGGAAATTTTCATTTTCAGATACGGTTAAAGTAATCTGATTGCCATCTTAGGCATGTTTTTTCCCCCAAAAATGGGTACACTTCCAAACTAAGTATGCTGCTAGCATCCCCAGTTTCTTCTTTTGTTGTTAGTGAAGCTTATTTTCATGCATCTGATTGTGATCTTGGCATTTTTTTTGACCAAAACGGGTTCACTGTGAACTGAGGATGCTATAGGTACGTATGCCAAAATCCTCTGGATACGCACAACAATTGGGTTTTAGATTTAGTTGGGCTAAAGAAGTAGTAGAGCAACATATATGCTCAGATAATGGAAATTTTCATTTTCAGATACTGTTAGAGAAGCTGATTGCCATCTTAGGCATGATTTTTTAACAAAATGGGTTCACTTCCAAACTAAGTATGCTGCTAGCATCCTCATTTTCTTTTACTGTTAATGAAGCTTATCCCATGAATCTGATTGTCATTTTGGCATGTTTTTTTGACCAAAATGGGTTCACTGTGAACTGAGGATGCTATAGCTGTATACCAAAATCCTCCGGATATGTACAACAATTGGTTCACTCTGAAAAATATATGCTTACATACTGGACATTATCATTTTTCTTTTACTGTTAATGAAGCTGATTTCATGCATCTGATTGGCATCTTGGCATATTTTTTTACCAAAATCCTCCAAATCTGTACAAGATTTGGGCTGAACAAACCTCGTGCAGGTTTCTTTTGGCGCTACAAGCATCAATGATTTAGTTGGGATGAAGAATTATTTTAGAAAAACTTATTAGTAGCCATATTAGTTTCTTTTGTTTATTATTATTATTATTATTATTATTATTATTATTATTATTATTATTATTATTATTATTATTATTATTATTATTATTATTATTATGAGATAAGTGATTAATAGTAGTCATGAACAGAATAGTTCATGAGTCATCAGATCTTCTTGTTACCATAGTTACAGCACGACGCGCTCATTATTCGGCCGATTCCTCTTCATCAGCAAAATACCCTTTACCATCATCATCTCCTTGAACGGAAAGCCAAATACAGGGGAGACTATAGTCGATTTTTTTTTATGCTCGAACACAGCGTGTGCGATAAAATACCACTAAGGTGGTTGTGATAATTTCCACAAAAGGTAGTTTAGGGTTATGTGAATAGAGTAGATTGTGTTAAGATGTAGTTTTTTTTTGTACATTTTTTGGAACCACAATTTCTTTATTTTACAGTTAAAGATTATATCGTTTATTTATTTACAGCTAGGGATAGTTTTCAAATAGGTGAAATTTAATATACAAAATGCCTTT
Organism: Hemerocallis citrina; assembly: GCA_017893485.1. Taxonomy (NCBI): domain Eukaryota; kingdom Viridiplantae; phylum Streptophyta; class Magnoliopsida; order Asparagales; family Asphodelaceae; genus Hemerocallis; species Hemerocallis citrina. Next base: position 52,491,686 of record CM030364.1, on the reverse strand, counting down.
TACTGTTATTACTATTTAATATATCAAATTTTAATTTCAGATTGTGTGCTATTGATATAATGGATAGAAGTTGGATTAGTAAACCACGATTATCCAAGGAGTACCGTGATGGTATTAAAGATTTTATTATCTTTGCCAAACGACATTCCCGTGATCCCAACCTAATCCTTTGTCCATGCCTCCGGTGTACAAATTGTATGCTGAGGACATGTGACGTAGTACATACACACTTGGCTGTCAACGGTTTTCTTCAAGGGTACACAAGGTGGTTTTGTCATGGAGAGGATCATACGTCAGCTCCTGTTCGTTCGGTTGTATTAGAAAATGAAGCTGAGCCCTTAGTGAACGAAGACTTAAGCGTTTCCGATGAGATGCATGCTTTGTTACAAGATGCCATGGGGATTCATAATGTTCCTTTCCACACCAATAACCCAACAAATGAAGTTCACAATGAGTCAACAGAAACAAACCAGATTGGTGGTGGGGTGGACGAGGAAATATCTGGCCCCACCCCTGAAAATAATAAGCAGCAAGAATCCTTCGCTAAGTTACTTGAAGATGCTAGTACTCCGTTGTACCGCGATTGCACCAAATTTTCTAAGTTCTCATTCATTGTCAGACTATTTCAGATTAAATGTTTAAACGGGTGGTCTGCTAAGTCCTTCACTATGCTACTTGAATTGTTGAATGAAGCATTTCCTGAAATCTGTATTCCAAACTCAGCCTATAAAATCAAAAAATTCCTAAGTTCTTTCGATCTAGGATATGAGAAGATAGCAACATGTCCAAATGACTGTATGCTTTTCACGAGTGGTAAGGAAAGTCTGGAGAATTGCGAAGTGTGTGGTTCTTCGAAATGGAAAGAAAGACCAAATTAAGACGAGAGAGCCAGTGGATCTACTAAGCGAAGTAGGAAAAAGAAGCCTGCCAAAATACTGCGTTACTTTCCTCTGATTCCTAGGCTACAAAGGTTGTTTATGTCTACGAAAATTTCTTCTGATATGAAATGGCATGCTGAAGGTCGCACTAATGATGGGATTCTTAGACATCCTTCTGATTCTCAATCTTGGAAAAAATTTGATGAAAGATATCCTGATTTTGCGGAAGATCCTCGAAATGTGAGACTTGGACTAGCTAGTGATGGTTTCAACCCTTTCAGGCAAATGACTAGTACATACAGCATATGGCTGATTGTGTTGATACCATACAATTTGCCGCCTTGGAAATGCATGAAGCAGTCCTCATTTATTTTGTCCATGATAGTTCCTGGACCGAAAGGTCCTAGAAATGATATAGATGTGTACCTACAACCGTTAATAGATGAACTTCAGAAGTTGTGGGTGGGTGTTCCAACCTATGATGCTGTGGCTAAAGAAACATTTTCTCTTCGTGCCGTGTTGTCTTGGACAATCAATGATTTTCCAGCATATGCAAATTTATCTGGATATAGTACTAAAGGACGTTATGCATGTCCATGTTGTGCTGACCAAACTAGTTCAAGGTGGTTGTACAATGGCAGAAAGTTTTGCTATATGGGTCATAGGAGATGGTTGCCTGACACACATATATTTCGGGCAGAGGCAGCGACATTTGATGGTACCGATGAGTGGGAACATGCTCCTGGGTCTTCTTCTGGTTCAGATATTTTGAGGCGGGTAGATGGTCATCAATTCAAATATGGAAAAGAACCAGAAGTCAGGACAAAGGGCAAGAAAAGGGCAAGGCCGGAGCAAGGTGAGGAGACCGATCTATATGGCGAAGATGAGGATCAAAACATGACGAGTTTAGGTGCATGGAAGAAGAAGAGTATTTTTTTCAAGTTGCCGTATTGGGAATTCAACTTACTGCGACATAATTTAGATGTGATGCATATCGGAAAAAATATTGGTGAGAATTGTATAGGAACAGTTATGGGAGATGATCGGAAGACAAAGGACAATCTCAAGAGCCGACTTGATTTGAAGTCAATGGGCATCCGACATGAGTTGCACCCAGAAGAATTGCCGAACGGGAAAGTACTCCTACCTCCTGCAATCTATTCAATGTCAAAATCGGAGTTGGAATTGTTTTGCAAAGTACTACTTGAACTTAAAGTCCCTGATGGCTATTCTTCTAACATGGCAAGATGTGTCAACTTTAAAGAGAAGAGGCTTCAGGGTCTAAAGTCACACAACTACCACATCCTAATGCAGGATCTCCTTCATGTGGCCCTAAGGTCTTCAATGTGTGAGCAAGTCACTACTGTCCTGAAAGATCTTTGTAGCATATATAAAGGTATTTGCTCAAGAATGCTTCGTGTTGAAGATCTGGACCAATTGGAGCAGCAGGCGGCATTGACACTTAGTAAAATGGAGATGATATTTCCTCCATCGTTCTTCACTATAATGATTCACTTGATAATCCACCTTGCTGGTGAAGCCAGAATCGGCGGTCCTGTTCACTATCGGTGGATGTACCCCATTGAGAGGTAAAATAATTCATTCATCTTACGAAATTGAATTTTCAAAAGCTCATTTCTTTTAATCCCCTAATCCGCTCTATCTGATTAATTGTACATGTTCAGGTACCTATACCGGCTAAAGGGTTATGTGAAAAATAGAGCATATCCTGAAGGGTCAATTGTTGGGTTTTCGGGGCAAAAATGCAGCGGATTAAAACAATAAAATCGAAACCCAATCGCAGGATCCATGCAAAACAAGACGTTTAATTCGTAGTTATGAACGTTTACCTTAAAACGAAGCTTTAACAGTTGAGAAAAGGATGACTAATGGAGGTCCAAGCTTCTTGAATCACCACGCATCCCGCTGACGCGATCTACGCTCTATCGGTATTCACACGAACACTTGGTATTTGAAGGAGCGATGTACTAGCATCCGAAAAACAAATTCTCTCTATCTCCATCTTCTTCTCTCAAACGGCTAGGGTTTTTTCTCTTAGCCTCAAAAAACAGTTTGAGAGTTTAAGATTTTTATATAGAGAGACAAATCTGTTTTTCTAAAGCCCAATCCTATTGGGCTTTTATTAAAATTAGAATTCTTAATTAAATAAATAATTAAGTCAAACTTAATTAATATTCTAATATAATTCTAATTCTAATCATTAGCAAATTTGAAATTATATTTAATTAATTAATTAAGTCCCACTTAATTAATATCATAAATAAATTCGAATTACTATTTAATTTAAATTCATAATTTAAATCAAATCTCCTTCAAGCGTTCTTGTGTGTGACCCTTTAGGTTATTATTACGTTGGAAATAATTTTAATATCCAATAATAAAATTATAAACAATGAGCAGCATCTAGTAATACATCATTGCTACCCAAGTAATAATAATAATTGGTGATCCAATAAAACCTTTCGTGATTAATGTTTCTGTGTAATATAATCCCTTTAACCATATATTATAGATTAAACTCGAGGCATGTTCTCAGTCATCCTCTTCAACATTTAATCTGGGTTTCCTTGATCAATGAGTAGACTATTAAAACAAATCATTATTTGAGCATAGCCATGCATTTCATAGTCTCACTCAATCAAGAGGCCAATAATATCTCTCCTAATTATAGGAGGGTTAAATCCTTTATCTATCATTCATATTTCTCATACGACTCATAATATACCAGATGTCCACTTTTATCATCACCCGGTCAAAGGTAACTTTTAATGTAGTCAAAGTATATTAATCCTCTTATAGAAATATAATGATCTCAAGTCAGAGGATCATTACACCATTATCACTGTGAGTCTTTCTTATGATTTTATTTAAACATGAAGAATCTCACTGTGGGTCTATCCAGTGCCATGTAGAATCTTACATGCACCTATGTTCTTGACTTTAGTATCACTATACCTATGACCAATGAGATGTGGTCATCAGTCAACAAACATACTAATCTTTATGCATTATTATTGTCCCATAATGACAATGCTTGATTAGGGATATTTAGGAATATAAACACTATTCATATAATCTCATTTTTAAGTCTCATACTTAAAGATATAGAATACGTATTATATATTCCAAGGACATTTATTATTCTAACATTTTTATCGCAGTAAATTAAGACATAATAAATTAACATATAATAATCAATAGAACACAATCATTAATTAACAAAAGTATTTCCTAGAAGCACAATCACATTGTCTCTAGGGCACTAACACTAACATCAATAGCCCAGGGATATCTATCAGAGGAGTGCTCACATTATTTTTCCAGGTATTTGCCTGGTGTAGAGACATCTTCCAGTAGACCACGTAGAAATCCAGACATTTCCAACCTTGATGGTGCTCAATATCTTTTTGATACCGCTGGCACTACTGTTGGTAAAGTTGATGCATTTGAGCTCGATAGTTTAGCATGGAAACAAGCACATCGATATGTGCTAGACCATCATGCATCAGTGGAACCATTTCGAAAGTAAGTTGCTTTTGAATTTAAATCGAATACAGTGAAAACCGCGGAGTTCGATATTTTTGATACTTTTGTTATTCCTAATTTCAATTGCTTGTTTTTTAGCGAATTTGTCAGGGACATCAAACGAAGGGCCAGACCAAGAAGACTACCACCACGTGAACAAAACAAGTTGATGAATGAAAAATTTCATAAATGGTTTGAATCTCATGTAGGTGAATTACAGTTATGCAAGTTAATCTTTATTATATCTATATTTTCTATGGTGCTGATACGATTTGCGCAAAATTAATAGGTACATTCTTTGGGTCCTGAAGGTGCGTCATCTGAAATACAAGTACTTGCCAAAGGCCCCTATCAGATGGTCAAAAGATACGGAGGATACATATTCAATGGTTTTAGATTTCGTACTAAGGATCGTGAATGTAATTTGCAGTCTCAAAATAGTGGAATGGTAGTGACGTCTAAGACTAGAAGTTATGCTTCCAAGTCGGACACGAGGCCTGTAGATGGAGATCTCGACTACTATGGAGTGCTCACGGATATCATTGAGTTAAATTATTTTGGCCATTTCCGTGTTGTCTTATTTCGAGGGGATTGGGCTGAGTTTGATAGGAATTTTGCTAACAACAAGGACAAGCTTGGCTTCACAGTTGTAAACTTCTCAAAATTGATTCACATCGGTACACACATTAGCCATGAGCCATTTGTGTTTCCATCCCAAGTGCAACAAGTGTTCTACATTGAAGATCCAACCCTGCCAAAATCGTATGTGGCTCTCCCTATGCAACCAAGAGATGTATTCCAACTGGGCGATACTTCAGACGATGAAGACGGTGAAGACATGAACAGTTACATTGCTTCTGAGTTTCCTGTGTTTGATGTAAACACAACCGATGTTGGAATTTGCGGGACTTGGCTCCGCAAGGATGGAGAAGAAGGCAATGTACTGGAAGATGTCGTATTGTAGTTTACATGATTTTCAATTGGGTTTATTATATATCTGTAATTTTATGTCTTAAATCTTGTTGTAATATTATGTCTGTAATTTCGAATATGTTCATTGTGAATTTAATACACTGGTTTAATTATCTTTCTATTTTCTACTGCTTGGTATTATTTACATTAAACTATGCTTAGTGTCATTTGAACCACCCTATCGTTGTAATTTAATCTGTTACAAATCTCATTTTTTTAATTTTTTTACAATTATGTTGGTTTGTTAATCCTACTAAAGTACAAATTTTATGATAGTTATTATAAACATGTTATTAATTAAATTTGCATCTCTAAGGAAGTTATCGAATCCTTGACAGGTACAACATGCCGAGGCGTGAAAAGAGGGTAAATATAAATGATGGCAACGAGAGCCATGGGGATGAGCAGCCACTAAATAATAGTGGCAGTCAAACATATGAGAGTGAGGGTAGCACGCCGCCCACTGTCAAAAAACATCGGTAAGTCTTTAAATTGGTATTTTTAAAGAGATTATGGTCTTGAATGCATGAAAGACACGCACTAGTGTTTGTGAGTCTGCATTGTGGCTGTCGTCTATAAGTATTTCGTCTATGGTTCTTAAGTGGGCTGTGATTAGAAAGAAAGGGCTGGAGTGGAGATCTGAAAACCCAAATAGAGACATCTCGTTTATTATAATCTACACTTATTATTGGACCAACCCCCTCTTGCTGTTGTTGCTGATGTCTCTTTGTGTGCGTGTGTTGAAGAGAATGAAGGGATGAGAGAGAGTTGAGGAAAATGCCGCTATGTTAGCCTGGTGTATCCTCATTCTCTACCATCCCTCTTTCTGGCTCCATATATGGCTTCTATATTAAATTGGTTTCCTTCCACGATGACAGTCCGTAATACTACACTTGATATGAGCTCTGTTCATAGCTGCACCATATTGCATACTCACAAACAACTAATACGTGTCGGCCTTGCATTGTATGACCAACCCCACTTTGGCACATAACATGGTATAGATGACATTGTATGACCTACAAACAAGGTTTGTTCAGCCGTGTTGTTGTACTGATTTGGAGGATTTTGGTATGCTAGCAGCATAAGTTTGGAAGTGAACCCATTTTGGCTAAAAAATCATGCCAAAGATAGCAATCAGATGCATGAAATCAGCTTCTTTAACAGTATCTGAAAATGAAAATTTCCATAATCTGAGCATATATGTTTCTTTAACAGTGACTGTGAACAATTGTTCTTAATTGGGCTGTGATTAGAAAGAGACGAGTTGGAGTGGAGATCTGGAAACCCATATAGAGACATCTTGTTCATAATAATTTATTATTATTGTTGTTCTTGTCGCTCTTGCTGTTGTTGCTGATGTCTCTATGTGTTCGTGTGCTGAAGGGAAAGAAGGGATGAGAAAGAGATGAGAAAAATGCCGTTATGTTAGCCTGGTGTATCCTCATTCTCTACCATTCCTCTTTCTGGCTTCTATATTTGGTTTCCTTCCACGATGACAATTCCTTAAAACTACACTTGCTATGAGCCCTATTCGTATTTTTCTTCAACGAAGAATTGATCTATGACGACAATCTCCATTCAAAACCCAATTGTTCTATATTTGGTTCTCTCTTGGCTGTTGTTGCTGTTGTTGCTGATGTCTCATCTTCTTTTATTGGTAGTGAAGCTTATTTTCATGCATCTGATTCTCATCTTAGCATGTTTTTTTGACCAAAATGGGTTCACTGTGAACTGAGGATGGTATATAGGTACGTATGCCAAAATCCTCCGGCCGGATATGCACAACAATTGGGTTTTAGATATAGTTGGGCTAAAGAAGTAGTAGAGCAACATATAAGCTCAGATAATGGAAAATTTTTCATTTTCAGATACTGTTAAAGTAACCTGATTGCAATCTTTGGCATGGTTTTTTAACACAAAATGGGTTCACTTCCAAACTAAGTATGCTGCTAGCATCCCCATTTTCTTTCACTATTAGTGAAGCTAATTTCATGCACCTGATGGTCTTCTTGGCATGTTTTTTGGTCGCGCATTTTCTTTCACTGTTAGTGAAGCTGATTTCATGCACCTGATTGTCTTCTTGGCATGTTTTTTTTTTACCCAAAATGGGTTCACTGTGAACTGAGGATGGTATATAGGTACGTATGCCAAAATCCTCCGGCCGGATATGCACAACAATTGGGTTTTAGATATAGTTGGGCTAAAGAAGTAGTAGAGCAACATATAAGCTCAGATAATGGAAAATTTTTCATTTTCAGATACTGTTAAAGTAACCTGATTGCAATCTTTGGCATGGTTTTTTAACACAAAATGGGTTCACTTCCAAACTAAGTATGCTGCTAGCATCCCCATTTTCTTTCACTATTAGTGAAGCTAATTTCATGCACCTGATGGTCTTCTTGGCATGTTTTTTGGTCGCGCATTTTCTTTCACTGTTAGTGAAGCTGATTTCATGCACCTGATTGTCTTCTTGGCATGTTTTTTTTTACCCAAAATGGGTTCACTGTGAACTGAGGATGCTATATCTGTATGCCAACCTCCTCCGGCTGGATATGCACAACAATTGGGTTTTAGATATAGTTGGGCTAAAGAAGTAGTAGAGCAACATATAAGCTCAGATAATGGAAAATTTTTCATTTTCAGATACTGTTAAAGTAACCTGATTGCAATCTTTGGCATGGTTTTTTAACACAAAATGGGTTCACTTCCAAACTAATTCCAAACTAAGTATGCTGCTAGCATCCCCATTTTCTTTCACTGTTAGTGAAGCTGATTTCATGCACCTGATGGTCTTCTTGGCATGTTTTTTGGTCCCATTTTCTTTCACTGTTAGTGAAGCTGATTTCATGCACCTGATTGTCTTCTTGGCATGTTTTTTTAACCCAAAATGGGTTCACTGTGAACTGAGGATGGTATAGGTACGTATGCCAAAATCCTCCGGCCGGATATGCACAACAATTGGATTTTAGATATAGTTGGGCTAAAGAAGTAGTAGAGCAACATATAAGCTCAGATAATGGAAAATTTTTCATTTTTAGATACTGTTAAAGTAACCTGATTGCAATCTTTGGCATGGTTTTTTAACACAAAATGGGTTCACTTCCAAACTAAGTATGCTGCTAGCATCCCCATTTTCTTTCACTGTTAGTGAAGCTGATTTCATGCACCTGATGGTCTTCTTGGCATGTTTTTTGGTCGCGCATTTTCTTTCACTGTTAGTGAAGCTGATTTCATGCACCTGATTGTCTTCTTTGCATGTTTGTTTTTTTACCCAAAATGGGTTCACTGTGAACTGAGGATGCTATATCTGTATGCCAACCTCCTCCGGCCGGATATGCACAACAATTGGGTTTTAGATATAGTTGGGCTAAAGAAGTAGTAGAGCAACATATAAGCTCAGATAATGGAAAATTTTTCATTTTCAGATACTGTTAAAGTAACCTGATTGCAATCTTTGGCATGGTTTTTTAACACAAAATGGGTTCACTTCCAAACTAATTCCAAACTAAGTATGCTGCTAGCATCTCCATTTTCTTTCACTGTTAGTGAAGCTGATTTCATGCACCTGATGGTCTTCTTGGCATGTTTTTTGGTCCCATTTTCTTTCACTGTTAGTGAAGCTGATTTCATGCACCTGATTGTCTTCTTGGCATGTTTTTTTTAACCCAAAATGGGTTCACTGTGAACTGAGGATGGTATAGGTACGTATGCCAAAATCCTCCGGCCGGATATGCACAACAATTGGGTTTTAGATATAGTTGGGCTAAAGAAGTAGTAGAGCAACATATAAGCTCAGATAATGGAAAATTTTTCATTTTTAGATACTGTTAAAGTAACCTGATTGCAATCTTTGGCATGGTTTTTTAACACAAAATGGGTTCACTTCCAAACTAAGTATGCTGCTAGCATCCCCATTTTCTTTCACTGTTAGTGAAGCTGATTTCATGCACCTGATGGTCTTCTTGGCATGTTTTTTGGTCGCGCATTTTTTTGGTCGCGCATTTTCTTTCACTATTCAGATACTGTTAATGAAGCTGATTGCCATCTTTGGCATGATTTTTTAACAAAAAATGGGTTCACTTCCAAACTAAGTATGCTGCTAGCATCCTCATTTTCTTTCACTGTTAATGAAGCTTATTTCATTAAGATCCAGGATGGCAAATTTTGATTGGGCTATGATTGGATTGTTTAGTGGATGTTGTCTATGTTCTTAATTGGGCTGTGATTAGAACGAGAGGGCTCGAGTGGAGATCTGGAAACCCATATAGAGACATCTTGTTCATAATAATTTATTATTATTGTTGTTCTTGTCGCTCTTGCTGTTGTTGCTGATGTTTCTTTGTGTTCGTGTGCTGAAGGGAAACACGGGATGAGAGAGAGATGAGGAAAATGCCGCTATGTTAGCCTGGTGTATCCAAAGTCTCTTCCTTTCTTCTTTCTGTTTCCATTTCTGGCTTCTATATTTGGTTTCCTTCCACGATGACAGTTCCCTAAAAATACACTTGATATGAGCCCTATCTTATTTTTCTTATTTTTCTTATATTTGGTTTCCGTCCACGATGACAGTTTCATGGATTGTCTGAACAATCCATGAAGGACATGCTTAGATACTGAATTTTCATTTGTTTTACTGTTTTAGATATTGGATATTCCCAATCAGAGGAGAATATAAAGGTTTCAAGTTAGATACTGAATTTTCATTTGTTTTGTTATTTTAGATATATTTAAAAACAAAATTAAGTACTAGATTTTTAGCATTGCAATGTAATTATTTTACCTCTGTATATATCATTAACAATTCCATTTGCAGTTGGCACTTTGATCTTATAATTTAAGATACAGGTAGTTCTTTTTGCAAGTTCAAAAAATATGTATATTCTGTATTGTGGTCTACTGTTCAATTAAACTATTGTTTTTTTTTCACAGAGCGGTCGTCCAGATGAAGAAAATTCTGATGATCAGAGCTGAAGCTACTCGAGGGGTATGAATCTGCGGTCCTCCTTGCTGTTCTTATGTCCTCCTTGCTGTATGGTTGTTGTTCTTATGTCCTCCTCCTTGCTGTTGTTATGTCAGACTGGTTTTTTTTATGAGAGTTATGTCAGACTTTTAATTTGGGATATTTTGGATATTTGTCAGACTGGTTTGTTTGGATATTTGGGATGTTAGTCCTTATATTAATTTGTTAATTTTGGACGTTGATATGACACGTGTGAAACTTGATTATCTTTAATTATTCTTGTGTTTGGTTGTGATTTGCGCAGTAACATGCAACGAAATTGATTGAATCAGTTGTGAGAATTAGTTTACAGGTTTTATAAATGAAACTGTGAATTGAAATCGAACGGAAAAGCAGAGTATCGAAAATAAACGGGCATAGCCAGACCGGCATTTTAAAAAACGCCGGTCTATCTAATCTAATTGTTGGAGTGTGTGATACACCGGCGTTCTCACGAACGCCGATGAATGTTGTCAGCTGTAACGGCACAGACGTACACCGGCGTTTTATAAACGCCGACGTATATAACTACACCGGCATTTTTTGGTCGCGCCGGTGCTTGTAAGTAGGGAAAACCAGGCACTCAGAAACGCACATACACCGGCGCTCCTTGACCGCCGGTATACTTTCGTTCTACACCGGCGTTTTCATAAACGCCGGTGAATGAATAAATACCGGCGGTTTAAGACCGCCGGTGAATGTATATAGGGTGCAAAAGAACGGCACTCAGAGACCGACATACACCGGCGTTTTATGGCCGCCGGTGTAGTTTTCACATTTACCGGCGTCCATCAAAACCGCCGGTGTAGACCCCTTCGTTTCCGCGACGCCCGCTTCGGCGGCATTTGGACCGGCGCTATTATAAACGCCGGTGAAAGTTTCACCGGCGTAAATAAACGCCGGTAAAGACGTCAAAAAGCACCGGGAAAGCCAGTTTCTTTTGTAGTATATGCTTTATCACAATAAAGAACTTAAAAGTGTAATGGGGAGCCTAATTGCAGTCCTCTGTTTTGTTTTTCTTTTCAAATATATATAAAATAAAAAATAAATTTGTATCCCTTCCCCCAAACTTGAATATCAAATTTTCCTCAATGGTATAGGAAAAAGAAAAACAAAAAAAATGCAAAAAGTTCAGAATTTCTCTCCTGATTCGTGTTAAAATTTTGCATGCGCGGCGTTCATTATTTCAGTGATATTTGAAGCTTTAGGTGTCCAAATGGCCTAATTCTTTTTGTTATGGAAAGCTAAGATAATTTCCTATGATCGCTCCGTGAAATACTTTTCCAGATTCTGACTCCATCCTGCTAAAAAACAGCCATTAATTCAAGTGTAGAAAACAGCTCCGTCCCGACGACTTTCAAACTTATGCAATCCTACAAAATAAAATCAAAAATTATAATTATAATAAACTAACTAAAAAAGAAAATCCAAATGCAGTAAAAGAAAACATGGGTTGCCTCCCAAGAAGCGCTGAGTTTTAAGTCTTCGGCTGGACATAGTAGCTGATATAGTTATGTAACACCAAGATCCAACTACATAAGAACATTTTTTCTAATACTTCTCTTTATGTGAGGATTGGGATCAAGCTCGATTTTGAGTCGTTTCTTTCTTGAAGATGGTGTCTTTGATATCCCCACCTCTTTGAATTTCTGCTGAGAAAATGGATGAATAGATGGTGCAGCATCCAAATACATAACATATTTCAAAATATTTTCTTTCTCACGTTCAAGAGTTGCTGAATTTGTTAGACATACTTTTACAGGTAACTTTTCAATTTCAGCACTATGTTTCTCGCCCACAATTAAATCAATTTTACTTACTTGAAAACACGACTGTTATTAAGTAGGAAACTTTATCGATTTAAAAATATCAAACGTTACTTGCTCATCCTCTACCCTCAAAATAAATTTTCCTTGTTGAACATCAATCAAAGCTCTCCCCGTAGCAGAAAAGGTCGCCCCAAAATCAATGGAATTTTTTCATCTTCCTCCATGTCAAGCACTACAAAATCAGCTGGAAATATGAACTTGTCTACTTTCGCCAAAACATCTTCAATTATTCCTCTTGGGTACTTGATAGATCTGTCCGCCAATTGCAATGAGATTGTGGTCGGTTTTGCTTCTCCAATACGTAATTTCCTGAAAATAAAATAAGGCATAAGTTAATACTTGCTCCTAAATCACATAATGCTTTATCAAAAGAATTTTTCAATAGTGCAAGAAATTGTAAAACTCCCTGGATCTTTAAGTTTAGGAGACAGCTTCTTTTGTAAAATTGCACTACTCCCTTCGGTTAACATCACCGTCTCATGCTCCTCAAATTTTCATTTGTTTGATAAAATATACTTCAAAAATTTAGCATATTTAGGCATATGTTCTAAAGCTTCAATAAGAGGAATATTAATATGCAATTTCTTAAAAATATTTAAAATTTTAGAAAATTGATTTTCAAGATTATTCTTTTTGAGTCTTTGCAGAAAAGGAATAGGTAGATAATAAGGTGAATTAGGATAAGTGTCAGAATTAAACTCCCCTGAAATTGTTTAGCTTGAAACTCCTTTATCCTTCTTAGAATGATGATTGGACACCTGCTGCGTTTGTTCCTCTACAATTTGCTTTTCAACCACATTTTGGTCGGCAATTTCTTCTTGTGGCTGCTCAATTGTTCGCCCACTTCTTAGTGTTATTGCTTTGACATGCTCCTGACATGCTCCTCGGGATTTGTTACGGTGTTACTGGGTAATGTTACTGCTGTTATTTCTGTAAGAATATTTAAAATTTGACCAATTTGAGCCTCAAGATTGCGAATTGAAGCTGTATTATTTTGTATCACCAAATCTGTCTTCTGCATGTAATGCATGAACATCTCTTCAAGTGTCAGCTTCTTTTCTTGTTGTGAAAAATTTTGAGGTGGTCTAATTGCTCCTTGATTGTTGTTCCAAGAAACATTGGGAGTGTTTCACCATCCTTGATGATACGTGTTCGAATAATGATTGTTTTGAAGTTGGAAATTGGACACGTAATTTGCTTGATTGAAATTTGATTGAGCAAAAGGGTTCCCTACTTGGCAATCTGTACTTGAGTGATTTCCTGCACAATGATCACAAATAATATTAGTTTGAATAGCATTAATATTCATATTACCTAATTATTTAGGTAAAATATCAATTTGTGCAGTTAAAGTAGTAATAGGTCAAGTTCAAAAACTCCAGCCACTTTTCTTGGCATTGTACTCTCTGAAGACCACTAGTAATTATTAGATATCATCTCCTCTAAAAACTCATAGGCTGCTTCATGAGTTTTGCTCATAAGTACACCTCTAGCTGCTGCATCAACCATAGATCGATTTGTAACTCCCAAACCATTATAGAATATTTGAATTTGTAGCCATTTCTGAAGTTCATGATGATGACACTTTCTCAATAACTCTTTGTACCTCTCCCACGCATCATACAAAGACTCGGTCTCAAATTGAATGAAGGTGATAATATCATTCCTTAGCTTCGCTGTCTTTGCCGGCGGAAAATTCTTAGCCAGAAATTTTTGTGCAAGTCCCTCCCAAGTAGTAATACTACCGGGTGGTAGAAAATTTAGCCAAGCCAAGCCTTATCTCTTAGTGAAAAAGGAAAGAGTCTCAGTCTGATTGCATCATCTGATACTCCATTGTGCTTAAAAGTGTCACAAATTTCTAGAAAGTTTGCAATGTGAACATAAGGATCCTCGTGCGATAGTCCCCAAAATTGAACAATCTGTTTAATCATTTGAATAATCGCCGGTTTAATCTCAAAATCGTTAACTTGTATAACCGGCCTCTTTATGCTTGATGTTGCTCCATTAAGTGAGGACATAGCAATTAAAAAAATAGAAAAATAAATTTGCCATTGTGATACACTTAATGGAGCAACATCAAGCAATCGTTAGCTTGTATAACCGGCCTCTCAAAACCTTGTTTTCCTCATTATTTGCCATTGTGATACACTTCTATATCCTGAAATATAGCTATTAAAAAAATTAGAAAAACTAAAAATAAAAAGTAAAAAGTAAAAAAATAAAAATAATAAGAAAATCCAAATTAGTAACAATCTAGCAATTTTCAATATCAATAAAAGAATAATTAGTCCCCGGCAACGGCTCCAAAAACATGATGTGAATTATTTTGCAAGTATAAAAAATCGCAACAAGTAGTATAGTTAAGTGAAAAGAGTGTCGAACCCACAAAGACTAATTATTTTACTGAGTACCGAAATTACTAGATTAACTACTATTTGGAAAATCGAAATTCAATAAAGAAAGCAACTAAATTAAATTAATCAAAAGAACTAACTAAATTAATTAAAAATAGCGGAATCTGAAATTTTGTTGTTTATTAATTGCAAAATTAATTCTAGGGCTTTTGATTTCACCTAGTTTATCCCACACAATTCATAATTCCATGTAATAAAAAAATTTACTTTTCCAAGTTGCAGACCAAAATTTCCTAATTATTCAATGTTTTCTCTCGAACAATATCAAAAATATCTCCAACTAACAGTTTTTCGTATCTTTATGCAAATTTAATAAATTGAAGACTCTTAAGTTCTATGGATTTCTTTATAGCCACATCAATCGCAGTAAATCATCTCTAATTTCGCTCAATCAATGGTGTTTATTTCTATAGTTCTAAATCACAAATTACCTTTCGGTCTCTCCATGATCCAATAAATCATACAAAAGTTGGCCAAACAATTATAAGCATTAAGAACAAAAATCAAACACACAACCATGAAAAAATAGAAAAATAATATAGAATTAAAATTGTGTTCTCAAAACTAGGCTACATCAAAGCCCTAGAAAAATAAATTTAGTTCATAATAAATTTACAACTAACAAATATTGTCTTAGATTGCATAATAAAATTAGAAAAAGAGAAGGGATACAGAAAGAACTATTTTGTAAAAAAATTGCAAACCGAAGCCTTGAAAACCGAGCCAGCACAGTCAGCACTTCTCTTCCTCTCTCCTTCTCTGTCTCGTTTTCTGCCTTGATCACCACGCCGCTGACGTCAGCACCTTCCTTCTTCCTTCTGTCCTCGAGCACAGAGCCGAAGCCTACGTAAGCACAACAACCCTACTCTCATTTTGTGTTGAAAGTCAAGTCGTCAAGTCAAGCCCTTTTCTGTTGCTTATTTTTATTTTTTTATTTTTTTTTCCTTTTCTTTTTTCCTTGGATCTGGCGCCACTCAAAGCCAGCACACCTTAAAACCTACCTACCCCCCCCCCCCTCCATCTGCACTTTATATAGGAGAGATATAATAGGGTTAGGTTAGTTAATTAGGTTTAGTTAAATAAATAATTAATTAATTAGAATATTTAGATTAAGATTAATTTATTAATCTAATTAACTAATTTTTTTTTAACTCTTTCCTCATCCATCAATCCGTACTTTTAAAATTATATAATTTAATTCCAACCCCTAATTGATAATAATATTTTCTATTAACTTTTTTGAGGACCAAATTGTAAAATTCAAAATTCCACAAATCAATAAAAATTTAACAATCATTCTCTTTGTTTTATATATTGATTTTTACTGAAAATCTTCACCTTTTACATAAAAAAAATCTTATTCCTTCAAAAATAATTAATTAACAGAAACCTATGGAAATAAGATAAATTATTAACAAAATAGACGAATACAAGCAATTTTTATGGGTAAATGAGTACAAATATTTATATTAAAATTAGACACATCAGTAATATTCATGGTTTGGAAATATTTTACAACCAACCAAACACCCTCTAAAAGCTGGAAAGATATAAGAATGAATTTCTCATTTAATTAATTTGCAATTCCAATGAATCATCATGAACTGAGGAATGCACCTTTTAAATCAATATTAGCGTACACCGTTTAAATCAATGTTTATATATATATTATTATTAGGTACATTGCTATATCTATTGTTTGAGATGTGCGGCTGAGATTCATCTTGTATCCTATATATACTAGCCTTTATTGCCCGAAAATAAAATAATTTATCTTTTCTCTTCAATCTCTCTGTTATCTTTGTATGGTATTAGAGCAACCTTAATCCCAAACCTTAATCTCCTGTTAACAACTAATCCCACTCCCAAATCCAGTCGCCATCTTCCCGAAGTCGATCCATTCCCGATGTCGACAACACATCCCTGTCATCGATTCCCTTCTCCTAAAAACCCTAAAATACAAAATACCCAGATAACCCAACCCGAACCTAGCCCGACCAGCTTTTTGCTTCCAAAAAAAATAGATCCAAACCTAAACCCAAAACCCAAAACCCAGAAAACCCATACCCAAATTTAAATTCAAACCCAAACCAAACACAAAACCAACCATCTACTTCTCTCTTGTCCCTTCCTTCCTCCACTTGCTCACTGACCTCTGTCGTCACCACCGCTCATCAAAATAATAATAATAATAATAATAATAATAATAATTTGCAGGTAGTAGTGCTTCTTCATGTAACCTCAGTTTCGATAGTATCTTTCCATCTTCACCTACTTCCCTGTTGCCACATCTTTCTCTTCCCTCATCCTTCATCTTTGCATCAGCAACAGCAGTACCATCCATATCCTGATCCCCATCTTTCTCTTCCCTCCTCCCGACACCAGCATCAGTATCACAATCCTGATCCCCATCCCGATCCAGGCAACAACAACATCACCATCCTCATTTTGATCCCTGCCACAGCAGCACCAATCTCATTTCCTCATTGTACTCCTTTCCTTACATCTTCTGCCATGTTATTCCAACTTTTCCATCTCCTGCTGTTGGTCCAATCTTTATTATAGACTTGTTTAGCTGGAACTCTAGGTCTTGGGTCAGTCTACCAATACTAGCTCCTCTGCCTCTACATTCTATGTTATTCCTGGTATAAATTCTTCATGAATTTTAAATTCTGGTGCATCACATCACCTTACTAGTAACTATACACTGCTCACCACCAGCACTACACTTCCCTATCACTCCCCATCACTTCACACCACCGATGGCTGACTACTTCTCACTACACACTCAGGCACTATTAGCTCTCCCACTCTCACATTGCCCTATGTTCTTTATGATCCTTATTTATTCATAAAACTTATTTCCATTAGTTCTCTGTGCGATAGTGGCATTGCCGTTACTTTCAATTATTTAGGTTCTTCTATTAACGATCCACACACTGGACAAAAGTTTGGGCGTGCTAGTCGACACAGTTGTCTATATCATCTAGATTTTCTACATGCACATAAATCTCATCCTAGTTTTGCTAGTGCTGTGCTCTCTAATGCCGATCCGTGGCTCAAAAGTTTATGTCATGTTAGTGAGTCTCGCTTAAACAGTTTAGCTCGTAATGGTGCCATTGGTCATCTTTTATTTACACGTTTATATGTTTATTAGGGTTGTAAGTTAGCCCAAAACATCGCACTTCCTTTTCCTAACAAAATCGCTTCTCAGACCACTCATCCTTTTCTGCTTATTCATTCTGATATATGGGGATGCTCTCTTGTACTTTCTAACAATATGTATCTTTATTATGTTACCTTCCTTGATGACTTCACTTGATACACTCGGTTTTTCCTTATGCACCACCGATTTGAGATTTTTAACATTTACTAAGTCTTTACAGCCATGATTGACACTCAGTTCGGTGTGCGCAACAAAGATTTTTTGCTCAGACGGTGCACATGAGTACACTTCCACTACTATGCAATCAATTCTTTAGTCTTACGACAACATTTTTTAGCAGTCATGCCCTCACACATATGAAAAAAATAGTATATATGAACGCAAGCATCGTCACATTCTTGAGATCTATTCCTCTTTAATTCTGGGTTGAAGCTGTCATGACTTGTCAGCCTTATTAATATCACTCCCTCATCTACCCTATCTAGTACGATGCCCATGAGGCTCTTCATCACTGTCCATCGGACTATAGTATGCTCTGTATTTTTGGGTGCATCTGTTACATCCTTCTCCTTCATACTGGGCTCATGAAGTTGACTGCCCATGTCGCTAAGTGCATTCACCTAGGTATCAGTTCTGAGCACAAGGGATATCGTCGTTTTGATCCCTTGGTGCATCGTGTCCGTATCTTCTGTCATATCTCCTTTGTGTAAGACTCACCTTACTACTTGTCCTCCCCTGAGGATATTCATTTTCTTGATTCCTTGGTTTCACTCGACTACCTCACTAGACATCTCTTCACGAATTCCCATTCAATCCTACCCATTTAGTTCCTATCCATTCTTCTACAGACCTTACGACTATTGTTCCTTCTACAGAGGCTCCTTCCAGCATCAGCAGCCACATGCACTCACACCACTGGCATCCCCATAGCCACATGTGCTCACACCACCTGCATCACCATAGCCACATGCACCGACATCACCACAGATGCATACACCCACACCACCAACCTCACCTCCATACCCTGCACATCCACCAGCGGTTCGTCACTCTACTTGTTCCACTTCGGGCATCCCACTGGCACGTTATACACCTGATGCCACTGATCCTTCTGACCAGTTTAGCTTTGCCATCCTGGCATCTTACCTACCATAGTTTCATGAATATCTCACCATTATACACTCCACACATGAGCTCCTAACTTATCTAGAAGCTTTTCAATATCTGGAGTGGCAGGAATTTATTGTAGAGGAGTTCTATGCATTTGATCATACTGATACTTGTAATGTTGTTCCACTACCAGAGGGAGTCGAGACTGTTAGTTGCAAGTGGATCTTCAAGGTAAAATATCGACCTGATGGCACCATTGAGCGACGCATGGCTCGTCTAGTTGCCTGAGGTTTTACTCAGGAGCATGACATTGATTATAATGAGACTTTTGTTCCAGTTGCACAAATGAGTACAGTTCGCACTCTTAATGTCGTTGTTGCTATCTATTAGTGGATGTTATATCATATGGATGTAAAGAATGATTTTCTTCATGGTACATTATCTGATGTTGTTTACATGAAGTCTCCTCTTGGCCTCACCACACCTTGTCATGTTTGTCGTCTCCACCGAGCTATACATGATTTGAAACAGGTTTCTCAGGCATGGTTTGAGTGTTTTCCGTGTCATCACATAGGCCGGTTTCCATCAGAGCTTACATGATCACTCTCTGTTTTTGCGGTCATCACCGCAAGGGTGGATACTTCTACTTCTGTATGTTGATGATATAATTATTTTTGGGGATGAATCTGAAGACATTGTATCCACTCAGAGATACCTTCATCAGTAATTTCATATGAAGGATCTTGGTAGACTACGCTATTTTCTGGGTTTAGAGATTACTCAGGGCTCTCAGGGGAAACTCATTTTTCAGTAGAAATACTTTAGACATTATTTTCGCTACAGGTCTCTCAGATAGTATATTAGCGGATACCCCCTTAGAGCTTTACATGAAGCTTCGTCCCACAGATGGTGATCTCCATCCGGATCCTACTAGATACAGGCAGATTGTTGGACAATTTGTCTTTTTATACATGACCATACTCGATATTGCTCATGCTGTCAGTATTGTCAACCAGTTTGGTTCAGCTCATCGACCAGTTCAGCACAGTGCTCTTCTTCGGATCCTCAAATATCTTTGAGGCACTATCACTTGTTCATTATTTATTCTTCTACATCTAGAATGGAACTTAGTGCATATTCTAATTCAGATTGGATAGGGGATCCTACTACTAGACAGTCTACCACAAATTTTCGTTTATTTCTTAGTGATTCACTGATCTCATGGCGAACCAAGAAAAAAGAGTTGTTGCATGTTCTTCACAAAAGTTGAGTACATAACGATAACAGCTACCACTAGAGAGGTTGTTCATGTTCGATGGCTATTATCAGATATAAGTGTCGCTCTTACAAGAGCTACTTCTCTTCACTGTGACTCCTGGAGTGTCTTGTATATTACAAGTAACTCTGTCTTTCATGAGTGGATGAAGCACATAGAGACTGATTGCCACTATGTACATGAGCATTTTGTGTAGGGACCATTTCACTTCATTCCGTGATATCTTCACAACAAAGAACATATTTCTTCATGAAATCTCACACTATAGAAAGATTTCAATACTTAGTTGGCAAACTCACACTGGTAGATCCATCGAAAGTGTGAGAGGGGGTGTTAGATATATATATTAGATACATTGCTATATCTATTGATAGAGATGTGCGGCTGAGAATCATTATGTATCGTATATATACTCGTCTTTAGTGTCCAATAATAAAACAATTTATCTTCTTTCTTCAATCTCTCTGTTATCTTAACATTGTAAAATGCCATACTTCCATAGGTCCATATGTTGGGGGATTGCAATTTCTCAAAAAATGACTGGAAAAAAAAAAGAGATATGTTGATATAGATGAGCAGAAATATAATAAAAATACATCAGGAAATTAATGCTAATAAGAAATTGCATGTAGTTCCAGGTAAGGAAAAGGAGTTCTCAGTGCAAATACAAGTGCACAAACTAGAAGTGCTAAGATCAAAGTTGAATGGGGTGATGACCATAACTACCATGACTGCCTATGCGTTGAAAAAACAGGTTGATGATTTAACAAAATGGCTGTTGCCTATACAAAGGGTAGGTTGATGATTTAACAAAATGACTGTTAAATGAGAGAAAGGGAGGAAAGGTGTATTCTTGCTTCCAATGTAACCCCAAAAAAAAAAATTGACTACACATACATGATTTTTTATCCTAAATACACATTTTAAATGTAATGAAATTCACTTTTCACTAAAGGAAAATATTTTAATAATTTTTTTAAAAAAAAATTAAAGATAAAATTTTACATTTTAATGAAAGTGTGGCCCACTGTATTTATTATGTATATTTGGGTTAAAAAATAATATATGTGTAGCATTTTGCAATAAAAAATATGCACAAGCGCGCTTTTTTGCTTTTGTAACAACCTCAGAGTAGATGTTGTGGATAGTGGAAAGATGAATGATTCATGAATAGCAGAGAAAGCTTAGCAAGAAAGTCAATTAAGAAGGTTCAGCAGTAAAAGGTACCAAACTAGTCATAAAAAAATATATAAAAAAATAAATAAGAAAGCATGTGATAGAAATCAAGGAAGATCACAATACAAAAAAATATTAAAGGTTCACAACAATAATACAAACTAAAAGATATAACACTGAACTCTGAGATGTGACAATTAATATATTTTAGATAGCTAAAGCTAAAGTGACGAACAAAATGTGTAGCTTAAAAAACTTTGAGAAATACTATACTGGTTTCTATTCCAAAGATACATTGGACTTGTTCGTTTAGTGATTATTGGATCTTTTCCATTTGTTTTTAGTGAGGGAAGGACTCATTGATCACTAAAAGACAAACCCAATCTATATGGGATAGAAACCATTGTATTGTGTAGCATTTCTCGAAAACTTTATATATCAATGCCAGCAACTAGTTAGGCTAGCTGAAAATCAACCTAAATTTCACCAAAATATAGCTTAAGTTATTCCAGGCGTACTTAGACTATCCAATCAAATTTTTATGCGTGCAGGAGTCACGGGAGTGACTGAACAATTTCAGAAAAATGTCCAATGAGGTGACTGTTAGAGAAATTGTCTGGTACAGCGGAGTTATTGAGCAAGGTAGCAAGAAATACAAACAGTTATGATGAAAAATCAAACAGTAGATTACATCAATCACATAAAGATTTGTCCCGGTTCGAGTGAACCTAATCCAGAGAAAAATATAGAGAGATATTATTCATCTAGAGAAGATTACAAAGAGTTATTTTACAAACTCACTCACCAAGAACTATCTGTCGAGCCTTCCTTACAATGAAAGAAATATCATTGAAGTACTTCGCCTCTCATGGAGGCTATTACAAAACAAAAGAATCTATAGAAACCCTAATTGTTGACTTGATACAATAACTGTATAATATATCATGTAAAAGAAGTCACACGATAGGAGCCGTACGATCTAATCTGGTGTTGAAGATGAGCTCAAATAAATACCCAAATATAGGCCCAAAATAGTCCAGCCACCGCAGAACAGTCGACTGTCCAAAAGTTACGGTCGATTGTCACCTTCTCTGTTTCAAAAGACACTTCATGGCGTCAACTGTCCATATGGACGGTCGACTGCGGTGTTGCTATTGTTTTTTTGGCTTCTCTCCTCGATGCTTCAACCTCCTCGTTGCATCGTCTCTTCTTCTAATCGAACAAGTATACAAGATGTACAATCCTAATAATCTTCGGATTGAATTGCATATGCGTGCTATCAACACTATTTGATTAATCATCTCTTGGACTTTTTGACTCTCCACTTGTAAACGAACTTGGTTCAGTAGTTTTCCCAGCTAGTTAAATTAATCATTCACCCAATTTCACCAATCAGTGTGCCCCTCAAGGGCACACTCCAGTAGGCATTAACATGGAGGTGTCACCCTTCACATGAACACTACCTACCATGAGACACTCTCCATCTCTCGATGATATTCGAACGTCGTGATCTCGCTTTGATAATTCTAATTGTAGCATACTAGATGGCGCTTTTTCAGGAATAACGGGCATAGAAACACTTGTACAAGTATTCTGGATTCCAAAAAACTTGCAGAGAATATGGTGACCTGGTCCAACACCTCTCTTACCGAACATCACCTTACGACGACCTCCCCAAACAGACAGAACTCCATATCGAGTTGTGTATTTGCAGCGGCATGCTTCGAGAGTTCCGAAGGATATCAGATTCCATTTTAGCAGAGGAATATGCATGGCTTCCCTTAGAGTGTACATGTTACCACCTGACATCTCCAACTCAACTATCCCCCCACCTACTACTTCACAAATCTCCTCAGTTCCCGTTATCGCACAACGCTAAGTTGTAGACTTGTAAGTATAAAACTTTTTCCCCTCGGAGAATATATGAGAAAAACTCCCTAATTCAAGAAACCAACTAAAATCAACTTCTAAAGAATTTGAAACAAGAAGACATAAATCACTAGTAGCACTCACCACACAAGCGATAGAACTGCTAACATTGTCACACTTTTGATTTAGCAATTTGTGCCAGTTCTTGTTGTAATGCCCTATCTTCTTGCAATATCGGCAATGTATCACACATTTATGTTCACTTTTCCTTTCAATTGAATGATCTTCCATTGCTAAACAACTTTTGGAGGTAGTCTCTAATTTATGAGTTTTCTTTTTAAGTTGATCTTCCTTTAAGCCCTTGATCACCTCAGCCACCAAAATCTTCTCCTTGGCAGACTTTCCGTGTGGCATGGTAATTATAAAATGCTCGTACAAATCTAGCAGTTAATATATCAAGTTGAAAGCTTTATCTTTTCCGCTTAGATCATCTGTATTTAATCTCCTTAGTTTAGATAATACCGATTGAACTCCACAATATGATCTTGAAGAACGGTACCTTACTTCATTGAGAAACGAAATATTTTCCTCTTCCAATACATTCGATCTAGCAACGACGATCCTGAGTAGTTAGGTATGAGTCTTGCCCACAGACTCGCCACAATTTTCTCCTCAAGGAAGTTACACTTGACTTCGTCCGCCTGCGACAATCTGATTAAACTTAGAACTCTTTCACAAATCTTATCACAATTTTTCCTGCTTCATGCCAGATAGTTTACCTTTCTCCTTTATGGCAAAATGTAGACGTTCTTGAACAAGTACATCATACATGTCCACCTTCCAAAAATTAAAGTTGATCTTACTGTCAAACTGTTTGATCGTCACGTAGTTATGACTAGTCATCTTCACCAAGGGACTCGTCAACCAAAGCTCTGATATTAGTTGTTAGGAAAATTATATAGCGCAATGAAGTTGCTGAGCAATATAGCGAAGAGCACAAATAGATCTGTTGAACAACCAAATAGTAAATCAGACCAATCACACAAAGATTTGTCCTGGTTCGGGCGAACCTAATCCGAAAAAAAATATAGGGAGATATTATTCAACTAGAGAAGATTATAAGGAGTTACTTACAAACCCACTCAGCAAGAACTATCTCTCGAGCCTTACTTATAATGGAAGAAATACCAATGAAATACTTCACCTCTCAAGGAGGTTATTACAAAATAAATAGAAATCTAGAGAAACTCTATTGTAACCTTGATACAATAACCGTCTGATATATCATGTAGAAGAAGTCACAAGATAGGAGTCGTAGGATCTAATTTGAAGTTGAAGACGGGCGCAAATAAATACCCAAACATAGGCCCAAAACTGTCCGACCGCCGTAGATTGGTCGACTGTCCAAAAGGTACAATCGACTGTCACCCTCCATGTTTCAAAACAGACCTCATGTGGTCGATTGTCCATATGGACGGTCGACTGCAATGTTGCTAATGTTGTTTGCTATTTTTCTGACTTCTCACTGTTGGGTTTATGTCTTGCATACTATATTGGATACGAAGACGATTCGACGATGGAGTGATCGAGACGATTGGAGACAAAGTGGAAGCAAGAGGAAACAACAACAGTAGCAGCAATATGAGGAGTTGCAGTTGACCTATCTTGTTGGACGGTCGACCGAGTATGGCTGATGCAGACTTCGGGTGCGGGTTTAGATGACTTCGATGAAGCCCGAACTTACTCTTCAAGTTAGATCGTGTGGCTCTTATTGTAACCCCCGTTCCCGTAAATAAATATTTTCTAAGCATTTTCTGTATTTTGATTATTTATAAATTTATTTTTGTTTTAAATTCATTTTGTACTTTCTATTAAAATCTTTTTGAAACGAAAATTATATTTACTTCGAATAATAGTATATTTTAACTTTATTTTCTATTCCTAATTGATTGACTATTTATATTTTATATTATTACTATTTGGATTTTAATTTCAAATCCTATTTTGATACATATCATTATTATTGTGATTGGATTTATTATTGTATTGGGCTTATGACCCAGATATTTTGTTTCCAGATATTGGATTATTGTATTTGGATATTTCATATTGTTTTATTCCAAGTATTATTGTTCGTGTGATTATTAATATTGCCTGCGCAATTATTTTGTATTGTTTATATTGTTGAGTTGAATGGGTAAACAGCTTATGGATGACGCAAGTCATTCGCTGGGACAATGTCATGTGCTTGTGTTTCGTATTTTTGGGAAGCGGGGAGTGACAAGGTTCTTAGTGGTATTAGAGCCCTGGTTTGGATAATGTATCATTCAAATGTGACTAAAATATGGAAGTTTAGCTTTAACTGATATATTAGTCAGATTTGGGTTTTAACCGGTTTGACTCAATAGTATGTGCAATACAGGAATCACATGGATAATTGATAACCAACTTATAATCTAGATGCTAACCGTTTGATTGTTATTGCAGACCATGGTTAGAAAAGGTGCTTCATCTTCATGAGCTGGGGATGATCAGACTGATGAGCCCACTGTTGCACAGATGATGCAAATGCAGCGTGAGCACAATGAACTGATGATGCGGATGCAGCGGGAGCATAATAAACTGATGAGGATGGCTTTGGAAGCTGCCAACAGGGAACCCATTGTACCGGCACCCGGATTGCTGCCACCGAGACCTGGCAATGTGGCAGATTTCATGAAGCTACATCCAGATAAATTCTCGGGCACTGAAGATCCGCTTGAAGCTGAGCAATGGCTTATCAGGACTGAGCAGCTGTTGACTGCAGCACGGATAGTGAATGTAGACCGTGTGGATGTTGTGAGCATCCAACTTGTTGATCTTGCCCACATTTGGTGGCAAGCAGAAGCTGAACGATTGGGGCAACCCACCACCTGGGCCATCTTCATTGAGAGCTTCCTCACAAAGTTCTTTCTGAATGTCACCAAGAATAAAATGGAACGATAGTTTGTATCACTAACCCAGGTTCGTCAAATAGTGTTTATTCATGTTTTTGTTGTTATTTCATAAAGTGCCGACGTTAAGCTAAACACTGTCTTGAATCAGGAGAGTCGGACCCTGGACGAGTACGCTACGGAATTCACCCGACTGAGTCGTTTTTCTACTTCTATGGTAGCGAATGATGAAGATAGAGGCCGTCGTTTCTTGTTGGACTTGGATATTGAGATTCAGGATCGCCTTGCTGCCTTGTGACTTCGTTCTTATGTTGATATCCTGGATGTTGCTAGGATTCAGGAGCATACTAGTACAAGGAAGCATGCCATTCAGCGATCTGTTCCACCCCCTGCTGACGAGTCTTCTGGAGGACTTATTCGGAGGCTGATGCCGACCCCTCTGGCGAGGACCTTGCTATATGCATCTGCTGCTCCGAGGTCGGTTCGTACTTGCAGTTTCTGTCACAAGGTTGGACACCTACAGAGGGATTGTAGACTGGAAAATCACCTATGCCTCGCATGTGGAGGGAGTGATCATACGGTCTGAGACTGCACCAGGAACAGATTCCCTACTCCATGTAGGGGTCCAGCTCAGCAAGAGGCGTTAGCTCGAGGTCAGAGCAGACCACCTTTCCCACCGAGAGGCAAGTTCTTGATCAGAGGAGGGATACTGCACCAGCAGGAGGACGTGGCCAGGCTTACGACCTGACCACTGAAGGAGTGGCCACAGGTATTCAGCATAGAGTTGTTTTGTTTATTATTCTTTCTTTTTCTGTTTTTGCATTGGTTATTCTCTCTTGCATCATTACCCTTCTGCATCTTGCATTTACCTTCATTTATTGATTCATTATTAAGTATCATACTAGGTATTTCTTCTCTATCATACCCTCTTCAAATTTCAGTGGTACCACCTTACTTGTTTCTCTCCCTTCTCATACACTTGCATTGTCATCATTAATTGAATCTTTATTCAACATCATTCTAGATCACTCCATTCATATCCATGTTCCTTCTTATTCTGGTGTTGCCACCATTTTGTTTCTTTCCCTTTAATTCCCAGTTTTGTTATTTCATCAGTTTGCTTTTGCCTTGTCCTATGTATTGCCTAAGCAAATTTTGAGGACGAAATTTTGTTGTAAGGTGGGTAGGATTATAACCCCCATTCCCATAAAAAAAATATTTTTTGATTATTTTCTGTATTTTGATTATTTATAAATTTATTTTTGTTTTAAATTCATTTTGGACTTTCTATAAAAATCTTTTCGAATCGAAAATTATATTTACTTCGAATAATAGTATATTTTAACTTTTTTTTTCTATTCATAATTGATAGACTATTTATATTTTATATTATTACTATTTGGATTTTAATCTCAAATTCTATTTTGATACATATCGTTATTATTGTTATTGTTATTATTATTATTATTAGTAGTAGTAGTATTTGTTGTTATTGTTATTAGTATTATTATTACTTTTGATCTCTTATTACAAATTCATATTTTGTTATTGTGAAGCCCGAACATGCTCCATTTATATGTATTTTATTATTAGATTTAATGTATATATATGTATATTTTATGAACCATATAGCCTATCCTCTTATTGGATCCTACCCGAAACCCAACATCTAAATTTTTCCTATATATTATAATCATCCCCCCTAACCCTAACCCTATTCACCTACAGCCACCAAACCCTTCACCCCATCACTGTTAAACCCTACCCCTGACCATCTTCAACCTCCCCCCTTCCTCCTCCTTCTTCATTGTTGCACCTATCCCCGCCTCCATCTTCCATCATCGTCAACCTCTCATCTCCCTTCCAGAACTCGACCTCCATTGCTGCCTCGCTGATCCCCCAGTCGACCGCCATCCTCCACAGCCACCTCGACCTCTTCGCCTACAACTGCCCCTGGTCGACTCCCCGTTGACTGTCATCCTCGACGTCGTTGGCCCATCTCCATCCGCATCCCAATCATCTTCAGCCGCTATCACCCACTGTCGAGCCCTCCTCTCCCCTCTCCGCCATTGCCATCCGCTTCCAACCCCCATCTTCATCTTCTTTCTCGACACCCACCATTGCCTTCGAGCCCCGCCATTGCCTTCATCTGCACCCTCAGCCAGTCGACGCCCTACACTCAGCCCATTGAGCTGCTCCACTGCTGCTCCCTTTCCCCTCTCTATGTCAGCATACCCGAGACATCGACGCCCCTCTGCTGCTTTCCTTTGTTTCCTCGACGCCAGCGACCAGCGAAGCACCACCCCTCGACTAATCCTCATCTTCAGCCATCGCAGCCACCTTCGCAACTCCTCTGTGCTTGTTGTCGTCGTTGAAGTCGCCACCGAAGCTGGGTCTCGTTCATCAGCTGGATTCCCATCATGATCAACCGATCCTGACCTTAGGATCTTGACCTTGATCTTTTGATCCTTGATCTCGATCTCGACTGTTGATTTTGATCTTCGTTCTTGCACTTGAACTCGATCTGATCTTGATCGTTGATTGCTTGATCTTGCACTTGATCATCGATCATCGATCACCATCAAGATCCGTACCCGATCATGATCATCAACATCAAGATTTGCATTTGATCGAGATCGTAGGTGTTGCTCCGAAATTCTCATCCTGTTATTCTATAGTATTCGAATTAATCGTCAATAAGGCAAGTCACTTTTCCTCTTAAATTGAATTTTGTATCAAATTCATGTTTTTATTGAAATTCTCGCAAGTAGATCCAATTGTTCATCGTATCATATATTGTTCCTCTCTCGTTGAGTATATTGAGGGTTTACACGAGCTAACCCAAATATTCTCGACTTCATGCCTTTATTGACTCTAAAGATCGAATCTTTCATGCATTCATGTAATATTGGTGATAGGTTTGTTCATATAATCATCACATAAAGACACTGTCGTAGAATCGAATACTAGGTGATTGCTTGATTAATTGATTAATGAATTGTGTGCTTAATTTAGTATATGTGTGTATTCTTAATTGTATTTACCATGCTATTGTACCTACCATGCTGATTATGAGATTTGTTCACTATAGAATTGAAACCCATCATGTTTAATCACTTTATTTCATGAACAATATCAAGAATTTGTATGTTTACTTGTTGTTTGTATTTTGCCTGTCATTTTTGACCCAGTATTTGATCTCAAAATTTATAACTCTCTGAATACAAGTTTTAGACCTATGTCTCTAGTTTCTAGAACATCTTGAATTGCTAAATTCCGAGTTGTATTCCAAAATTTATGATCGTTTTACTACTGCTACGTTTTATTTTCAGATTTTCAGATTCATGTATGTTTCATGTTTAACCTATTAAAAAGTTAATTTAATGTTAAAATAATGCTTTGATAATTTTCAGAATGTTATATAACATGTTTAGGAGTCTAATAAATATTTTTGATGATTTTATTATTGAGATTTCACTGATTCTAAAAATGAAATAACATGATGTCAATTTTCTGCCTAAACATATAATCTGTAAAGAATGATGTGTTTGACCTAGCTACGGTTGTCAGATTTTGTATTTTAAATATGCATTAGAATCGTGTGGAAGTCTGGTTTTCATAATTTTTGACGGTTTCAGTTTTTGATTTCTGTTGTAGCAGAAAAACTGATTTTTGTACAGTTACCTCTTGCTATCCAGAAATTTGTTTTACAGATTTTCTTAATATAATTAGTACTATATCAGTGTATTGAATGAATTGAAGTGTATATGTTGCATTGCATGATCCTATTGTCCTATTGTCCTCATTCTAATTGTCCTATCCAAATTTATCATCTTATTGTTCCTTTATTGTTACTATCGTTCATCTAATGTCTCTAATTGCATAATGTATTGTTGCATTGATAAAATAATTAACAAACCGGGGTTTAAGGGATTGACTTGGGTAAAGAATGATATAGTGACTGTGTCGGCCATTGTTTTATCGATTGATTATTGGAGCGCTAAATACGGCACCCCAATCTTTCGTGTATCGTATCAGTGTATCAGTGTATCAATGAATCGTTATAATGTATCGTGCACAGTATTGTTATCGTATCAATGATTATCGTACCGACACATGATCTATAGAATTCACCGCTAGAGTCTAAACGAAATTGATTGTATGAGTCGAACTTGTGGTATGGAACATATGGGACACAGTAGTACGTGCATTAGTTAGAATTTAAAATGATTAATAGACTTAAGAGTTGACACAACATCGACATTGCATATTGTATATCATTGTTTCTATTGATATCGAATATTGTCTAAATGTTATTGATACCATTGAACATTGTTATCGAATATTGAATCATTGTTTGTAACCATTGCATCGATTACTATTCATATTGATTATTGCTATTATCTCATGTTATTGATTCCTATTAATCCATTGAATTCACTATTATATCGTTATTCCATTGTTCCTTACTTTCTCTACTTGTTGTCCATGACTTGTTCTAAGGACAAACTTTTTCCTCTTTTAGATGAAGTGTTTACAGGTAATGAAGGAGAATTATCGGCTAGAATTGGAGAATAAGCATTCTAAAGATTTATTACTTTGTAATTGAATGTTATTTCATTAAACTTATTATATTGAGACTTATTATTATTGTGATTGAATTTATTATTGTATTGGGCTTATGACCCGGATATTATTATTTGTTTCCAGATGTTAGATTATTGTATTTGGGTATTTCATATTATTTTATTCCAAGTATTATTGCTCATGTGGTTATTAATATTGCCTACGCAATTGTTTTCTATTGTTTATATTGTTGAGTTGAATGGGTAAACAGCTTATGGATGGCGCAAGTCATTCGCTAGGCCAATGTCACGTGCTTGTGTTCTGTATTTTTGGGAAGCAGGGCATAACACTTATCGTAGGGTTATCTCTTCTGTAGTATCTAATGACTATTATATCAAGATATCAAACTAGGATTTCTCTAGATCTCTATATATTGTTATTGGCCTCCATTGAGAGCCAAAAAAGAGAGAGAGAGTACTTCATTGTAGAGAGTTTCAGAAATCAGAGTTTCTCCAATTGTAAACAACTACTACTTGATGGTGAGGCTTGAAAGAGGGTCGTGGTGAGAATTGTAATATTCTTATATCTTCTCTAGCTAAATAACATCTCGAGTTTCTTCTTCCTGGATTAAGGCGAAAGCCCCAACCAGGATAATCTTGTGTGTGCTTTGGTGTGTTTGGTTTGATCTCATATGTGCTTGGTAGTTTTTGTTAATTGCATCGAATAACTCAACAAGATCATCAAATGGAGAGTTCCGCTAATTCCCTAATAAGTGATGTCATTGTACCCCTTGTTCCTAACACTCTCATCGATGTTTCGACCTCTTCGCTTCATCGTCTATTCTTCTAATCGAACAAGTGTGCAAGTCATACAATCCTAACAGTGACTAAGGACAACAAGCTCCCAATTGATGTAGCCAAATCACACGATTGAGATATTTTTCTCTACTTGTATAGTCATAACCGATACTAGGAACATAATAGAAAATATTGGTAAACACGAAAGTTCTCAATGCACAAGGAAAGAATATTTTACTTTTACCATCTGTGAATGAAAGGTTAGTCTGGGAAAATGAGTAACATTAATATTAAATTACCCTAACACTACAAAACAATATGTTTATTCCGGTGTATCTATCTCAGCGCTTGGGTAGAAATGCCGGAATAGACATGTATTTTAAGAAAGAATTAAAAAAAACACCTCTCTATTCCGGCATTTTAAAAAAAGGTCGGGGTAGAGTGGGGCTATACCGGCATTTTTTTGTTTAAAACACCGGAATAGCTTACTTATAATTTACAAAGGACCCCAAATTTATTTCTCTAAACTTGATTCTCTCTCTCTTTCCTCTCTCTCTCTCTCTCAAACCCCAACCCCTAAATCCCCGCCCACCACAGCACCTCGTCGTTGCTGTGCCCCCTCCCCTGCCGTAGTCTCCTGCCCCCCGTCGTCGTGCCCTCTCACCGATGTCGTGCTCCCGTCTCCACCACCACAGATCGTTGTAGTGGTGCCTCGTCGACGTCGTCCCCCCCCCCCCCCCCCCCAACCGTCGCAGGTCCATTCTAGAATCCTAATTGTGTTGTTTGAGAAAATTAGGGTTAAAGTTTGCTTAATTTGTGGGTTTTCTTTTCTTCTTTCCGTTATGTTAATTAGGGTTTTTTTTTGGCTTTCTAATTCTATTCACAATGAATTGATGAAACACGAAGAGAACAATTGTTTTAGATTTGTGGGTGTTGGTAGAAATCTCTAGCTTGTATGATTGTATTGGGGTTTTGAAATTTTGAGGCATGGATTAGGGTTCTGAGAAGTTAATGAAGTTTTCTAGCCATGAATTAGTTGCTAACTATTGTAATTTTTTCACTAATTTGCTAATCGCTGTAATTTCTTATTTCATCAATTGTATATTTTTGTAATGAATTGACTAAAACCGATTTGGGTTTTGGTAATCATTTTGGGTGGATCAGTTTGGTGTTAGCTATTTCGGCGTTTTGGTGAGATTCCAATTACAATGCCAACTGGTTTTGATTTTCCCTATTCACCTTGTTGGATAGTTCCCAAACCGTAAAAAGCCGATCACTCATATGAGGTTGGTGCATCCATCTATATCTGATAAGTCCTATATATGTGATAAGCTTTGATCATTCTTAGTTTAGTATCTTTTTATCCTACCTTTAACTATGGTCATTGCTATCAATTCTCTTCCAGTTAATGCTTCCATTGCAAACCAACCGTCTTAAAATCAATTAGGTTTCAAATAACTTAGTTAGTATTGTGATGTTTGGTTGATTTTGGATTATGTTGAGTTGTTAACTTTGATGTCTTTTATCTAATTAAAATGGAAAATGTGAACTGTGTTTCACTTTGGCTCAATTCTTATGTTACTTTATTGACAAGAGGTGAAGTGAACTTTTCCACTTTTATTGCAAGCATTCCTTGGTCAAATTAGTTTGGGTTTTGGAAGTGAACTTTTCCATTAGTTCTTTTGCTAAGTTAGAGCATCCACAATGGTGTTTCTCATATTTGAGAAAATGGCACAAATAGATATAGGAAATCGGTGTGATGTGTGTAGTAGTCGTTTGCTAAAAGTTTTCAAAAAATAGCCAGACGAAATAACTTGTATCGTCTAGATCAATGAGTAAAATAAAAAAAAATATTTAAGTTAATAATATTTAAGTTAATTAACTATTGATTAAATAAATTAAATATTAAAATATAGACTAAGCTACCTAAGTAGCTAAGTTGAGCTAAGCTGACAATGGGGCTAGACGGGACATGTTGTCCCATCCAAGCCATTTTTGGCTTCAAAGGAGACAACATGTCCCGTTTGACGATTTTGTCATTTTTTTTGGGTTCAGACGGTACATACAATATGTACCATCTGATCATTAAAAAAAAAGGTCAGACGAAACAACTGATCCCATTAATAAATAAATAAAAACAAAGGGATGTTCCGTCCCCTATAATTTGAAAGTCACTATTTCATTTCTCAAAATTAAGGGGGGAAAAAGGTCAGACGAAACAACTGATCCCATTAAAAAAAACAAAGGGACCCATATAATTTGAGAATCGCCATTTTGTTTCTCAAATTTGAGAAGTGGCTATAGCGATTTTGCCAAAATATGGCAAAATAGCAAACGACTGCAGACGCTCAATTCTCAAAATATGGGAATTTGGCAAAAATAGCAAACAACTGTGGATGCTCTTATAAGTATGTGCATGGTTGTACTAGTACACATACTAAATTTTAACTTGGGGCATGACTTTTTTTAGGCGCGAGGTATCGAAGAAAAATTCAACGATCTTTCAAAGTTCTTGAAGAAGATTCAGGTTAGATTCTCCCTCTTGCATTGCCATTATACCATTTGAGGAAAAATATAAGAATGTCTGAGAATAATATAATGAAAATTGATCTACAGTGATTCAAACTTTGATTCCCTACAATATTTATACCTTCAGGATGCTAATGAGGAGTCCAAAGTTGTTACGGAGGCTGCTGCTATGAAAGGTTGATAGCTAAGCTTAGCATTTAGTTTTAAATTTTATTTGAACAATAATATCAGATAATGTTAAGTGTGTACATTTGCCTACAGTAATCAAGAAGCATATGGAAAAAGATATTGATGAAGTGCTGAAAATTGCACGTATCACAAAATAAAAACTTGAAGAACTAGACAAGCATGTGAGTTACTCCTCTTTCCTGACTATTAGTCCTTTTTCGGATGCAATGAAAGAACTGGAAGTTTATATTTGAAGAGTATCGGCTTTTGGGATTCTAACTTTCTTGGGCATCATCTTCTAAGACTTTTAGATTTAATTAATTTATTACCTAAAATAATATTGATATGAAATGCTAGATAATCTCTGTCTTTCTATGCATGGAAGTAAGGTTTGTTTTGTTTTATAATTGTTGAATCTTGCTCATAATTAACATGCACAACTTGAATATTACTTCACATAATGGCATAATATGTACACTTACTGCATTGTACAATTAGTCTCCATTACTAATTTAATAATTCTTGATATAATGATATATAATACGGTTACAAGCATGATTTGATAAAAATTCCCAAATATATGACATACGGTCAAACACTAATATAGTAATGAATTGTATAATTATCTATATAAAAGCAATAATTTTAGTTTGTAGTGAGTTATTGTGGTATGATTAATTATGAGTAGGCTTGTGCATATATTTCTATGCAGACTGATACATTAAAGTTCTTGTGCATACATTTATATGCAGACTGATATAGGCTATGCAGGCTGATATAGGCTTGTGCATACATTAAATTATGAATAGGCTTGTGCTATTGGATATATTAAATTTCTTGAAGACAAAGTTGAGCTAATTCACTTTGAGTGTAACATCCCAGAAAATTTAATTTTTAATATTTTTGCATGTGCATTGCACGTAAAATTTTATGCATTTTATTCATGAAATTTTTTTTGAGTTATGCACATTTTTCTTCTCATTTTTTTGTCACATTTGTATGATTTATTTTATTTTAATCCAATAGGCCTAAAATCTATTTGAAGCCCACTAAAAATTAATTAAAAATAGAGGCCCAAGATTAATTCTATATTTACATACACATTTTAAAGTCTAGTACACTTGTCTTGTAACATACACCAACATTTAATTTAATAACAATTAATAATAGAATGAGAAATGGTGTGCACATAGGGTGCACGTGCACGTGTTGTGCACTAGGAGTGTAACCTCTGTTTTCGTAAATAAATATTTTCTGAATATTTTCTGTATTTTAATTTATTATAATTTACCTTGTGTTAAATTCGCTTTGGATCCTCTATTAAAATATTTTCTAATCGAAAATTTTATTTCAAATAATGGTATATTTTAACCTCAATTTTTATTTCTATTTGATCTACTATTTATATTATATATTGTTTGGATTATTTTAATAAATATGTTAAACTCGAATTTGCATTTTTGATATACACTAGGTTTGCCTGTTGACACGTGCCTACGGCACGTCTTCGAAACGGTGCACCTTGTTTGATCATATAAAAGCTCCAACAAATTAATTAAAGTAGCAAAACATATTACTTGAGAAACTTTTGGGGGTCCAGTAAAAAACATATTATATAATTTTTTTTATTTTTTTGAATTTTTTTGAATTTTTTTAGTTTTTTAATTTTTAATTTTTTAAAATTTTTAAAATTATTATTTTCTTAATTTTTTGAATTGAAGAGGGAGGGAAAGAGAGAGAGCGAAAAAATTAAATAAATATAGGAGTTGTTTTGGGTGGGAATTTGAATTTGAGTTTTGGGGGAAAACTTTTGGGAGGGAAAATATGTTTTGTGAGGTTAGATCTGGACCTTTGATTTTTGAGGGGATTGAAGGAAAGCCACTTGATAGCTTTCTTTGTGTTTTATTATATAGATATATTATTATTATTACTGTTACTATTATTATTATGTCTATGATAATTATTATTATTGCTATTATTATTATTAATTTTGACTGTTTATTAAAAATCCAATTCTATGTACTAATTTTATTTGTAGTTATTTCAAATAAATTCTATATTGTAATGTAAACTAGATTTGCCCGTGGGCACGTGCCTACGGCACGTCTTCGAAACGATACAAAACACGAAAAGCCCTGTAAACAGTAAAACAACAATTATGTAGCTCAAGTTTGAATAGTATGACAATAATTAGTTGTAAATAAAATCCATGTTTCTATTAGTATATGTTAAAAAATAATTTTAAATGGGGTGTGAAATCTAACTTCTTAGAGCTTTAAGTGTGAAAAATGATGAAATTTAACTGTTGAGAGCATCCACAGTCGTTTGCTATAAATGCCAATTTGCCATTTTTTAGCAAACGAATGGCTGCAATAGTTTCTCATTTTGCCATTTTATAGCAAAGTTTCTATTCTTGTTTCTCAAATATGAGAAACGAAGTACCATTTTTCAAATTATAAAGGACGGGATTTCATATCCCGTCGCTCCGATTTTATTATTATTTAATCGAGTGAGACGGAAGAACATATACCGTCTAAATAATTTTAATTAATTTTTTTTAAAAAAAAAAGGTCGGACGGGGTATCATACCCCGTCCGGGATATGATACCCCGTCTTTCCACTTAAAATTTTTTTTTTTTTTAATATTCCCTCAGACGGGGAAACATACCCCGGCCGGGGTATGATACCCCGTCTCTCCTTTTTTTTTTTAATAAATGAACGGCCAGGATTGGATGATTAGAAAAGAAAAAAAAATTTCACCAGACGGTACATGATGTACCGTCCGTGAATTAAGGGATGAGTGGAGAATTAATGCTGATTGGGTAGGTTTAGGAGTAGTAATTAGGTTTAGGTAGTTAATTAATTAGGTTTAGTTATTATTATATTATTTAATTTAGTTAATTAATATAGTTTAATAGTTAATAAGTAATTAACTTTTTTTTAATTTATTTTAAACGATGAGACGGTATATCATATACCGTCGCTCGCTTATTTCAAAAAAATGAGAAACATATAGCAAACGACTACTGCAGCGATCGATCTTATTTGCTATTACTGTAGCTGCCATTTTATAGCATATGAGAAAAACGACTGTGGATATTTGATATTTTCAGTATAACATGTGCAGTAAAAAAACATTAAAATTCTAAAAATTTACAAATTTGAAATCTTAAAATCTAAATTTTCAAGTAAATAAAAAAAGAATGGGAGAGAGAGATAGGAAGAGAGAGAAAGAGAGAAATATGAAAAAGTGAAGAGAGAATAGAGAAGAGAGAGATAGTATTTTCCAAGTAATGAGTTTTTTTAGTTTTGGGGGGAAATATTGGTTTTGGGATTTAAAATTTTGGGAGGGAAAATGTGTTTTGTTAGGTTAGATCTGGGCCTTTGATTTTGAGGGGATTGAATGTGAGCCACTTGATAGCTTTCCTTGTGTTTTATTATATAGATTACATTTTATTATAAATCATATTTTTATTGACTATTTTATTTCCCTATTGGATTTTATAACCCAAAAACCCCAAACCATAATCCTTAATGGATATCCGATACCCAATAACCCAACTCTACCCTATATATACCACCCTAGCCTAAACCCTACCCCCCTACTGTGCTAACCTAACTCGCCGCCAACCCTACCCTCTCTTATTCATCAACACTGTTGTTCCGCACCTCCTGCTTCCCTATCCCCTCGTCCCGACTACCTCGCGACCTCACCTCGACATCCCTTCACTCCACCACCTGCTTCCCCATTGCCATCGCCCTGCCTTTCCCTCATCGAATCTACCATCTTCGTCATATCCGACCATCGAACCCCTTTACCTTCGCCATGTGCTTTGGCCCCGTCGTTATCCCCTACCTCTACATCCACCCTCGTCCTCCGCTCTCACCCCTTTCCCGTCGTTGTCTTCATCCCATCGCCATCCCCCATCAACCGCTCGAACCCAACTCCCCGTCATCCTTCCCCTGCTCCTTGTGCACCTCGTCGGCCACTTCGATCCCTCTTCGTTCACCCAGCAACCACCGCAGATCCTTCGCCCCCTCGTCGTCGTCATCCAAGCCCCGAACGCCTTGCCATTTGTCTCCCCTGTTTTCGGAGCGAAACAGAGTTTGCTAGCCCCGCCTCCGATCACTGCGACGCTCTTCAACCGCAGCCGCCGCCAGCATCCCCGCCGACAGTCGCCCCGTCGTAGGTGTCACCAGCCACCGCTGTGGTCGCCGTCCCCTCTACCGCCAACTCTCTCTCTCTCTGTCGATTGGAGAAGAAGCACAGTGGGTGTATTTACGGTGTTTGCTGTTCGGGTGTAGGAGATCCCGCTGTGTGTTGCTGATCCGGTGTGTGTCGTTTGTTGTTTTGCACGTGTCTCGCACGTGCTTGCGTGTGTCCGTGTTCGTGTTTCATTTTTCGAGATTCTCATCCCGTTATTTGTTCGTATTCGGTTTCATCGTCGTTCTGGCAAGTATCTTCTTGTACAATTTTTGTTCTAGTACAAACTTTTCTTTGAAAATACTACAAGTAGGTTGTTGTTGTGACTCCAATTTGGCTTATCATTTGATGATCTCATTCTACTCCTTATCAATTTCATGATCATAAAATTCATAACCTTTTGTTGATACCTATTACACTTTGATTTGCATCACATATTAATTTAGACCCATATGAATAATAATTATATGGCTTTTCATGCAAAAACTATCTTTGTTTGCTTTTGTTTCTGTTTTTGCTTGTTGTTTTGACCCCGATAACATCAGAATCTGAAATTGCATTCTAAACATGAAATGTAGCTCCAGATGTCTAGTTTACTATCCTTTTGATGGAATTGAATTCCGAGTTATGGTTTGTGAGTTCTTGCAGTTTTAGTGCTATTGTGTCTGAAATTTCAGATTCTTAAATTTGCTGTATCACTTTGTTTTACAATTAAATTAACTATGCTAACTGTAAGATAATAACTTGAAATTTTGCATGCTGAGACTAGACACACTAGAGAACATTTCCTAGTTTTTCTGGAATTAATTGATGAAGTCTCAGACCTGTTTCATGCTTCTAAACACAATTTTACAAGTTCTGGCTGAACACGAATTCTGTGTAGTTTGCTGTTTTGACACCAATTGCTACAACTTAATTGTATCTTGTTAATATGAGATGGATTCAGCAAAGAGTCTAGTTTTCAGATTTTCTAACGGATCCAGATTTGCATTCCTGTGGTAGCGGGAATCTCAGTTTTGGTGCAGCAACGTCTTGCTATCCAGAATTGATATTTTGCCATATTTAAATATTTACATATTGTTTCTTGTGTTTTGTGATTTAGAACATGTTCCTTGCATCAGATAAGCCCTTGATACATCCTTGTCTTGTCCCGGTTTTGTCCTCGTTATCTCGTGATCATGTGCATTTTGTAATAAAAAGTAACAAGCCGGGATTAAGGGAAATATCTAGTAGTGGACAATATAGAAAAGTGTACTCGGAAGGGGGTCCGTATTTTCCTCATTTGGTTACATGATATCATTTGGATTACATTTGGATGATATGGATTACATTTGGATAATTTGGAATACTCAATATGATTTGGTTAATATAATTTGGATTACTTGATACCTGAGTACACGGCCCTATAGAATACCCTACAAAATCTAAACGTAACTTGATTGTATGTAGCAACCATGTGGTAAAAATCTGGGACGCATGAAGTGCTACTTAGATAGAATTAAACAACAGACTTAAGTTGATACTAAGCACATGCATGATCCTGTCAGCCAGTTTCCTGATTTCGTTACAAGTTACATGATTTTGATTTAGAAGCTATATGATTTTGATTTAGAAGACATGATTTTGATTCACAAGTTTGCATGAACCCATTTCCGTTACTTGTTTTCCAGTTGCAAGTTGTTGTCCTTCCGTTCATATGTTTATTTCTAATTGCATCACACTTGACTTCGTTTTATTCCATGTTCCTTAATTCTTGTCTTTATTCATTGTTATACCTTGGTTCTTGTTCTTTATTATATTTTCATTCTTGTACCCTTGCTTGTTCTACTTGCGGCCGTAACTGTAACACCCCACTTTTTATTTTATTTTTTTTAAAATGCATTTTTTTTATTTTGCACGTATGATGCACGTGTTTTTTTTCTAAATTTTATTTCTCATTGTTTATTTTATTTTGCATGCATAAGATTAATTAATCTCCTTTTGATCCATGGATCTAAAATAAAATCTAGCCCAATAGGGAGGAGCCCACTAAGTAATTAAACTAATTAATTAATTGTTGAGCCCATTAAGCTATGCCACTAATAAAATCACATTTTTAGTTGATCATGCACTAAC
The DNA here is from genome assembly GCA_017893485.1 of Hemerocallis citrina. Lineage (NCBI taxonomy): Eukaryota > Viridiplantae > Streptophyta > Magnoliopsida > Asparagales > Asphodelaceae > Hemerocallis > Hemerocallis citrina. The sequence goes on along the minus strand of CM030364.1, from coordinate 52,451,139 downwards.
ACATGACAAGTTACTAGTGTTAGTACACATTTAGAAACATAACAAATTGTACCTAGTTGTATGTATATGTGTGCATAAGCACACAAATGTACCTAGATGGATTCTTGTACTGGGAGGGGGGGGTCATGCATAAGAGAGAGAGAGAGGAACAAGTTAAGGCTTGGGGAGGTTGAGGGAGGGGTTATGAAAATGAAGAATTGAATGTGTTAAATGGAGAGTTAATAGGGTGAAGGATTATGCAAATGAGACCGTAACCTAGACCTATAAATAGCACACCATTCTCTTCTCTTTTCTTCACACCAAAAGTAAAACAAAAACCAAAAGAGAAAGAAAAGAAAGTAAGAAAGAAAAAGAAAGAGGGTGAGAGTTCTTTTACTTTGGAGAAGGAGCTTGCTAGGAGAAGGAAGCCATTGCTAGGAGTCATCTTGGAGCTAGAAGTAGTGCCACATTCTTCCCTTTCATTTTGTTCAAAGCTTCTATAAGGTGGGTGTTCTCATGTTTTCTAATTTTAGAACCTTGCATGATAGTGATAGTAAATGAGTACTATATTTTTATATGATAAATTAGAACAAATCTATGCATTGGTTGTAATGAAAAATGCTATGTTAGTAAATAGATCAATATCGTATTAGTGGGTGATCTCCTTATTTTCTAATGTAGAATGATACATGCTAAAAATAAGTAATATGAGAAGAATCTTGATATGAATCGATAAAATTCATGTTAGTATAAAATGATGTTGTGGTTGATGTAATTAAGTAGAAAAAATGAAGTATACCATGCTAATTTGTGTGCTCAGTCTTGTGCTTATAATAGTGTTAATATATAGAAATAAATTGATGTGAAATCAACAAATGAGAATCATGCGAGTATAATAGATGTAAAAGTAGTTTTATTGTGACAAATGCATGCTAATGAAAGAAAAGAAATTCTTGTATAAACCATGTTGGTAAGTTGTAAAAGTTTGTGCGTATAATATTGTTGACCACATTAGATTTATAAGAAAGAAGAAAGAATGAAATTTCGTTAGTTTATAATGTGTCGACATATGTAGGTTCTATTTCTAAAAGAATGAGAACTATTGCATGAAAAAGCATCTTCTATTTCCATTATAAAATATAATTTATGTCGAAATGAGATTATGACCAAATAGGCATGGGTACTAGTTTTTTCCTTCTTTGGTAGAAATTAGTTCTTAAAGAAAAATTTAAGTTTTGCAAAAAAAGATAAGAAAAAGGAATTTCTTCAAATAAGTGAAAAATAGTATTTTTAATGAATTGAAAATTTTATTAGTCACTATCTTTTTATCTAATATCATGGAAAGAATTATTCCTAAATTTCTTTGAAAGGATTGATCTTTGAATAAACACATTTTTAGAAAAAGACATACTTTATGGATAGTTGAACAAAAATAACATATGTACTGTTCTAAATAGAAAATACACTTGGACTTACTAGTTTGCTAGAGGACATCGCTTATGAGAGATCTTGGGTTCAAAACTGGATAGTCACATTTATTTTATTTCCTTTGAATATTTTCCGAAACCCAAAACTACTATATGAAGATTTCGGCTTATAATAACGACACCAAAGTCCAATGGACTTACTGGTTAGTTGGTCCGGGTTTGGGCTTTGACCGGGTTGACCAAAGAGGTCGGGTTCGAAACCTGAGCTTCTTGATTTTTTTTTACTCCTTTTTCATATATTAAGATTTTGAATAAAAGAAATCTTAGAATACCAAGTCTAGTTTTAATATAAAAATGAAATGAAAATACTAAGAGATAGTTTTGTATAATTTTTTTTTTAGTGTAAAAAGAAATAAAATTTTGAGAATAGAATCATATGTTGAAAAGTAGCATTTTTGTAATTCGATCTTTTAAGAATAATCACAATTGTATCATGTTTAAGAAATAACTTGTGGATTGAAGTATTGATAATTTAGACTTTGTTACAACAAATTCATGCAGTGAACTTGTGGTTGAAATTGATCAAATAGATCATGAATAGTGGCAAAAATATGATTTTGTGAATGAATTGAAAGATGGAATTATGATGAGCTTAAGACTTGATTATTGAGGGTATGAATACCTATGATGCTTATACATGAAAAACTGAGATTTAGAGTTAGTGAAACCCTCATTACCGGCATTATTGAAATAAAAGAATGTTGAGATGTGATTTTGAGATGTGACTATGAAGCCATCTTGATGAAAGTTGATTAAGTCCGGTAGAAGGCAAAAACTAATTCTAGGTTGGAGAATTTCTAGGAATAAAGTAAGTAGGCACTTAAGTGAAGTTGTAGTAAACCTGGGCAAACGTAAGTGGGGTGCTCTATATAGTCGGCGGTGGACTCCGAGACTATAGACCCAGTTGGTGGACTGAGGTTGCTCCGTGGGAGACGGTTATTATATTTTAAATCCGGGACTATGAGGACGGGTCAGCGGTGGACTCCGGGATCTTGAGTAGTTGGACGGATAGTTATGTTTGTCGTCTCCAATGTATATACGTATGCCGGACTAGAGGGTCACTTACGGGATGATTCGCATGATGTGGAATCTGTTATAACAGTCAGCAGTGGACTCCGGGGCTGGAATTCAAATTCGTGGAATGATCTGAACCTTGTTTTATTACCGGGTAGTTATCATGACGAGGGATCGAGCCCTTTATTGTGGAGTATCGTGTTGAAAAGTAGCATTTTTGTAATTCGATCTTTTAAGAATAATCACAATTGTATCATGTTTAAGAAATAACTTGTGGATTGAAGTATTGATAATTTAGACTTTGTTACAACAAATTCATGTAGTGAACTTGTGGTTGAAATTGATCGAATAGATCATGAATAGTGGCAAAAATATGATTTTTGAATGAATTGAAAGATGGAATTATGATGAGCTTAAGACTTAATTATTGAGGGTATGAATACCTATGATGCTTATACATGAAAAACTGAGATTTAGAGTTAGTGAAACCCTCATTACCGGCATTATTGAAATAAAAGAATGTTGAGATGTGATTTTGAGATGTGACTATGAAGCCATCTTGATGAAAGTTGATTAAGTCCGGTAGAAGGCAAAAACTAATTCTAGGTTGGAGAATTTCTAGGAATAAAGTAAGTAGGCACTTAAGTGAAGTTGTAGTAAACCAGGACAAACGTAAGTGGGGTGCTCTATATAGTCGGCGGTGGACTCCGAGGCTATAGACCCAGTTGGTGGACTGAGGTTGCTCCGTGGGAGACGGCTATTATATTTTAAATCCGGGACTATGAAGACGGGTCAGCGATGGACTCCGGGATGTTGAGTAGTCGGACGGATAGTTTTATTTACCGTCTCCAATATATATACGTATACCGGACTAGAGGGTCACTTACGGGATGATTCGTATGATGTGGGATCTGTTATAACAGTCAGCGGTGGACTCCGGGGCTGGAATTCAAATTCGTGGAATGATCTGAATCTTGTTTTATTACCGGGTAGTTATCATGGCGAGGGATCGAGCCCTTTATTGTGGAGTACGTAGGTGCTTGCCCCCGGACCTATATAGTATGGGATGCATAGAATCCAAACAAGTGTGCATTAGTGTCATCCTAGTATAAATTGTGTGTATTAGGCATTAAGGTATGACATACACTTACATGTTTAGCGTAGTCACATTAACACTTTATTATTCATTCAACTGTTATGTTTTTATTAAAGTAATGAGATCGTTATACTATTTCCGGCATAGAGAGGATAGCCGAGTATAACATTTTCGTCAGTTGTAAGTGACTGACGTGCTCACAGGTTGATATGTAGGTAATGAATTATTCTGGAAGAAATAAAGCCGTTATGATGTATTTGATAACTTATTTGATAAAGTTGTACAAGTCGTATTATTGTGTTCAGTGTTGTAATCTTTCATTTTTCCGCTGTGTAAAACAAAGTTGTATTTTTAAACTCTGATGTATTATTGAGAAAAATTTTAAATTCCTTGTAAAATTGTACGAAGTGAAGTAAAGATCTTGTGGAATCTCGAATTCGGCTTTGTTTGGAATTCGGGGTGTTACACTAACTTGCACTAAGGGCGTTTATCTTTGTTTCTCTATTTTCTTTTGCATGATATATACAGACTTTGGAAACGAGCTGCTAGAAGGAGTTGATGAGCTAACGTTCTAGGCTTCGCTTGGAAAAATTTGCTTTAGTTATTTGTATTTGAGTTTATTTTAATTTCTGTTGCTACTTAAAACTTGTAACGGGCTTGTAGTCCCAAAGTTTTACTTTTTGATCCAGATCTTGTATTTATTTGAGAAGTTTATATTTGTTCAAGTAATTTCTGTTGATTAATAATATATTCATGCATGCGTGGTCAAGTATATTTTGTTATATTTTTTGTTATGATGTTGAGTCGATCCTACAGCTTATGAATGATAAAAATCATTCACTGGACTTTGTCACGTACTCGTATTCCGTATTCTTTTTGGGAAGCGGGGCGTGACAAGGAGATTGGCCCGTCATGCATAGGAGTGAGGAGAGAGTGGGGGTATGTGTGAGAAAGTAGAGAGTTATTTTGGGTAGTGGGAGTCATCTCAACCACACAATAATCTTATAAATACACGCCCCCCCCCCCTCTCTTCCCCTTCCTTTAACATCAACAACACACACTAACATCAAAGAAAAATTCAGAGAGGAGATTTTCGGTGGGCCCTTCTAGAGGAGGAGAAGCTTCGGTTTTTGCTAGGAGGAGAAGAAGGTCATCTTGCGTTGGGGCTTGGAGAAATTTTCTAGGAGTTCTATTTACAATTTGCCACAAGAAAGAGTCGGGTGTCTCTTTTACTTTCTAAACTGTTATAGAATGCATGCTTAGGTAGTTTATGCTTGCAATGGACAATTAGTATGAGTTCTTTAGTTACTTTTGTGATCCATATTGTGTTGTTATCTAGAATTCTTAGTAATATTGAAATATTATAAATATAATAATGAAATATGAGAAATATAATATATGGGTTTAAATGCATGTTGTGTTGTTATCTGAATCGAGCGCTTGAAATTGAATTTTCAATTTCTTGATTTTTTGCTGTCTTTTTTGGTTCATCGTCAATCCACTGTGTTGAGGTTCATTTTATAGACTCAGTGGTTTTTCTTCTTGGAATCTGTTGAGAATCAGAACCATTTTTTAATGATTTTCGGAATGCTGGTTCATCTCTTACCTTCTTTTATCATCATTGAAATTGCATTATGCCTCTTTCATTTTGCTACCAATTCTTTTTAGTATTTTTATTTTTTATTGTTAACTTCATGTCGTATTTTATGTGTATATACATAAGAATGGGAATGTAATTTTTTTAGAGTAGTGCTAATTGTGCTACCATTAGTTTACGCCGAGACAATGGTACCCACCTAGAAAGCACGGGTACTTCCAAATGGCCAACGTATCCATATCAGGTGATTATCGAGTGTCGATACTCCTTGATAGTACCGAAGGAGTACCTATTTTTTAAATACATTTTTTGCAACTTTTAGACAGAATTATGTTAGATAAATGCTTGGTGCCCTAGTAAAATTTTAAAATTTTGTTGTTTACAATTATGCTTAAACACAAATCAAGTATACCCAAAGAATCAATAGTTATATTATCATTTTTCCCTCCAAAATGTTCGTAATTGTAATGTATTCTTATAGTTCTATGAATTTGTTTAAAATTTTTATTTTTAACAAGATAAATAATTTTTTATTTATAGATATAATATAAGATAATTTACATTTAACATACCCTCCAACGCACATGTATCTCACTTTTTTGTAAAATCACGTATTTCCATACTCGTGTCATGTCGTACCCGCACCTCGTATCCGTATTTTTGTTTCATAGGTGACCACAAGCAATCAATGCTAGAGTGTTTTGCGTGGACTCTGAGTGTGAAAGTAGTACACCGGAAAGAATAATGCTTATTGTACTAATTCTATATTTCTATGTACTACCTTTGGACTACATCTCAGAAGAAGAAGAAGAGTGTGGAGCCCATGTAACCAAGTTTTTGTTTGCTTGTGGGCTCTACACTTTCCATATGATGTTTGGGTAACTTTGTTAGCGCGTGAGCACAAGGTGCATGGGTGCCTCTGGTTGTGCTCGAGTTCGAGTCTTGAGATGCCCTTTTTCTTTTTAAATTTGATTTTATAGAATAACAGTAGATGAGGTATAAAAAGAACCGAAGAGTCTTTCTTTCACCAAAGTGAGTTGGTTTGATGGTTGGGGCTTGCGGTTGGCTTGCTGTTGACTCTGAGTTTGAATCTTGGTGTCTACTTTTGGGTTTATTTTATTTTTTTGAGATTTTTCTTTTTCAAGTTTTAAAAATTGGGAAACTTCATAGAAATATTATAAAATATTATTAGAACACTTGGGAATCATTTTATATTATTCTAAAAGATATTTTGAGAGTTTAAAAGTCATATTCATGTATTAGTTGAGTTTGAATTCAAGCTTAAGAAGAAAATGTATTTGATCAAAGATTTTAAGAGTTGGTTTACAATAAAAATCAAAGCATGATTATAAGTTGGAAATAAGGAACTTCTAGTGATCAATCCTAAGAATTTTGGTATTAAGAATTGATGATTAATTGGAAGAGCATAATTGTCTACAAGAATTTGATTTGAAAAATTGTTATTGAATGTTGTTATAAAAGTTGAATACTTCGTTATCTATAAACAAAAAGTGGATAAAGAGAAATGATGAATAATAAATGAAATGTTTATGTTGAGGTTAAATGTAACCTAATTGATCTCTATAGTGAGATAGTTGTTGGAATCTAGAGGCTAGACGAGACCCTTAGTAACCGGCATTTTGTGAAAATTTGAGAAGTAACCAGTGTGGGTTAACTTTCTCTTTGAGAAGTAGCCAGCATGGGCTAACTTTCTCTCGTGTTGATTTAAGTCCGGTATGGTAAGCTAGCTCTAGGTTGTGATGATTAAAACAAAACTTAAGGACATGCACTAAGGGGAGATGTGATTAAGTATGGGAAAACATGAGTATGAGGGTCTCATATGATTCACGGTGGGAGATTATCTTCAGAATTATCGGGGTGTGAGGCAATATGTCCAAAATCACTCGCGTCGGAAGTATTTCTTCTGAATTATCGGGATCGAGGCGACCCTCATGGGGTATTTGTGTGATGAGGTACCTATGACTCGCGGTGTAGGTTTCACCTCCAGAATTATCAGGATGTGAGGCGTGATGTCCGAAAATCACTCGTGGTGGGAGAACGAATCTCAAGAATTATCGGGGTCGTCGCTCGCGGTGTGGGTTTCACCTCCAAAATTATCGGGGTTATGACTCGCGGTGGGAGAGCGATTCTCAAGAATTATCGGGGTGGTACTAGATACTCACAGAATATCTAAACCTTATTTTACTCACCGTAGTAGTATTTCATTGTAACCCCTGTTTTTCATTTTCTGTATTTTGGATGTATTTTCTTTCTATTAAGTATGTATTCATCTTGTATTCTCCGACTCTATTTGAACCATGTAATTTGATCTTCAATCTATATATATTCAACTATTTGTTGTCGTCTCTTATTTAATCTTCTTGATTCAATTGTCCACCTATTGTTTCATTTCTGATTGAGCGAGCTATTATCTTGATCCTCATTATTAAATTGTTCATGCCCTATTTTATTTATTCATTTTGTTACTACCTCATTTATTGGATCATTCTATAACTCTCTTGGATATTTTATTACCCAATATTAACCCTATAACCCTATTGGATCCACTACTCTTATACACCCAATAACCATTAAACCCTTTGACCGTTTACCCCCCTACCCGTTACCCCAAAGTAACCCTAATACCTATCCAATATATATACTACCTACTGTGCTTCTACCCTATTCACACAAAACCATAACCACTGTCTCCAAAACCCATCCTCCGGACCTCTACCCCCATCCCCTCCTCCCGACCACCCTCCGACAGCCCCTGCATCCCGACACCGCCTCTCTTGTCGTGCCGCCCAGCAAACCGCGATAACAACCCCTGCTCCTCTCCCCGTCTCCTACAGCAGCCACGACAGCACCAGCGACCACGGCGCTACCCGCCGTCGAAGCCAACAGCGCCGCTCTCCCTCCTTCCCTGCCTCCCCTCGATGCCACGCCAGACAGCAGTGTTGACAGCAGCCAGCGCAGCCAGTGCGATCCCCGCCTCTAGGCTCCGGTGTTGTCCCCTAGCCACCGTGTGCCGCCTTCTGTTCTCCCCTCATGGTGCACCTCGACTGCCCTTGGTCCCGGTGCGCGTGGGTTGTTCACCTCAAGCACATCTAGCCGTTCTTCATGTTCGTGGTTTATTTGCTTTTTGTATTCGTGTTCGATCCGTTCGTTGGCTTGTGTTCATGTTCGGAAATCCGTTCTTGTTATTCTTGTTCTTGCTTTGTCGTTTTCGTCGGCATTTATAAGGCAAGTAACTTGTATAATTTTTGTTTGCAGCATATACAAGTACTAAACTTTACATAACACCCCCCCCCCCCCCCCCCGCTCCAAACTTTACATAAAAACCTATTCTCTTTTTGTCCAAAACTTTTCATGGGATTTTATTCCTAAAAGCCTTCGTACCTCTGAAATTTCTAGATCTTAAACCTCGTATCTTTTTTGCTTGATTAGAACCGCCATTTGTATTTTCATCGTTTACTCTAATCTTATGCTCCAGTTTTGTTCTCTATTCGCTAGAGAACATTTCTTTATTGTATTTGAAATAGGATCTTAGGATCCTTGCTTAGAGAGGTGAAATTCCTACGAAAGTGTAGGTGTAAATCTGTTTGGGGTAAGCGAAAAGTTCTGTGTTGTAGGTGGAAAGTCCTCTCAAGAGCGGTGCAAAGTTTCCAACAAGAAAAACAAACTTGTAAAAATTGTATCTTGGCTTTAGTTTGAGCAAGATAGGTTCTTTAGTTGAACCTAGGGTCGGAGGTCATTAAGGGTGGGGAGTAGGGAAGGGCTCCCCAATAATGCTCTCGAAATCGCATCGACGCCATTGAAGAACTCCAAGCACAGAATTGAAGATAAGAAGAAGAATAAGAGAGTTAGGGTTTGAGAGTGAGGCCCCTCAACTCAAAAGAATCAAGAACAAAGGAGAAGAAGAACAACAACAGACGAAGAAGCTGGAATGTTTCCAATATCAGACATAGCTCTGTTTAACAGCTATCCCCTTTCTATTTATAGCTTTTCAGTACGAGTGCATACTATGTACAATACACTTTTACATTTAAATCCCTATACTTTCTCTATTTGCATATGAATTGATATACACTCTTTATAGACTTCGTCTTCACTCTAATTAGATGTGTATCAACTCCTCCCTCCTTTCAATAAAACCTTGCCTCAAGGTCGAACAAAGAAATTACTTGAACAAACAAAAGAAATCACTTATTCCAGCTCCATCATAATGAATTGTAGCACCATCAACTGTAGGTGTAGAGTTTCCGGAGTAGTCATCAATAGTACTAATCATGAGAATCCTACTCCACACCCACGAAATCCATGACATTTGCAAGAGTATTAAGTTCTTTTGATATTTGAGTCCCTGTATTAGATAAATCAGGACCATGGAAACACTAAACAGAACTTCCTTTCAAAGTCCCATCAGAATTAGCTTCAATAATGAATTTGGCCTTCACATCAGGAGCATCCCCCTGAGGAGGACTCCACCCAAGGCACAAGACCAGAGAACATCACATTCAGGGACCGTAGTTGATGGTTTTGTTAGTCCAGCAATTTCTCTGATTCCAAATTTGGTCAGGTTTCTCTAAACTGCCACCAACTTCCCAGGATCACCAGTTTCCTTAATAGTAAGTGAATCTTCTGCAATATCAACTATTTTTGCTCTGAAAATGTCAATGAGACCCATGACTTTTATGAGCATTAGTTCAGGCTCCACCTGGGGCTCCATTGATAAAACTCAACCTCTATAACATAAATGAGTTTATGAAGTTGCTCCATTACTTGTTGCAATACTCTTTCAGCACCATATGGTTCTGTTTCTAAGCAATGGATTTGGAACTCCATGTCAGTATGCAAGCAATCATTAAAAGCACATTTCACCTCACCTGCACTTAATATTTGCCTGATCTGGACTTAGTCACCAACAAAAAATGGAAATGTTATGAAGTATCTTCTCTTTGACCACTTGCATATGCCCAATTCACCTTGATTGCCTGGCCATATAGCTGGTGTCCATGTTAATGCCCTCATCACATCATGGACGAAGAGTGAATGCATGTTCAAGATAAGGTGTCCAATGGGCAGTGAGAAAATCCCTCCTAAACAACTCAACACCAACTCGATTTTCCCAAAGCATGCAATCAGATGCTGCCATCAGGTCATGCATGTAAGTGTCTTTGGCTAGCCCTATAAAGTTTGGTGGAAACTCTTGTTTGTCAGCTACACCACAACCCAGACAAGAATGGTCCAGCGAAAAGGCGGTCATTATCTCCGCTTCAATCTCCATCCGATTGGCTGCTCTCAAAAATTGAAAATGACCAGCTTCACTCTCTGTACAACATCAGCATCTATCTCCTTAGAAACTCGACTGAACACAGACATTGCAGCAACCCTGCAAAGTTGAGTGCAAGCAACCATCATACGCTTTCCCAAATCTTCCCCCTCCAAGACAAATTGAGAAATCTTTACACCTCCTCTATACTCCACCCACCAATGAAACCATTCAAGCCATTGCCCTTTGAGACTAAATAAACACCATTTCAATAAATTCACAAGGGCAACATGAAGTAATCCAAGTGTAGCTAACTGACCAAAGCTGACAGTACAAAGAATGCCTAACATCAAAAAGAATATGAGGTTTTGCTTGAATGTGAGGAGATGAATATGACAGTGCACTAGTTAATTTTTCCAATAAAATACTCACTACTCCACCACCAACAACTACTGCTGACTTGATAGAACCACTAGCAAATTCCTGGTATGCAAAATCAAAGAGATGAAAGTCGGCTAACTTCTGAAATTGCCCCATAAGCAGGTCAAAATGTCTACATAGAAACTGTATGATTTCATTAGCATTTGCATCAATGAGAACTTCTCTTGCATCTTTTTTGTTGAAATCCTCCACATCCATGACAAAATTCTCTACAGGTTTGGCCACAACTAAAGGTTCATATACATATTCTCCACCTTCAGTTTCCCTGACTTCCTCCATGACTTCTTTGTCAGTTTGTCCTCTATTAGCAGTGGATCCAATACAACCATTTTGTTCTTTCCTTGGATATTGCTCAGGCCAAGAATCTCCTTAGTACCACCCCCTACCGAGCTATTCTTACCCCCTCTAAAAGAACAAGGGTTCACATCCACTGAAAATTTATCAAAGTTTTGATTACCTGGTTGATTTGGGTGAAAATTTGAGCATCAAAATTGGCCCAATTGAGTCATGATCTACCTTCTCCACCTTGATTGCTGCAGCCAGATAACTCATTTGTTCTGACATATGCTGCATTTGCGTGAACATCAACGAGTTTCTAGTCGACATCTCTCTCGACAATTTCTTAATATGTCGCTCAACACCTCTCAATCTCGACTCCAAGATTTGATGTCGCTGCTGCAAATTCAACTCAAGATCTCCGCCCAAAACTCCATTAGTAGAACTTAGCCCCATTTCTTGATGTACACCGACATCGCCCACGAAGTTCGCCGGAGAATTGCCGTGCTCTGTTACCAATTGATGCACTCAAAATCGTATCGACGCCATTGAAGAACTCCAAGCACAGAATTGAAAATAAGAAGAATAAGAGAGTTAGGGTTTGAGAGAGAGGCCATGAACTCGAAAGAATCAGGAACGAAGGAGAAGAAGAACAGAGGAAGAAGCTAGAATTAAAGAAGAAGAGAGATTGTAAATAACTTGATTGATTTGTTATTAGTATGTGGTAGTATATATATACAACTTACCAGATCTGATATTGGAGTAAATCAAGCTAACAAATTCCTACTGATTCTCCACTAATCAAGCTATCAACAGACTTACCAAAACTGAATATATATTCCTACTGATTCTCCACTAATCAAGCTATCAACAGACTTACCAAAACTGAATATATATTCCTACTGATTCTCCACTAATCAAGCTATCAACAGATTTACCAAAACTGAATATATTCCTACTGATTCTCCACTAATCAAGCTGTCAATCTGATTCTCCACTAATCAAGCTGTCAATCTAATTATTATTGTTGATATCCTCCCGCAAGTTGTATAATCTGGAAGAGAGATGCAACTTGGACAGTAAGGACTCGAACCGAGGACGAAGCAGTGGTTTTGTTAGAATATCAGCAAGCTGATCATCAGTAGACACAAAAGACACTCGAAACCTGCCATGTTGGACATTTTCTCGGACAAAGTGATAGGCTAAGGCTATGTGTTTCATCCGAGAGTGGAAAACAGGATTAGCACTTAGATTTGTGGCACCGAGATTGTCGCAATATATAACCGGATTGGTAGTGGGTGTGTGACCAAGTTCTGTAAACAAGGAAAGGACCCATAGTAGCTCACTAGCCGTGTCAGCTAAGGCTTTGTACTCTGCTTCTGTTGATGATCGAGCAACAGATCGTTGTTTTCGGGAGCTCCAAGAGATGGGAGTGCTGCCGAGATACAACAAATAACCAGTTGTTGAAATATAATCATCCTTGTCGCCCGCCTAATCCGCATCCGAGTAGGCATAAAAATTCAGCAGAGCAGTTGCCGAAATGAATACTCCTTTGTCACAAGAGCCCGCCAAATATCGGAGCACTCTTTTGAGTGCAGACCAATGCGTCGTTCGTGGGTTCTGCATGAACTGTGCAAGTTTGTTGGTGCTGAAAGCAATATCTGGGCGAGTAAGACTCAAATATTGGAGACTTCCAACGAGTGCTCGGTACTCAGTTGGGGAAGGCAGGAGGTAACCTGAATCCTTGAGTAATGGAACACTAGCAGACAAGGGAGTGGATGCCGGTTTCGTATCTGCCATGCCAGATTTATGTAGCAGATCAGTGATATATTTTCTTTGTGAAAGAAACATACCTGCAGCGGAAGGAATTACTTCAACACCCAAGAAATAGCTAAGACAACCAAGGTCTTTTAATGAAAAATGAGCAGCGAGTGTGGCAATGAGTTTAGACAACTCGGCAGAGGAGCTCCCAGTGACAATTATATCGTCAACATACACTAATAAGTACAGTGTAACACTCAGTTTTTGGTAGATGAAGAGAGAAGCATCTGCAATTGAATTTACGAAGCCAAGGGAGAGCAGGAATACTCGGAGCTCCGTGTACCAGGCGCGGGGTGCCTGTTTTAGTCCATAGAGTACCTTTTTGAGGCGACAGACATGATCCGGGAAGTCTTTGTTGACGAAACCAGGTGGCTGTATCATGAAGACTTCCTCCTTGAGTGTCCCCTGAAGGAACGCATTGTTGATATCAAGCTGACGTATGGACCAACCCTGGCGAACTGCAAGTGTTAGGACGACTCGAATGGTTACCGGTTTAACAACTGGGCTGAATGTTTCCGTATAGTCCCAACCAGGGCGTTGGTGAAACCCTTTGGCAACTAACCGAGCCTTGTAACGATCAATCGATCCATCCGGATTCCGTTTGATTCTGAATACCCATTTACAGCCAACCAAATTCTGAGCAGAGGACCGACTAACAAGATCCCAAGTGTTGTTGCGGTGTAAGGCATCAAATTCATCTTGCATGGCTGAGCGCCAATCAGGGTCGCGAAGAGCCTGGGTGATGGTGCTGGGTTCGATGGGAGAGGAGGGTCGGACATGGAGGTTGAGCTTGTTGATGGGTTTGACAATGTTGTTTTGAGACCGGGTGATGATCCCACCGCCATTGGGTTTCTGTCTCTTGACAACGGGTTGGGTTGGTGGGGCAGGAAGTTGTGGAAATGATTGGGAGATTGAACTGGAGGATTGAGTGGTGTGGGTGGGTTCGTTTGAGGGTGATGATGGAGCCGGATTTGGTGGGTGGGTGATGGAGGGAGAGGGAGTGGCAGCGGATAAGTCTGCAGGTGTGTTTAGAGTGGTACTCACCGTGGGTTGGTCTATGGGCTGTAAAATGGAGAGTTGGAGTGGGCCTGTTTGTTGCTCTACACTTGAATTGGATTGAGCCACTAGAGAGCTGAACGGGAATTCAGATTCTACGAACTTCACATGGCGAGAAGTGTAAATCCTTCCTGTTTTGGGGTCGAGACACAAATACGCATGTTGATCAGCCGAGTAACCTACAAAAACACACATAGCAGACTTTGGCGCAAGTTTATGATCAGCATATGGTTTAATCCAGGGAAAACACAAACATCCAAAACATTTTAACTTATGATAATCCGGACTAATGTTGAGCAATTTGAAATAGGGTGATTCATACCCAAGAATTGGAGTTGGGAGACGATTTATGAGGTAGGCTGCGGTGCTCATGGCGTGAGGCCAATAGGTTAGGGGCAATCCCGAGTGATGGAGGAGAGAGAGACCGGTTTCGGCGATGTGACGATTCCGGCGTTCTGAAATTCCGTTGTGCTCGGGTGTATGAGGTGGGGTGGTGTGATGACTTATACCATGGTTGCTTAAAAAGGGACGAAGACCAATATATTCGCCACCATTATCTGTGTATAAGATTTTTATTTTGTGGTGGTAGAAATTTTCAATAAGTGATTTAAATTTTGGGAATATGCTTTGCACATCAGATTTGTGTTTCATTGGATAGAGCCAGATATAGCGAGTAAAATGATCAACAAACATGCAATAGTAACGAAGACCATCAATGGATAAAATGGGAGAAGTCCATACATCCGAAAAAATTATTTCCAATGGATAAGAAGATTTTAGAGTGGATTCATGAAAAGGAAGCTTGTGACATTTGGTAATTTGGCATGAGTTGCAATCTGATTGCTGGAATTTATTTGAGCCCAAAGAAAAATGCTGTTGAATGAATTTGAAGATTGAAGATGAAGGATGTCCAAGCCTATGGTGCCATGATGCAGAGGATTCCGTGTGGACGGTGTGGACAGACGGTGAGGTAGCGGGCCAGAGATAAAGTCCATCCACACATGGGCCTTTATGGGTTGTTTGGTCCGTCTGCAAGTTCTTTACATAAAAAGAGTTTGGCAGGAAAACAACAGCAGAGTTAGTTTGTTTGGTAAGTTTAGAGACAGAGATGATATTTTGTTTCATGGAAGGAACGCACAAGGCATTAGACAAGGATAAATCATTAAGTAAAAGTGTTCCAGAATGAGAGATGTTTGAACCTGAACCGTTACCCATAAACAACGAGTCGGGGCCAGTGTACGGGTGATGAAGCGCCAGGTTTGCAAGATCATTGGTGATGTGATGCGTTGCTCCACTGTCAACCAAAAAACCAGTCTGAGATGGGCCAGCAGCTGCAGTATTGGCCCGAGCTTGTCCAGCGTAAGCCGGAGGATCCCGAGGGGGAGGCGGGATACCGGAATGTTGCTGTCTGAAGGTGTGGCACTGAGATAGAACATGCCCTTTGACATTGCACCACTGACATCGGCCTAGAAATGGTTTTGGAGGGTTGCGGTAGCCAGTGCGCTGATTAGACTGTGCAGAGAATTGCCCTGACCGAGACCTGTTGTTGGAGTTAGGCCGAGCCTGAGCACTCAAGGCTGTAATTGGAGCAGGATTCTGTCTCTGAGCAGCAACGATGGAGAGTTCCTGGATGAGAAGCTTCTCGAGGAGGTCATCAAAGGTGATTGGGATGTCCCTTGCATTCACACCGTCAATGACGGCTTTGTAGCCGTCGTCGAGACCGCGCAAGATATGGTCAGTCATGTCTTCAACAGAGACAGGAGATCCAAGTGATGCAAGAAGATCTGCTGTTTGCTTCAGGGAATGCATATAGGTTGTGATGGATTGTGTACCTTTGGAAGCAGTACGGAGACGCTCCTTTAGTTGCTTGAGATGACTGCGGGATGCCTTGGCATAGGTGCTTTTGAGAAGGGTCCAAAGATCATGCGACGTCTTTGTCTGAGACACCAGGGAGGCCACTTCATTGGAGAGAGTGGTGAGGAGGGCGCCATAGATGAGGCGGTCCTGTCGACGCCATGTCTGATAGGCAGGATTTGGGGTCGTCACTGGAGGCGATGCAGTGGTGGAGATTATTTCCAATGGCGCGGGGAAGGATCCATCTGGATATTTGAGGAGATCATGGCCATCAAGGAGAGCTTCAACTTGGAGTTTCCAATTAAGATAATTGGTGGGGAGAAGCTTGGTGACACTGATAAGAGTGATACAGGCAAAGGGTTTGGAAGGTTCATAGGGGTTGGAAATGAAGGAGGTGCTGTCGTTGGCCATTGGAGGCAAGGGTGATGGTTAGAGTAAGGAGCGGCGTCCTTAATTAGAGAGAAAGAGGGCAGGATCGTTTTGGCTCTGATACCATAAAGAAGAAGAGAGATTGTAAATAACTTGATTGATTTGTTATTAGTATGTGGTAGTATATATATACAACTTACCAGATCTGATATTGGAGTAAATCAAGCTAACAAATTCCTACTGATTCTCCACTAATCAAGCTATCAACAGACTTACCAAAACTGAATATATATTCCTACTGATTCTCCACTAATCAAGCTATCAACAGATTTACCAAAACTGAATATATTCCTACTGATTCTCCACTAATCAAGCTGTCAATCTGATTCTCCACTAATCAAGCTGTCAATCTAATTATTATTGTTGATAAGAATATCCTTTATATTTATAGCTTTTCATTACACGTGCATACTATGTACAATACATTTTTACATTTAAATCTTCTCTATTTGCATATGAACTGATATACATCTTTATAGTCTTCATCTTCACTCTAATTAGATGTGTATCACCCAACCACCCAAAAATCTTGGTGGCTTGTGATTTGGCTCTCACACTCTCTAACTCTCTCTCTCCTTTTGCTTTACTTTCATCTTTTAATTGCTTTTATTTATTCTTTATTGATTGAACTCTGATATTCTTCGGAAGTAGATTGCCTAAATTGAAGTTAGTGGGCCAAGTTTGATATTAATTGAGTATAAACCTATTCACCACACACTTCTCTCCTAAGCAACAACTCTAGTTGCAGGCGAACTGATGCTTGTTCCTTTTTCCGGTGAGTTTACTGACGGTTGTTTGTGCAACAGTTGGTTCTTCAAGAGCCAACTTCCTTACTTACAGGGTATCCTTTTTCTTTGATTTCTTATTTTCAGAGAATAGATCGTGGTGGACAGCCAGGTAGCACCTTCAATTTCAGGCTTCGCTCCTACTTTCTTATTTTCTTATTCTTTGCCACAACAAAGTTCCTGCTTTCCCAATAATGTTTAATTGTTCTTTTTGAAAAGCTTTAGTCCCTTAGCACGACAAATATTCCCCTTCTATCTGTAAGCTTTCTTTGTTGGTAGTCATCCGTGCATGGAGGAGCCTGTTCTTATCTTTTCTATTTTCTATAGTTCAGCTCTATGACGATGCCCGTTATGTCCGTTGTTTTCAAATCCAAGGGTCTCTCAAGATTAGTTTCTCACTCCTTTGAAATTGTATGATAGATACTAATTATGGAGTTGTTTCTTTGCAACAGCCAACACCACATTGAAATAAGCCCCCCAGCTAGGACCAGCCACAAGGTAGAGGCGGGGGCCCCCAAATTTTTTTTTTCATTTTTAGGACCCCAAATTTTGTTTCCCTTATAAATATGTATATGTATTTTGCTGAAGTTAAATTACAATATGTTTAGGGGGCTGCAAATTAAAATTTTTGGGCCTTTATTTTTTAAAATTAGTTATTGGGCCGGGGGATTTATTTATTTGGGCCTTTTCCGGCTTTTGATTGTAAACTTGTAGATTAGTAGTTGTAGTCTTGTAGAGTTGTAGACTTGCAGTATTGTAGAACAGTAGAACTGTAGAAGCTAGGGTTTCAAATTGATTGATTGATTGATTGATTGTTGCGAGTCTCAAGTTAGGGTTTCGTCGTTCCAAATTAATGTTAATTTCATGATTTTTGTTTTGGGACTTAATTTGGTAGATTTGGGCTTAACTGAATAGATTAGTATTTTTATAAGTTGAAATTTGATAGATTAGGGTTTAGTTTTAAAAATTGTTTATTCTTTCAGTTTTATATGATATATAAGTTTTTTTTCCCTATATATATATGATATATCGGTTTTTTCAAAATTGAAGCAAAAAAAATACCAAAAAAATATTTAAAAAATATTTTACCAAATTTTTAATTTAAAAATTAATTATGTATGGGTGCTCCATTTTGGGAGTTTGCCTCGGGCCCTGTGAACTCAGGGCCAGCGGCCCTTGTCCCCAGCATATCCATAGTAATAAAACTTTTACTGCTTGTATTTCTTTTTAGTTTGTAGTTTACTTGATGTAACCCATTTTATCTGCTTTCCTAAAATCTTGTCACCCAAACGGCCCACTTCTTAAAATCTGCTCCTTAATGTATATATTTGAATATTGTGGACAGCAAAGGGGAACGTAGTAATTTTATTCATTGAATTGTGTTTATTTTAGAATTTTCTCACTTATACCGATTTTTCCTGTTATCAGTATTTTCAATGTATAATGTTAATAAATCATTTTGTTTGACAATATAAATTAATCATCGGAACTTTTTTGTAGCACATTACATATACATAGAAATGACACACTCGAATCAGGTTAAGGCCTAACCCAACCATCCCCTTCCCCCTATACTCTGGAATAGGCAGGTGCACGTTGGATACATAAGTCCAACACAGCCCAGTCCCGGTGTAGAAGTCTTCTTGTCATATATTAGTAGGCAACAGATGCTGACTCTGCTTACAAAAAATGTCGACCATACCATGACCTGTCTGGCTCCTCTGTCACAAATACACAATAAATAAGAAATCATTGCAATGGAAGATAAAGGGGGACCTGCTCAACCAAAGAAGTGTTGACAACTCATCCATGGGAGAATTACTCCCTTTCACTTGAGCCAAATGTTCCATACAAATAGAAGATAATTAACCAATAACTACCAACTGTTCATTTTAAAAAAGTCCCTTCCTAAACTTCCCAGTTCAACCCACCAGTGCCCTTTCCCAGGATCAGTCCCCTTTGAGCCTGGCTTGTCACCCTGCTCAGTTCTGAATGATTCAGGAATGATGAGATGGACTATTGAGGGTACATGATTCCCGTGTTTAGCACAAAGCTCAAGCCCCTTAGTTATCTGTATTCTGGGCTTTCTGATTCTAGTCCTTGAAAAATGGCTTGAGATAAAGGAAATAAAGAGGTAGTGGTAAGGCTCCATCCCTTGTGATCTATCACGGATACAAATTTCTCCAGTCAAGAAACAGAGAGATGTATATGAGAAAAAATTTCTCAAAAAATTTGTATGAGAAAAAAGACATTCTTGACATTCTATGAGAAAAAATTTCTCCAAAAAAGGAATACATGTCAAGAATGTCTCTCTCTTCTACCGCTCTCTCCCCTGCCTCCTCGTTTCTTGAATTCTCTCCGCATGCTCTTCATCTTTTGGATTCCATTGATGGGTCTGCCTCTCGGGAACAGAACCCAAGATTGCACAACCATTTCGAGGCATTGCAGGAGTGTGTTGATTTGCCTTGGGAACAGAACCCAAGAAATCCTGAGGCTTTCGAGATGCTATTAGACAAAAGCAATACTACTGTTTCTGACAGTAACGCTTCGGCTCCATATGCTTTGAAACAGGTGAGTTGGGTGGAAGTTTTCAAAAAGAACCTCAACAAAAACTCTTTTTCGTATGATCGGCTTCGTAGAAAACCCAAGAACTCGTTATCTTTCTCAGATAATTGTTCGGTTAGGGTTTCTCATCTTCCCTCTCCCTCTTTTTCTATCTCTGATTCTTCTCTTCGTTTTTTCAAGTGTTTTGAGGAAGGTCATTTTAAGAAAGATTGTAGAAACATGATTATCTGTCATTCTTGTGGGGGGTAAGGTCATCACCAGAACATTTATCCTTCCCGCAAGTTTGGAAGTTCAAGAGGGAGGTCTGGGGGTGGTAGATCTGGCTTTCTGGTGGTCGCTTCAACCAAGGTAGTGATCTGATCCTAGAGGGGGATATGTTACCAAGAATGTCTAGAGCCATACTTTTGGTTCTGAGTCCTCAGCGATTAACCTCCTGAATTAGAAGGTGGTGGATACTACTTCCCTTGTTGCTAGGGCTTGGGATAATAGGCACTCGGAGTCAGGTAATAGTCTCTTGGGTGCTCCTCCTTTTGTTACTCCTCTTTTGGGGTTCCTCCGTTAACTGGGGTTTCTCCTCCTTTGTCTAGGGTTCCTTCTATTTCTAAATCTGATCTAGTTAGCGAGTCTAAGGTCGAAGTCTTTTGAGAATTCTCTCAGGAGATGAAGGATAGATGTCTTCTTTTGAATACTGAGGGGGTTATTTCTGTTAAATCTGGTTCTATTACTGCCCCGGACTTAGTTAACTTTCTTGATGCTCGTTTTCAAATTCCTTGATGGGATTGGGGTCTGTGGATACTCCCTAATGGTGATTTTATTTGTAAATGCCCTAATATCAAATGTTTAGAAAACCTGAAAGGACAAGACCTTCGTTTTGGGTGAGTCATTTTCTCTGTGAAAAATTGGCCCCAATTTGGTATC
This sequence comes from Hemerocallis citrina, assembly GCA_017893485.1. Classification (NCBI taxonomy): domain Eukaryota; kingdom Viridiplantae; phylum Streptophyta; class Magnoliopsida; order Asparagales; family Asphodelaceae; genus Hemerocallis; species Hemerocallis citrina. The sequence continues at coordinate 52,430,546 of CM030364.1, read as the reverse complement.
TCTAATCGTTCTCTTGGTCTTGTAAAAACCAGAGCCATCCTGTCTGGGATTCCTCTGTACTGTGAATCTTTTTCTTCTTTCAGTCATGGTTCTAGATGCATTGGTAACTTTGTGGGTTTCTCTGCTAAAAACCATATCAGTAATGGTCATCTTGAAGTTATAGCTGATTTCCTTCGGTGCCCATCTACCCCTTTGATCTTTGATTACATTTTATGGGTGGGCACTCGTACTTTTAAGATTGTTGTTACCTATCCTGATATCTCCTCTCAAAATTTGAATCCCTCCTTTTCATCTCTTCCTGTTCAAGCTGATGCTGTTAAGGATAATTGGGAATCTTGGGGTGCTCCTAAAACCCAAGGTTTTTCTTCTTCTTCCCAACTCCCCTCTTTGCCTGCTAAATCTGAGAATTATCGCGGGGGGGGGGGGGGGGGGGGGGGGGGGGGGGTATGTCTTCTTCTACTTGCGTTGAAAAAATGTCTCTTGAAGAAAGGGAATTCTTAGATATGGCTGGTAACCTTTACTTAGTCAATATTGAGATGGACCCTTTCATTGAATCCAACATGTCTCTTCCTTTTTCTGAGTTGAAGTCTTCCTCTTCTCCTAAGAAGGACTCTATTGTTGGGAAAGAAATGGTGGTTTTTCTCTGAGGATTGTTCTGAAATGTTGTCTAAAGAGGTTCATCTGAGATCCCTTCTTTCTCTTAGGAAGATTAATCTTCCTATTGGTGGGATATGGAAAGATCTTTTTTACTCTCTAGTGTATGGTAAATTCCTTTCCTATTCTGTCGATGGACTTTTTCACAATAACCTCTCCTTTCCTGTCTCACACCTTCCTGTGGTCAGGAGAGATGGTCTTTCTGGTTCAGGATTCAATGTTTTGTTTGACCAATCTAATGTCATCTCCTTTGATCATGTGTCTGGATCTGAGGAGGTTCTTTCTCCTTATAACTCTGTGTGTAGTTATGGTTGCTGTTGATCCTTTGTCAGTTTGTCGCATATCATGGATGATGATCTCGTTCCTTTGGTTATCTACTACCCTGATTCTAATCCTCCTCCTTCATCAAAAACTGATTTCACTGTCCTCCAAAAGTATGTTGGCTCTAATTCTTCTTTCCTCAAAAAAAGGAAAAGCTCTGCTAAATCTTATGGTCCTCTCAGAAGGAGTATTAGAGTTGGGCAGAGACCTGATGCGGACCAACCAATCCTTGAAAAGGCTGCTCTTATAGCTCAAATCAGAAATATGGAGATTCCTGCTCCTGTGATCTCTCCTGCTTTGGAAGGTACCTGCCTTGGCTCTATTTTTAGATGTCATTTTGATTTCTTTTCTTCTGAATATTTAGCAAATTTAACTTCATGCTCTGGTTTGCAAAATATTTCTCCGGATGATTTTAACAAAATTAAAGATCTTGAATTGATCAGAGGGGATGTCAATTTTATTCAATGATTATCTCAACCTGGAACATCAGAGGTTTACGTAGTGAAGATAAAAGATTGGCTGTCTTTGATTTTATTAACTCTTCCCACTGTGATATTATTGCTATTCAGGAATCTAAGATTCCTCCCTCTCCCTCTCTTTTTAGAGCTATTGGTGGTTCTATTATTACTGAATGGATCTCTTTAAACTCTATGGGTGCTTATGGTGGTATGCCTGTTGGTATTAAAGATCATATGTTCAAATGCACTAATGTTTTTAAAAAAAAGTTCTTTCTAGCTGTGGAATTGGAATGTTTTTCCTTTAATTGTTCTCTCCTTTTTATTTCTGTGTATGGTCCTTGTGTGCAGTCTCTTAAAGATGAGTTTTGGAATGAATTTTTACAATGGAATTCTTTCATTAATGGTTGGGTCATCTTTGGAGGTGATTTTAATGCTGTGCGTTTCTATTCTGAGAGAAGTGGCTACTCTTACAATAGACTTGACTCTGATAACTTCAATAATGTTATTAATAATCTCAGTCTGATTGATTATCCTATTTTAGGGAGACAATTCACTTGGTTTAATAAGAGATTGATCCCTAGTTTTGCTAGACTTGATAGATTTCTTGTTTCGAATGACTGGAATTGTCACGCCCCGCTTTCCAAAAATACGGAATATGAGCACGTGACAAAGCCCAGCAAATAATTTTCATCATTCATGAGCTGTAGGATCGACTCAGCATCATAATAAGAAATATAACAAGATATACACAACCACGCATGCATGAATAATTTATTAATCAACAGAAACAATTGAAACAAAATAATAATATTTCAAATAGTTTTCAAATCTGGATCAAAAGATAAAACTAGGGACTATAAGCCCGTTACAAGCTTTAAGTAGCAAAAGGAATAAATAACTCAAATACAAAATAATTAAAGCCAGTCCTTTTCCCAAGCGAAGCTTAGAAGGTCTGCTTACCAATTCCAGCAGGCAGCTCATCTCCAAAATCTGTATATATATATATATATATATATATATATATATATACACACACACACACACACACACACACACACACACACACACACAAAAGGAAAAAAACAGAGAAAACAAGACAAACGCCTTTAGTGCAAGTTAAGGCCGCAAGTAGTACAAGCAAGGGTATGAAAACAAGTGCAAGAAATATGGAACAAGATTTGGAATCAAGAATGTATAACATAATATAATAGGGATGCAACAAGTAGGGGGATTCAAGAATCTAGTTAGCAAGAAAGACAACTCAAGTGATAAGATTGGTTAATAAGTACTAGTAGTGGAACAAGTAACAAGTGAGCATGTTGTTGTATCAAGTATCAAGTAACAAGTATCACGCACAAGTGTCAAGTAACAAGTAACAAGTCTCAAGTAACAAGTCTCAAGTAAACAAGTCTCAAGTATCAAGTCTCAAGTAACAAGCATCAAGTAGGGTATCACGTGTGTACAAGTGACAAGTTAATCTTAAGTCTAATGTTCAATTCTATCTAGGTAGCACTTCATGCATCTATATTTTTACTACATGGTTTCTATATACAATCAGTTACGTTTAGGCCTAGTGATGAATTTTATAGGGCGGTGTACTCAGGTATCCAGTATCAAGCAAACTATGCTGATGAATCAAGTAATCATATAACTAGTTCATGTGTCAAGTCATAACAAGACAAGTCATGAATCAAATATATACTAGTTAATGAATCAAATAATATACTAGTTTATGAATCGAATAATAATATACTAGTTCATGAATCATGAATCAAATAATATACTAGTTCATGAATCGGATAACAGTATAACTAGTTCATGAAGTATGTATCAAGTGGGAAACACTGGTCCCCTTCCGAGTACACTTACCTATATTGTCCACTACTATGGTCTTTCTCTTAAACTCCGGCTTATTATTATTATTATCATCAAACAAGCATGAAAGTGTGCGAAACAGGTCAAGTAAATATGATCAAGAACATGGAACAAGTTTAAGGCAATTATAAAGCATATTCGAGGTTCAACACAAATTAAGATTATCAAGAACTACGAGAATTGCAATTCTGGACAGCATGACGTTGCTGCACCAAAACTGTGATTCCCGTTGCTACAAGATAGAAAAAATAGATCCGTTAGAAGGCCTAGAAACTAGACTCCTGCCCGATTTCAATGCATATAACTAAGACAAATAAAGTTGTAACAATTGATGTCAAAACAGCAAACTATACAGTATTTGTGTTCAGCAAGAATTTGTAAATATGAGTTTATACATATGAAACAGGGTTGAAACATCATTAATTAATTCTGAGAAAATTTGGAAATGTTTTTTAGGGTGTTTAGTATCAGCATGCAAAATTTCAAGTCATTTACTTACTGATAGCATAGTTAAAATAATTGTAAACCAAAGTGGTGCAGTAGTTTTTATGAATCTGTAATTTCCGACACAGCAGTAGTAAAACTGCAATATCTCCTAAACCGTAACTCGGAATTCGAAAATTCTAGATGTTATTGGCAACTAGATACTTGGGGATACATTTTATATTCAGGACTTGAGTTCAGATTCTGGTTTTATCAGGGTCAAAACAGTAAGCTAAGACAGGATAGAAACCAAATTAGACATTTTTTGCATTGAATGTATCATAATTATACTAGTTGGGAACAAGTGTATCAACGAAGGGTTGTGACTCTTAGATCATGTGATAAATAAGGCGATACATGAGATCATCAATGATAAACAAGATGAGTCACATTTACAATCTACTTGCAGTATTTTCAAGGAAAAGCATGTACAAGAAAACGAAATGTACAAGGAGATACTTGCTTTAGGGTGTAGACGATGAATCCGACAGAGGAATAACGGGAACGGATCCCGATACGAACACAACTAACGGATCGAACGAACACACGAACCAATCACGAACACAACCAACGAACAGATCACGATGACGATCAAGATCAAGATGATCAAACAACGATCGGGCGGATCGGCACGAATGAGATCAAGATCAAGATCAACACGATCGAGCGGTCCAGATCAAGGTGATGATGAAGTTGATGATGATCACGATCGAACGGCCAAGATCACCCCGATGGTGACGATCAAGATGATGATTATCAAAGTAGATCTGATGGCCGAGATCAAGGGATCAAGATCATGGGTGAACGATGGCCAGGAATCAATCAATCAAGATGATCATGATCGCGATGATGATCAAGATCAAACGGACGGCCCACGTTCACTTGATCAAAATCTGATCAAACACCCCATCAATGGCTCTGGCTTCGGCGACTGCATGGCTCCGACGGCCAGTGGTGGCCAAGGGATACGGCGGCGGTGGACGACAGGGGGTGGCTGATCCTGAGCGTTGGCTGGTCGGGACTGTCATCAACATCGGGAAGTGACGTGACGCAAGGGAGGACTAGCGGGAGGATGCGCATAGCGGGGCAGTGCCGGCATCGGGAGGACAGGCCGGAGGGGGGCAGGAAGACAGGGGACGACACAGTCAGGGTTGCGGTGTCGTGCTGTCGTGATAGGGTGCAGTCAAAGCTAGGGGGGAGAGCAGGAGGGCTGGCGTGCGGCGCGACGTTTCTAGCTGAGGTCGCGATGCACAGGGGAGAGGGATGGACAGGGGAGAGAGAGAGATGGAGCACAGGGAGAGAGCGACTGGGGAAGATGAAGAGACAGGGTTATCAGGGTTTAGGTTAACAGGGTAGGATAGGTTAAATAGGGTGAGGGTTTGGGTAACGGGTTAGATGTAGATAGGGTAAATGGGGTTTCGAGTTGGGTGTGCAACTGGGTTTGGGTTGATATAGGGTATAGATAAATGGGTAATTGGTTGGGTTAAGAAAATCCAATAAGAAAAATATACAATTAGAGAAAAATAAATAAATAAACAGATCAATAATAATATAGTAACAAAATAAATAAATTTGTGTGCATCAAATTAATACTCAAATACTACTAAATACAATAGAAATAGATTTTCAATTCAACAATCAAATATATAATAATATTAATAACAACAATAATAATTTTGATATACATATTAAAATGAGATTTGAGATAAACAAGTTTATTAAAATCTAGTAATAAAATAAGATACAAATAGCCGATCACTTAGAAAATAAACATTTAAGTTAGAATATACTATTATTCAAAGAAAATACAATTTCCGGTTCGAAAAGATTTTAATAGAAGGCCCAAATCGAGTTTAAAATAATACTGAATTTATAATTAATCAAAATACGAAAAATATTCAGAAAATACGTATTTACGGAAACAGGGGTTACAAATCCTACCCACTTTACAACAAAATTTCGTTCTCGGAATTTGCTTAGGCGGTACATAGGGCAGGGTAAAAGCAACTTATGGGAGGGTAACAAAACAAAGAATTTGAGGGAGAGAAATGAAATAGTGGCCACACCAAAATGAGAAGGAAGTGAAAGGCGGTGATATCAAATGGAGTGCATGAAAGAGAATAAACAGTTTCAAAAGGAAAGAACAACACAAGGTAACAAAGTAAGATAAGGTAGTAGGTAGAACTGGAATCAAGGAGAAAAATGTCGGGGAAGAATTGAATCAAATGATGAGTTAACGGATGAGAACAAATGCAAGGGAAAGAGAGAAGCAAACAATACACAGGAGGAGAAGCGATAAGAGGATCCTGGAACCTGTGGGTTATGGGCCCACCACGCTTCCGCTGCGCTACTTCGATGGTGATGTTCCAAGCAACATACATGTCGTTGTAGGCCACATGACACCAATTGATGAAACGAGCAGGAAGACAAGACTGAGACACCAGGATCAAGGAGAGTATGGGCTCAAGATAGATATAAATAAATAATGCAAAATGAATATAAAGTTTGGCTTCAATTTAAATAATTAAAAGATATGCTATAGATCAAACTAATGGGCTTTAGCAAAAATAATAGAATAATAATAAAAATAATAATAGAAATGTTAATAATAAAAATAATAATATCAAGAATAATAGAATAGTAATAACAATAATAAAATAATGATAACAATAATATTAAAAATAATAATAGCAATAATAATAACAGTAATAAAAATCATCATAATCATACTGGTAATAGTAATAATAAAAAAATTAAAAATGTTAACAATACTGATAATAATGATAACACATACATGACAGAATAGGATTCAACACATTCATGAAAATAATACAATAATAATAATAATAATAATAATAATAATAATAATAATAATAATAATAATAACAATAATGAAATATATTAACAATACTGGTAAGAATAATAATGCAAGACAGAATATAATTTGGGTTCAATTCTATCTAGGTAGCACTTCATGCATCTATATTTTTACTACATGGTTGCTACATACAATCAGTTACGCTTAGGCCTAGTGGTGGATTTTATAGGGTGGTGTACTCATGTATCCAGTATCAAGCAAGCCATGCTCATGAATCGAGTAATCATATAACTAGTTCATGTGTCAAGTCATAACAAGACAAGTCATGATCAAATATATACTAGTTCATGAATCAAATAATATACTAGTTCATGAATCGAATAATAATATACTAGTTCATGAATCGAATAATAATATACTAGTTCATGAATCAAATAATATACTAGTTTATGAATCGGATAACAATATAACTAGTTCATGAAGCATGTATCAAGTGGAAAACACGGCCCCCTTCCGAGCACACTTACCTATATTGTCAACTACTATGGTCTTTCCCTTAAACCCCGGCTTATTATTATTATTATTATTATTAAGCAAGCATGAAATTGTGTGAAACAGGTCAAGTAAACATGATCAAGAACATGGAACAAGTTTAAGGAAATTATAAAGCATATTCGAGGTTCAACACAAATTAAGATTATCAAGAACTATGAGAATTACAATTCAGGACAGCATGACGTTACTGCACCAAAACTGTGATTCCCGTTATTTCAAGATAGCAAAAGTGAATCCGTCAGAAGGCCTAGAAACTGGACTCCTGGCCGGTTCCAACGCATATAATTAAGACACATAAAGTTGTAACAATTGATGTCAAAACAGCAAACTATACAGCATTTGTGTTCAGCCAGAATTTGTAAAACTGAGTTTATACATATAAAACAGGGTGGAAACATCATTAATTAATTCTGAAAAAATTGTGGAATATTCTGTAGGGTGTCCAGTATCAACATACAAAATTTCAAGTCATTTACTTTCTGGTAGCATAGTTAAAATAATTGTAAACCAAAGTGGTGCAGCAGTTTTTATGAATCTGTAATTTCCGACACAGCAGCAGTAAAACTGCGATATCTCCTAAACCGTAACTCGGAATTCGAAAATTCTAGATGTTATTGGAAACTAGACACTTGGGGATACATTTTATATTCAGGACTCGAGTTCAGATTCTGGTTTTATCAGGGTCAAAACAGCAAGCTAAGACAGGATAGAAACCAAATTAGACATTTTTTGCATTGAATGTATCATAATTATACTAGTTATGAACAAGTGTATCAACGAAGGGTTGTGACTCTTAGATTATGTGATAAATAAGGCGATACATGAGATCATCAATGATAAACAAGATGAGTCGCATTTACAATCTACTTGCAGTATTTTCAAGGAAAAGCATGTACAAGAAAACGAAATGTACAAGGAGATACTTGCCTTAGGGTGTAGACGATGAATCCGACAGAGGAATAACGAGAACGGATCCCAATACGAACACAACGAACGGATCGAACGAACACACGAACCAATCACGAACACAACCAACGAACGGATCACGTTGACGATCTAGATCAAGATGATCAACAACGATCGGGCGGATAGGCACAGATGAGATCAAGATCAAGATCAACAAGATTGGATGGTCCAGATCACGGTGATGATGAAGTTGATGATGATCGCGATCGAATGGTCAAGATCACCCTGATGGTGACGATCAAGATGATGATGATCAAAGTAGATCCGACGGTCAAGATTAAGAGATCAAGATCATGGGTGAACGACGGCCAGGAATCAATCAATCAAGATGATCACGATCACGATGATGATCAAGATCAAACGGACGGCCCACGTTCGCTTGATCAAAATCTGATCAAACACCCCATCAATGGCTCTAGCTTCGGCGACTGCATAGCTCCGACAGCTGGTGGCGGCTAGGGGACATGGCGGCGGTGGACGGCAGGGGAGGCTGATCCTGAAGTCGGTTGGCCGGGATTGTCGTCGACGTCGGGAAGCGACGTGACGCAAGGGAGGACTAGCAGGAGGATGCGCACAGCGGGGTAGCACCGGCGTCGGGAGGACAGGCTGGAGGGGGACAAGAAGATAGGGGATGACGCAGTCGGGGTTGCGGTGTCGTGCTGTCATGATAGGGTGCAGACGAGGTGAGGGGGGGAGCAGGAGGGATAGCGTGTGGCACGACGTTGCTAGCTGAGGTCGCGACGCACAGGGGAGAGGGATGGACAGGGGAGAGAGAGAGAGAAATGGAGCACAGGGAGAGAGCGGCTGGGGAAGATGAAGAGACAGGGTTATTAGGGTTTAGGTTAACAGGGTAGGATAGGTTATATAGGGTGAGGGTTTGGGTAACGGGTTAGATGTAGATAGGGTAAATGGGGTTTCGGGTTGGGTGTGCAACCGGGTTTGGGTTGATATATGGTATAGATAAATGGGTAAATTGTTGGAAGAAAATCCAATAAGAAAAATATACAATTAGAGAAAAATAAATAAATAAACAGATCAATAATAATATAGTAACAAAATAAATAAATTTGTGTGCATCAAATTAATACTCAAATACTACTAAATACAATAGAAATAAATTTTCAATTCAACAATCAAATATAATAATAATATTAATAACAACAATAATAATTTTGATATACATATCAAAATGAGATTTGAGATAAAAAAAGTTTATTAAAATCTAAATAGTGATAAAATAAGATACAAATAGCCGATCACTTAGAAAATAAACATTAAAGTTAGAATATATTATTATTCGAAGAAAATGCAATTTCCAATTCGAAAAGATTTTAATAGAAGGCCCAAATCGAGTTTAAAATAATACTGAATTTATAATTAATCAAAATACGAAAAATATTCAGAAAATACGTATTTACGGAAACATGGTTTACAGGAATTCTACTTTTCCTTTATCTTATGTTCAAGCTGCTTCTAATATCATCTCTGACTATGTTCCCCTTATTCTTTATACTACCTCTCATTCTCCTAAAGCTCTTAATTTTAAATTTGAAAATTTCTGGTTAGAAGACCCACCCTTTCTAACTATGATCATTGATTGCATTCAGTCTGTCAATGTCCACCCCCCGGCTGGTCTCAGAAGACTTCTTGCTAAGATTAAATGCACTAAGAATGGTTGTAAGCTTTGGATCAAAGCTAGATTTGGCCCTTTAAAGGATAAAAAAATGTTTTTGAAAAAGGAAATTGACTCTCTGAATATTCTTGAGGAACAGAATCCTCTTTCTTTACCTGATAGGATGTTAAGATCTGATTTTCAAAAAGAATATCTTCATCTTCTGGAGATGGATAAGATCAAATGGTTTCAAAGAGCTAAAATCAATTGGCTTACTATGGGGGATGGTAATACTAGATTTTTTCACAATTATGCCTCTCATAGAAGAAGATTAAATCAGATCGTATCACTTCAAACTGATAGGGGAGAGGTTTCTGATGCTAATCTGATCCATCAAGAATTCTTTAATTATTATAAGAACCTTATGGGTGACCCTGGTGATACCTTCTTAAATATCAACTGGAATCTGTTATACCCTCCCTCTAATAGAATCAATCGGAATAGTTTAGAAGCTCCTTTTTCTGAAGAGGAAATCTTTCAAGTTATTTGTGACCTTTCTCGTGATGTTGCACCTGGGCCTGATGGGATCCCTACTTTCTGTTATAAATTCTTTTGGAATGATCTTAAAGCTGACATTTTAGGAGTTTTTCCAGAATTATTTGATAACTCCCTTGACTTTTCTAGAATCAACTATGCTCATATTATTCTTATTCCGAAATTTCTTGGTGCTAACAAAGTTTCTTAATTTAGACCTATTAGTCTTCTAAATATTTTTTTAAAATTTATTATGAAAGTTCTAGCCAACAGACTGGCTGTTGTTATTGGTAATCTGGTGGGTTCCTCTCAATCTGGTTTTATTAAAGATAGATTCATTTTAGACACTGTTGCTGATGTTCAAGAAATTATTCATTCTATTCATCGGGAACATTCTGAAGGCATTTTACTTAGACTTGATTTTGAGAAAGCTTATGACAGAGTTAATTGGGAATTTTTGAAAAAAGTCTTGACTGCTAGAGGTTTTGGTTCTAAATATTTTGATTGGATCTTTAAAAGTCTCTACTCTGGTACATCTTCTGTTGTAATTAATAATAAAGAAGGTCAAAAATTCTTATGTAAAAGGGGCCTAAGACAGGGTGACCCTATTTTCCCTCTTCTCTTTGTCCTTGTGGCTGATGTTTTCAACTGTATGCTTTCTAATGCTTGGGACAATGGTTTTATTCAAGGTTTAGGAGGTTTTCCTTCTTTCAAAGGAGTTCTTAATTTACAATATGCTGATGATACAATCCTCTTTTCTTCTTGTAATGGCTTAATGCTTAGAAACCTTAAATTTCTTCTTTACTGTTTTGAATGTGTCTCTGGTATGAAAATTAATTTTTCCAAGTCATCTTGCAATTGGGTTAGTGGTGATGATAATAGATAATAAGAGATTTCAGCTTTTTTAAATTGCCCTCAGGGCTCTTTTCCTTTGGTCTATTTGGGTATTCCTTTGAGAATTGGCAAACTTCACAAATCTGATTGGTTTCCTGTAATTGATAAAGTTAAGAAAAGACTCAACAGTTGGTCACGCAAATCTCTTTCTAGAGCTGGTAGATTAGTTCTTATTAATTCTATTATCTCCAGCATTCCCTTATATCTCATGTCCTTTTTTTATATTCCTGCTTGGGTGATTAAAAAGAGTGATCAACTTCAAAGGAAATTCTTTTAGGTTGGTTCTTCTACTTTTTCTGATCAAGGTAAATGTCTTATGAATTGGTCTAGGGTGTGTAAAAATAAATCTGAAGGTGGCTTAGGTGTTATTAACCTTCGTCACCAAAATTTAGCTCTTCTTAGTAAATGGCTTTGGATTGGTTTGAACTCAGAGGACAAAGTTTGGATTAGGATTATTAAAAGGAAATATTTTCGTAGAAGGAGTTTTAATGATTTTTCTTCTCTTCCCCCTCTGTTAGCTCTTCATTCTGGAAAGGGATTTGGAGAGCTGCTGCTCCTTTTAAATGTGGTATTCAAAAAAATTTGTGGTGATGGTAGGAATATTCGCTTTTGGACTGATATTTGGATTGGTAACTGTAGTTTATCCTCTTATTTTCCTAATCTTTTTAAGGTTGCTAGCTTGCCAAATGCTACTGTTTTTTCTTGTATTCTACTAATAGATATGGTAAAGTTTGGAATATTGGATTCCGGAGATCTCTTTCTCTTCAACAATCCCATGATCTCAGTGCTCTTCTTCATATGTTGAATACTTATGACTGGAAACCTCACAATAAGGCAATTTGGAGATGGAATAACTCTGGTATGTTTTCAGTTAAGTCATTTTATAGTTTTCTTAATGCTGGTGGCCAAATCTGTCCTTTTTATAAATTTATTTGGCAAAATGTGGCTCCTCTTAAAGTTAGAATTTTAGTTTAACTTACTATTCATAATCGTTTACTTACTGTTGATAATCTGAACAAGAGAAATATGGCTTTAGGTCAAAATTGTTTCCTTTGTTCCTGTTCTGTTGAATCTGCCCATCATGTTTTTCTTAAATGTTTCTTTGTGAAACAAATTTGGATTATTCTTAAATTATATTCTCATTTTAGAGGTTTCCCTCCTACTATTAAATCTTGGTGGGGTATTTGGGGAAGAAAGAGGATTAAAAAGAAATTTCGTATTCAATGGGATATGATTATGATGGTTTTGATTTGGGTAATTTGGAGGGAGAGGAACAATAGAATCTTTCTTAAGAAATCTATGGATATTGGTAACATTTTGGACTCCATTTGCGTCTTTGTTTCCTTTTGGACAGATCTCCTGCCTCCTTCTAAGAAAGCCAAGATTGACATAAGTGAGTGCACTGCTGCTTGCAAGTCATTTATTCCTCAAGCTCACAATGCTGATGGTTCAGGTGCTCCTCTTCCTCTGGTGGTTTCTTCCTCTGAGACTTTTGCTAGACAGGATAACATAATTGTTATTGTGGATGATGAAGATGAGACTGATGGCTTTCAACACTCGGAGCAGTTCAGCCATTCAACTCTTCAGGATGCTTCTTCCAATATTTCTTTGCCTGAGGTGGAGCCTGCCATTTTCCCTTTGCTGCAGGAGGAAGTTTTTTACTCTGTTTCTGCTGATGAACAACCTCCTCATTCTGATGATGATGTTTCAGTCTCCAATACTCTTTCTGCTATATCGTCTATGTCAGTCCATCATCAAGAGCTTATTACTAGTATTCTTCTGGTTCAGAATTTTCAGGCTGCGCAAGAGGCTTCTCTACCTGATGCTGATGATGACTTCTAATTTTGTGTCTTGTCTTCTTAGGTTTCCTGCATTTTTTTGTTATTAGTCTACTCTGCTATATGTTCTCTTTTGGTGTTTTGATCCTCTTTCTGTTTGAGGATGTGGCGTTGCTTAGGGATGACGAACGGGTCGAACGGGCTGAGCCGGGCCGAACCCGTCCGGGTTGGCACGTATTTTGGGTGGGCTCGGGCCGGTTTGGCCACTTAGCCGGGCCGGGCCGGGCCGGGCCCAAACTTGATTTAGGTGGCCCGCCCAACCCGTGAACCCTTTAGGTAGGTTTTTTTTTGTATAGGTAGGTTTTTTTTTGTAGCTTAAAATAATAATAATAATAATACTAGTAAGTAATAATACTAATAAACATTAAAAATCGTAATAATAATAATAATATTGAAAGAGTAAAATTGGCAAAAAATTTTGAAATATTATTCATATGAATTTAAGTTATACAATTTTTACAATTTCTAATGAAATGAAGAATTCAATTCACAAATAAGTTTTATATAATAACATATTTCTTATATACAATTTTAATTGACTCCAATTTTTCTAATTTAACATAACAAGCAAAGATATAATACAATTCCTAACGTGTCGGTCGAGTTGCTATTACAAGCAAAGCAGCTATTGTTGTTGTTCTTCTTCTTCTTCCGGCGAGTTGCTCCCACTTGTGGACGTTGATAGTGCTTTCCCTTGTGTCCTATCTTCAGCCTTCAACCAGTCTTCTGTGCAAACGAGCATCTCTAATGAGTCGGGCTTCAAGCGATTCCTATAATCAGTTAGAATCCTGCCATTTGAAGAAAATGCACTCTCAGAAGCAACTGTAGAGACAGGATGAGTTAGTAAATCTTTAGCCATAATTGATAGAATACTAAAAGTGTGTTCATGGTCTTTCCACCATTGTGAAATATCTAATGGAGAAGTAGAAGGCTCAGAATCTTGTTGGTTATACCAATTTAATTCATTTGGTTGATTAGTCCTAGGTTTTTTTTTATTGAATTTGTTCAAGTAAATTAAATGTTCTATCACCAATTCTACTTTTACCCTTACCTTTAGAAGTACCTGAAGAAGAACTAACTATAGAAGTTGAACTACTAGAAGCAAAACGTCTATCATAATAATCATATAAGTTATTTAACATAGATTCAAACTGAACTAAAAAAGTAGCGCAATCAATTACTAATTCTACATTTCCCCCAAGTAATGCAAAAAACATTTCAATCAAATTCTTCGTACCTTCTAATTTGATACGAGGATCCATAACGGTAGCAACACAAATCAACATAGGAGGAGAAAAATAATACTTCAAAAAAAATTTGTATGCAGGTTTTACAATCTCACCAACATTGATATCATTTAAGATTTCGTTAAAATGTTTGCATCATGCTAACTAATTCAATAAAAATGCTACTAGAAGTAGATTCATATGTTTTTGAAAATTTTAAAGTTGCGGTTTTAAAAGGTTCTAAAAATTTCCACAAAGATTCGGCAAAAAACGAATCGGGGGGAGTCATTTCAAAATTCTGCATATTTTTTGCGATACAAAAATCATTTACAACTGCTTTATATTCGGTAACAACATTTAGTAAATCAAAAGTAGAATTTCATCGGTGTCTAACATCCTTTGGAAATCTTCTAAAAGGTACATTTCTAACCCTACACCAAGCTTTCCATTCTTGTAATATGCTTGGACTTAATGCAATGAAATGTACACAATTTCTAATTTTAACTATATATAGATCGGCTATTTTTAATGCATCTTGAACACATAAATTTATAATATGACATGCACATCTAACATGAAAAATATTGTTAGATGGAGGGTTTAATACGGATTTTAAAGTAGTAATTGCTACATTGTTGTTAGATGCATTATCAAAACTAATACACATAATTTTCTCGCGAATATGAAAAACATCACAAATTTCTATAATACGATTTGCTATTTCAGCGCCACTATGGGGATATGGCAACGCCGCAAGTGATATGATTCTTTTTTGAAGAATCCAATCATTGTCGATCTAATGACAGGTTATTCCCATCGTTGGAATATTGTTGACACCCATCCAACAATCCGAAGTTAAACTAACTCTACAAGTTAAACTCCATAAAATTGCAATCAAAGCGTCCTTCATTTCGATGTACATTTTAAAACAATCCGATTTGCAAGTATTTCTCGGAATTCTTCTA
Source organism: Hemerocallis citrina (assembly GCA_017893485.1). Lineage (NCBI taxonomy): Eukaryota > Viridiplantae > Streptophyta > Magnoliopsida > Asparagales > Asphodelaceae > Hemerocallis > Hemerocallis citrina. Next base: position 52,415,347 of record CM030364.1, on the reverse strand, counting down.
AAATGAGGATTTAAGGCCGTTTGATTAAAATTTTCCAAGTCCCTATTCTAGGGATAGAAAAATGGTAACTCTTCCTTAATGACTAATCGGGCAATTTCCCGACGAACAAGATCGGGATCATAAGGGTGGCTATCAACTAGACTAGTCCTAGGGTTGATTTTTTATTGGCCTTGTAGGTCAGCAAGAAGGTCTTTATGGTTATATTGGATGTGCCTACTAATTGTACCGGTGCCGTCACCCCTCTTAAATTTGTATGTTTTACCACATATTTTACATACTTTCAAATCTATACCCGGAGTATGTTCGTTCGGGATATAATCGTAAAACTTATGCCAATCACTAGTTTCACCTCTACTTTTCCTACTACTACGGGGTTGTGTGGTTTCGGTTGGTTGTTGTTCTTCTTCTTCTTCCAATTGTATGTCACCTACAACCTCGTCGTGTGTACCACATTGTTGGGTAGGAGGATTATGGTACTCTTGGGCGGGCTCACTAATTGGGACAATTGGTGGCCTACGGAAAGAGGAGGAAGAATCTTACCCGCTACGACCGCTACCGCGTGATCTAGACATAATGTAGTAATGTAGTAATGTATGTAAAAAAAATACACAATGTAGGAACGGTGAATTATAAAAAAAAAATCTAAAAAACAAGAGGGTTGAAATAGAGAAGATAAAAAAACCAACAATAATTTTAACTACAACGCAAAAAAAAAATATAACGAGAGAGGTATGAAATTTTGATACCGTTCACCGTGGAATACACGTATGTAAAATAAACCGTGAAAATAAGAATAGAATAGAACTAGAAAGAAGCGCTTTGCCGATTCCGCAATTGAAGAGTTGAGGAGAGCTTGAAGGAGATTTGACGAGGGTTGAAGAGAGTTGAAGACGTTGAATTTTGATTTCGATACGATCGAAAATTGATCGTGTATATGCCTCGTTGTAGACTTACTTGTTGAATACTACAATTGTTGAAAAATTCCTTAAAAATGATGTATAATAGTAGAGAGAGTAAGAGAGTAAGGTGTGATTTTTTTAGGAGATTTTTGGGGGTATTTATAGGCTAAAAGTGTGAAGAAAAAAAACCAAAAAAAACAAAAAAAAAAACCAAAAAACGGCTAAAAGAGCCGTTAAGAACGGCTCTGTTGAACAGTGCGCCAACGGGCCGCTGACCCGCGGGTCAACGGTCGACCCGTAACGGGTCAAACGTTCGACCCGTACGGGTCCAACGGGTCGTAACCCGCGGGTTGGCGGCGGGTTGGATTGCTTTTAACGGGTTCGCGGGCCGGGTTAGACGGGTTGGATTCGCGTTTTCTTTGACCCGGGTCGACCCGTTACTGTACACGGGTTCGACCCGAACCCGCCAATCTCTTAACCGTGCCGGGTTCAACGGACGGGTCGCGGTGGGTCGCCGGTTGACCCGGCCCAGTTGCCATCCCTACGTTGCTACTTCGTTTCTTTCCTTGTTGATGTCTATGTCTGTATGAACTCTGTTGGTCTTTTGGTTTTAATGTTGATTGGCTGAAGCTTTTAGGCTTCATCCCTTTTATCAAAAAAAAAAAAACAGAAACAGAGAGATGTAAAATCTTTCACAAGGATCACATGCACACAAAACTGTTTCTGAAATATTTCATATTTGTTGAAGCAGTTTATAATTTTACTGCTCATGATGATATTTTTCTTCTTTGATTATCCATTTATTTGATCAGTGCTGAGAAATTTAAAATTTTGGTATCTCTGCTTCACTTTTAACCTATATGTACTATTGTTTGTGCCAAACAAATGCAAGCTGTTCCTGTAGTGCAAGAAAAGTAACTGGACCGAACTCAGAAGGCACGGCACCCTTCTTACAGCTTCCACGCTTCAGCGAGGCAATTATAATTGGTCGCACCCTAATCAATTAGAATAGGTACTATTGTTTGTGCCACATGCTCCTCAGCTAAAATGTGATTTTGTTGGGTACATATATGTAAAACACATGGATTGCATGTGCTAGCAAACTACTTGCCATAAATTTCTCTTTTGGTGCCATACATACATTCAAAGATATGCTTTTATTACAAATTAGACTTGATCGATACTCACAACTTTGACAACATTATTTGACTATTACATTTTACAAATTTGAGTCTCAATGGATTAGGTTGTCAACCATGATTTTATGTTTAACCGAAATCCCATTATTGAAATATATTTCACAGGTCCTTACTGTTACAAACTTAATCTAACTTCATGTTTTCGACTATTGATTCATTTTGATGAGCTCTTTTGGTGGAAAGTGAAATAGTTTGCTAAAATCTCTTCCCATTTGTTCATCCTGATAAAAAATTAAAAAAAAAAAAAGAAATTGGATAAACTCTAACTAGTTATGACATCCTAGTCGAATCACTACTAAACCTAACGTCTATAGCGGCGTTTTTTTCGGTCTATGGCGGCGTTTATAAACACCGCCATAGAAGGTAGCGGCGTTATAATTACCGCCGCGAGAAGCACCGTTGCATCGACCGTCGGGACAGATCGCATAGCTATCGCGGCGCTTTTGTAGACCGCCGCTACAGACCATAGGTCTACAACGGCGCGTCTCCAAAGGCGCCGCTATAGGCCTATGACCTGTAGCGGCGGCCAGAAAAGCGCCGTTGCAAGGGGGCGTCTATGCCGGCGCTTCGTACAAACGCCGCTATATGTGTGCTGCTTGTAACGGCACATTTTAAACCGCCGTTACAACTCGTAGCCCTATGACGGCGTTTTTTAAAAGTGTCGTTACAATTCGTAGGTCTATTACGGCGCTTTTTAAGTCCGCCGTTACAGTCCGTAGGTCTATTAAGGCGCTTGTTTAAAACGCCGTTACAAGTCGTAGATCTATTACGGCGCTTCATAAATGCCGTGATAGACACATGCGCGTATATTTTCTAAATCATTTCGATATGCTATACCGGTGTTCCCAAACGCCGGGATTGGTTCTTTTTTTTTAATAATTAACCACGATTGGTGGATCCTCCCGGCATATTTATCTCAAAACTGATTGATAGGGGGTTTCGGGTTTTTCCCACTATATAAAAAATGTCACAAATTCAAAATATATGTAGTCATATCAAATTTGAACGTTCAAATCTTAAAAACACTAATAGCAGCATAATAAACAACTATATAATCATGGACCACAATAAACAATAATTACTTGTCTAAAAATGGCCATACAAAGAGTTAGAAATATACTTGTTATACATCAATCTCTTTAATAAAGCATAAATTCAGTTTCAACAAAACATAAAAAGACTAAAGTCCAAATTTAACTCAACAATGGCAAAGTCTACTGAAGCGGCTCGGCATTGCTTTGATTCCCACTGATATTTTGTCCAGATGTATGTGCGTGACTAGAAGTCGATGGAATTCGCTGGCTCTGTATAATTCACAATAGTGTCATTTATTAGATTATTCACTACACTAGGCACCACACAAGTAAAATGCAATAGTTAAATTTCATACTAATATCATAAAATATTGCTGAATACTTACAGTTCCATGTACTGGATTGTTAGAGTTCTGGTTTTGTTGGGAGATTAAAGAAGCAATCATATCTTTCAAGCCGTCAATCTCTTCCTGCATCTTGGCTTGCATCTTGAACACATCCGGATATGATGTACGACTGGAGGTAGATGCAGAAGAACCAAATACCTGTGATTGAAACCATGTCAGTCCAATTTTCACAAGGTGAACTGCTTTGAACTAAAATCAATAATATAATGGCTTAGTCACAGGAAACCCCTTACATGTCCTATAATACTTGCATAAGGTTAATTAGAATAGGTTTTGTTGCGGAACTAGGTTTTATCAACAGAAATGTATTAAATTTTGATTAGCAAAAAAAAAGTTTAAGCATAAAGTACCATCTATCAGGAATGGTTGCAATTCACTAACCATTCTCTTTCACATACCAAAGTGATTCTCAAATAGCGTGTAAAAGTCTGTAGATCTAAGTGTCAAAAATTCATTTTGAAAGATAACATGTATCATCATAATAGTCTAGTGATGGGGAAAACAACAATAAATCTACAAAACCCACAAAAAAAAGGGGTAATCGTGGAATATCTTCAATAAAATACCCAGAGATAACACAATAATATCCAAATGCCTTGGACAACTAAAATGCAAGTTTAACCAAGTTTCTGTCACATAATCATCAACAACAAAATCTCATACCTTGAACAATATCAAATGTGTTTACTCTTGCTAAATGCTGTTGGAACAAATAAACGTGACAAGAGATGCCACAGACTATCTGTGGTACACGACATAGTGAGTAGCTAACACTGCTTTAAGCATTTCTCTTGTTCGAATTCAAACTCATGTGAATTTTCTATACTTTTCAGTGTTGATGTAGGCCAAGATTAGCAATTTCTACAGAATGGCCAGTATCCTGTCCTCACCGTGATGTCAGCTGGTCATTCGTTGCATGTGTACATTAATGGGCAATTGGCAGGTCTATTACCATAGATCCATTTTGAAACTTAGTCTACAAAACTGTCAAGTTTTGTAGAATCAGAAACTTAGCGTTTAAATTTAGCAGGACGAAACAAAGCATCTAAATTTAGCGTTTAAGAATCAGAAACTTAGGCTACAAAACTGTCAAGTTAAACATTCAAGTACCTTCTATCATGCAAATGACATCCAAACGCAAAAAACAGACAAAATAGAAATTAAATAACACAAACAGTTACTATGTGAGAATTCGCACCCAAAGCACTAAGAAAAAGAGAAGCAGGTCTCTGCAGATTAACTTTTTCGGTCTTGAATAATTAATTTACTTTGACAGGACTCACTAATTAAACTAGAAAAAAGCATTTCCAGATTCAGAATAGATGTTCGATAGCACTAATCAATTGAAGCTATCAAGATGGAACCATGCCAGTACTAAATGCACCATGGAAGAACCTAAAGATGAGCAGGGTCAATGGTTTTCACAAAGACAAATCCTTGTCAACCTTCAAGAGCCAAAATGTCAGATAATATATAAAACTAAATGCTTCCTGATGTCAGTAACAGAACCAATAAACTTCATTTGGGCATCATTATAAATGTCCTTCATCAGAGAGGAAGTTAATCTGTAGTATTTTCTAGCTTCACTATCTCCGTACACTGATTAGCAGAAAATGATTTGGGACTGTCTAATTTAATTAAGTTGGGAGAACAATGTACTCTTAAAAGTTCAAACTTCATGAAGTGCAACTACTGCACACAATTGAAAGTCTAGGATATAAATAAATTTCCAGTGCATGCTTTGGTGTAGCATGTTATATCACAAAATGGGAAAACAACATATAGGATACTCCACTTATCACCAAATGAACAAAAATTAAGCTGGGCATCACTCAATGTCCTCTATTTTAAAAACAGACAGTGTTTCCTAGCATCACTATCTTCGTATTTGATTAGTAAAGACAACTTAATTTGAAGGTATATGTGAGATGACAAAGCCATGAAGACTGAATGCAAACTGATATATGACCTGCAAAGTAATTGCTAGGTCATCACATAATAAGTGAGTAGATACTTAAACTGAGATTTGTAACACCTCAGATTCCTTTAGGTTGAAATGCATACTTTTCATTTGCATATCATGTTGAAATAGTTTGGTAAACCTACTGATTATATATATATGTATACCTGTGAGGGTGTTGGCCCCAATCCCATTCCCCGCACACGACCGGGTCGCTCTTTCCCCCTCACATCAGTCACAGCTTCACGCTGGATGGTTAATCGATCTGCTGAAGATGTCGACCTCTCTTCAATCAATTTTCTAGCTTCTTTCTAGAAAAGAGAGCAAACAATACATTAATACCAAAAATTGGGCTGAAAATTAGTTTGAAATTTTGTAAGTTATGACCAAATTAAAATCCAAATTTGAGTTGTGAATAGTATCAAAATTTTTGTTGCAGAATGAAAATTTGAGTTCGAAAGTTTCATGTTTACCACTATATCAGCTGCAAATTCATCCCGATATGTCCCATCCTTACTTGTGTGGGTAGATTCAAAAAAATCTACCTCACCGACTCTCTCCCTCGGCTGTCGTATCCTATATATGAGTCAAATGAATTAGTTAAATCATACCAACGCAGAAATTAGCAAAAAAAAATCTTCCCACCATTTTAAAAATAGACTTGCTATAAAATAAAATTTCCATTACCAACTCATCCCGCACAACAGCAAAGCTACAGCTCCCCGTAGTGTGCTTGATCTTCAACTGCCTACGGCTGCTTTGACCAATCTCAGCTTTCCTCTATACCATTTTAATAATTGGAATAAATGCTTATGTTTACCAAAATTAATAATTTATATCATCAATTTAAGATATAAACAATGAAATATGATTACCTTTCCAGTTTCCGATTTTCAATATTTGACAAGAAAATACCAATCCTGTGGCGTCACGCATTCGGAGACTGACCTTGCATTTTCGACCTCGGTCTTATCCTCATCATAGTACTTCCCTTTCAAGAAGCTCTTGTGATCCCTCCATTTTTTCGAAATCGATTTATTGAGCCATCCATCAGAAGCGTCAGGGATTGCAAACTTTTGCTACAAAATAAGAAAGATGATGGAGCACAATACCTATAGATAGGTTTAAAAAAATTTCACATGTTTTGAGGACATATAATGCTTGCACATAAGATAGGGAGTGTAAATGATGTTTAAATCTCATTTCATGCAGGGGAAATACATTTGACAGTCACAGGCTCATATCTTTTGCAGCACATCAAGGTTATGACAAGCAAAATGCTCTGGTGGACGAGTTGTTTATGAATTATTTTTGTCAGGGAAAGTACATAGACGATCGGTGAGTATCCATAAAATCATAATCGTTAGTATACAATATTAATTCTTAGGAGTAGATGATTCATTTAATTTTGCAAAATAAATTGTTAAAGGTGATACGATCTGTTTTGATGTATAAAAGAGGAAATTTTAACATATAATATCATCTAATTGACAAGAGATTCTAGTCAAAGAAAAAAATGTCTATGAATTGCGTTTTCCAAATATGACATTGATTTAAAAGCTGATGTTCTGCAGTCTAAACTAATCTAGTGAAAAATTTTATACTGCAGGACTATAGGTAGTTATTAACTTCTTTTGCTTGCATTACTACCAAGTGTGATACAAATAATCAGTTTAAACTTGTGATTCTACAAATGTTGATGTATAAAAATTCATATATATGTGCATTTATGTAACTAGGAGCGATTTACACATCATGTATGCTGCAGTATGAGCATACAGGGTGCTGACAGCTAAGTTGCAACATTGTTGTGATACCCTCATTTGTTTTTATTGAACATATCTATACACATGTTTCCAATTAGGTATTGGATAAAGGAATCAAATAATAGTTCCTCAGTGAGGGCCATTATAAGCTTAATAATAAAGCTTCATGTAGGTTGTGCAAAAGATAAAGATAAAGATAAGCATGATAATAAAGCTTCACAGTTAAGCCCCATTCAATCTAAGTTACATGCTTGCAGCATATTCTCTCCCAAATAAAGATAAAAGTACTTTTTTTTTTGTTTAAGAAAAGAAAATTAGTTATGCCTTTTCATTTGTCTCACAAAAGTTAATTATACATTAACCTCATATGCCATCCTATTATGGATGATTTGGAATATTCAATAGCATATCATAATAGTTCATCGTCATGCATAAGCAGAATGAAATTAAGCACCCTGTCAAATTGTACATGAATATATATACCAGAAACCTATCTATAGTTTGTATGCGATGGGTGAATCAGCTTACAAAACTTGTGAATCTTGTATGGGTTTCCACCAAATCCAGCTGAAATCTCTAGGAAATTTTTTAAAATCTCTAGGAAATTTTTAAAAACATACCTTAATTGCATTGATGGCCGTCACCTTGGTCATCATTGGTACTTTTGACCAACTCTCGTAGCTTAGGGGAAGGATACGAGGATTTCGTGCTATGACACCGCAAAACTTCGCGAGCTTACTCCCGCCATCTCTATATGGTTGATTGTGTTCGTTGCATTCCACCAATACTTTTGTATTGTTTGGGAGCTTCCATATTTCCTTCATCTTCGTCGGCCCCCTCGACCTCCTCAAAGTAGTGGGAGTGCTACCTTCACCCCCCCTCGACTGTAGTAGCACCCCCATCCGCCACACCTTCAAGATGGTCCGTCGGGTGCTCAGTAGAAAGTCCCTGGCTAGGCTGCTCTACGGCCTCGTCTTGGTTGACAACTATTGTTGGCAACTTTCTCTTTGTTCTAGCCATATGTCACCTGTTTCAAAAAAATTCAGACTAATTATAATTTAATCAACAAATCAAACATATGAACAAATAATGACATTAAAACAAAAAGTTAATTAAAACATCCACAAATCATCACAATATGCTAACAATTTTAGGCTTTTACGTCAAATAACATTAAATATAATCATAAAAACAATATGTTCCACTAATTATCTGCACTGAAATTCATGAAAACAATCGAAACAAATGAACTAGCACAATTTACAAAAATGTGTATAAGATACTATATTACAACATCATCAAATAGATCTCCCTCTTCTCCATCCGTACGGAGCCAGGTAGGGCAACTATTAACATCAAAAATGTTTACATCAAATGTATGGAATCAGAAGCAGTGAAATTGTTCTCAACTTCATCATCTTCATCATCTGAATCATTTCCCAGCTGAAATACATCTCTTGGTTGCATAGGTAGCGCCACATAAGTTTTTTCTACTACTGGGTCCTGGATATAAAAAACTTGTTGCACTTGAGATGGGAACACAAATGGTTCATGACTAATGTGTGTCCCAGTGTGAATCAGATGTGAGAAATCTACAACTATAAAGCCCAACTTATCATGGTAGTTGTTACTTAACATAGCCCAATCACCACGAAATAATACTACTCGAAAGTGCCCGTAATAATCCAAATCTATGATATTTGTTAGCACCCCATAATAGTCAACATCCCCGTCTACAGGATTTCGGTCTTTATTAGAGGCATAGCTTCTTGTTTTTGAAGTCACTACAATACCGCTATTTTGAGACTTCAAGTTGCGTTCACGCTCCTTAGTTCGAAATCTGAAACCGTTGTATAAATATCCATTGTATCTTTTAACCATTTTATGGGGACCTTTGGCAAGAATCTTTACTTCACTTGACACATCATCATTACCCAACGAGGAAACCTACAATTATATAGTAAATTGTATTAGCATAACACTATAAATTATTTTTTGTAGTACTTTAAATCAAACCTTGGTTGGTCACTTACGTGGGTTTCAAACCACTTGTGGAATTGCTCATTCATTAATTTATGTTGCTCACGTGGCCTCAAGTTTTTGGGTCTATGTCTTCTTTTCATTTTCCTGATAAATTCGCTGGAACAAAATAAGAACGAATGTAAATTAAAATTTAGGTTAACTACTCTTTAATTGACATAAATAAATTCACACTACTAACAAATCCAACTTACACTCGATACGGCTCACAAGATGCATGGTGATCCAACACATATCGATGTGCTTGTTCCCATGTTAAGTCATCTAACTCAATCGCATCGATTTTACCGAAAGTAGTGCCCGCGGTCTGAAAGAGATATTTAGCGCCATTGAGGTTGGAAATGTCTGAATTTCTCCTTGGTCTAGTCAGACATGTCTTCACACCCTGAAGATACCTTGAACAAAAATTGGAGCACTCCTCCGAAAGATAACCTTCTGCTATAGAGCCTTCCGGATAAGCTTTATTTCTAACGTAACCCTTAAGTCGGTATAAATACCTAAACAAGAATATTTGGATTAAAAAACTTTTCGGTAAAGGTACCAAAAAAATACATAATTAACGAACTTAATAAGGGATGAAGTACTACCTCTCAATGGGATACATCCACCGATAATGTACTGGTCCACCAAGTCTTACTTCATCGGCTAGGTGGATTATCAAGTGAACCATTATAGTGAAGAATGATGGGGGGAATATCCTCTCCATTTGACAAAGTGTCAATGCAGCACGTTGCTCTAATTTTTCAATATCTTCAACACGTAGCAATCTTGAGCAAAATCCTTTATATATACTACATAAATCTTTTAGGACGGAAGTGACTTGCTCACACATTGAAGACCTCAGAGCAACGGGAAGGAGATCCTGCATCAAGATATGGTAGTCATGTGACTTTAGACCCTGCAACTTTTTATCCTTATAATTGACACATCTAGATATATTAGATGAATAACCATCAGGGACCTTAAGATCCTGTAATACTTTGCAAAACATCTCCAGCTCGCTTTTTGACATTGAGTAGATTGCAGGAGGAAGTCGTACTCTGCCATTGGGTAATTCTTCAGGGTGCAACTCATGCCTTATGCCCATTTCTACTAAATCAAGACGAGACTTAAGATTGTCTTTTGTCTTCCGGTCATCCCCCATAACTGTTCCTACACAATTTTCACCAATGTTTTTTCCAAGATGCATCAAATCAATGTTATGGCGCAATAAGTTGAACTCCCAGTACGGCAACTGAAAAAAAATACTCTTCTTCTTCCATGATCCTAAACCGATAGGACTATCACATTCATCTGCATCATCTTCATCATTGTTTTGTTGCTCATCTCTAGCTCTTTTCTTGGCATTTTTAATGACTTCGGGTTCCTTTGACAAAGTGAACTGCTGGCCTTCTAGCCGTCTTAACACATCTGACCCAGAATTAGCTATAGGAGCATGTCTCCACTCATCGGTACCATCAAATATCGTTGTTTCAGCCCTGAAAAAATGTGTGGTAGGCAACCATCTCCTATGCCCCATGTAGCAGAACTTTCTGCCTTTATATAGCCACTTTGAAATAGTTTGCTCAGCACAACAAGGACAAGCATAACGTCCTTTCGTGCTATAACCAGATAAATTTCCATATGCAGGAAAATCATTGATTGTCCAAGTCAAGGCAACCCGGAGACGAAAAGTTTCTTTAGATGTTGCATCATATGTTGGAACACCCTCCCACAATAGTTGCAGTTCATCAATTAATGGCTGCAGATACACATCTATGTCATTTCCAGGAGATTTTGGTCCAGGAATTATCATGGACAAAATGAAGGATGACTGCTTCATACACAACCAAGGGGGTAGATTATATGGAATTAACACAACGGGCCATATGCTGTAAGTGCTGCTCATTTGCCTAAATGGGTTAAAACCATCACTGGCCAATCCAAGTTTCACATTCCGAGGATCTGAAGCAAAATCAGGATATCTTTCATCAAAACTTTTCCATGATTCGGAATCAGCTGGGTGCCTGAGAATTCCATCATTCTTACGACCTTCTGCATGCCACCTCATATCAGAAGATGTCTTAGATGACATGAACAGCCTTTGTAGCCTAGGAATTAGAGGAAAATAACGCAGAATTTTTGCCGGCTTCTTTTTCCTGTTTGTTGTAATTGGCTCATCAGTTTGCTCCTCCTCCGTCGGCGTTTTCACCCATTTTGAAGTACCACATACTTCACAATCTTCAAGAGACTCCTTATCCCCCCGGAATAGCATACAATCATATGGACATAATGGTATTTTCTCATACCCTAAATCAAAATGCTTGAGAAATTTCTTTGTGGCTTGGGCTGAACTGGGGATACAGATTTGAGGAAAAGCTTCATTCAACAATTCAAGAAGCAAAGTGAAGGACTTGGTAGACCATTCATTTAGACATTTAATCTGAAACAGTCTAACAATGAATGAAAACTTAGAGAACTTGTGACAATCACGATACAGAGGAATATTTGCATCTTCCAACAACTTATGAAAGGCTTCATATTCTTTATTAGTTTCAGGTCTAGGCATTTCTTCTGCCACCCCATCGCCTTGTTGTGATGTTTCTGCTGACTCGTTCTGTACTTGATTGATTGGCTCCTTAATGTGAGCTTCGAAGTTATGGAATCCCAACCCATCCCGCACTAAAGAGTGCATTTCATCAACAATACTTACATCATTTGTAAATAAAGCCTCGTCTTCATTCACAACCGAAGTAGTCGAAGCTACACGAACAGACTCTCCATGACAAAACCAATGTGTATACCCTTGTAGAAAACCATTGCAAATCAAGTGTGTCTCAACTACATTGCACGTCTTCAAATCACAGTTTGAACATCGGATACATGGACATAAAATCATGTTCGAATCAGGAGAATTGCTCTTTGCATAGTTAATAAATTCTTTAACACCATCCCGATACGCTTTGGATAATCGTGGCTTATTAATCCAACTTTTATCCATTTTGAAAAATATGAGTCAATTTGAAATATAAGTAGGTTAGGATCAACATAAGCTTAAGTCACTCACTGTTAAACATTTTGAAAAATATGAGTCACTCTCTGTAAATAATTAATTATAGTTAGTTTTAATGAAATTATTGAAATTATCAACTGATTTGTTGTTACTAATGGGTAAATGTTGATAATTTTGTGGGTAATAGTGAATAGTGGGAGGTTAAGAAAAGAAGGCATGCATTGCACGTGAAAATTACTAGTAGCATGAATGAAAACGATGTTTATGAGTTAGTAGTTTAGATCTTTCATCTCTTTTGTATGGGGGTTGATTCCCAAGTTTGTAAATCGTTCTACTTTGTTTCGTTAATCTTTCATTAATGAAGCGATAACGATGTCATATTTTATTTCAAGAAAAAAAAAAGACATGGACTGTTCAATGCCACACACACAAAAAAAACAGGGACTCTTTTTGGCCTCCTTTTAGGATCTTACAAAATGCTCAAGAAGTTTCCTGTTTTTTTCTTTCCCCCCCTTCATGTTTAAATGCTCTCAAACAGAATTAAGCAGATACAGTTAAAGAAAAAACAAATAAACTTTGAAAATCAAAGACACAAGGAATGCCTCCAACGGTTGACCATGGTGAAAGCAGTGACACTAGTGAGAGGGTACAACATAGTCCCTCAGCCATCGGTTCACCAGCTTAATTATCATTCAGGTTCATATACTTGCTGTCTGTATTTCTATAGGAAGATGATCGACTTTTTAATGGAGTCTGTAGATTCTTATACTGCAGTTCCTTTCTTTCCACCACAAGTTGATTAGGCATATAGTTCTGGACTTCCCCTTAAAAAAAGGGGCATCACCCAGTACATACGATACAGCACACGCATATAACATAGGTTGCACACTGAGGGCTAAGCAATGAACGAGAAGATTGGACATGACTATACATATGAGAAATCTATAAGAATTGATGATAGCAGGTATAGAGAGAATTCATTCGCTCATGGTGAGTTGAAGTGTGTGTGTGTGTGTGTGTGTGTGTGTGTGTGTGTGTGTGTGTGTATATATATATATATATATATATAAACTAAACTTGACTCATCTGACTTCCCAGAATTTCCTAACCTTTAGGTTGTGATTGGAAAATGTCATTTGAAGGGAAAGTAGAACTCACGGAATTTCATATCAAATTCTTATAGAATTTTAGGTTTGAGTGTCCACTGAGTTACATGGTTTTCTCTTCAACTGCCACTTGCCAAACACACGTGAAATTTTCTTTTGAGAGATCAATAAAAATGGGTCATGAAAAACACTATGTTACATGGGGGATCAATAAAAATATTCTTTTGAGAGATATATATATTTGCTCTTTGTTCTGAGTACCATCTCTAACCCATCTTTTACGAGACAAATATGTATAAAATTGGTGACCAAAAGAAAAGAAGAAAAAAACAACAACTCTGACTTGGTAAAGGGCTGTGCTTGAGCAATTTTGATAGGCCGGCCGGCACATACAATGCCCTATATTACTTGTTTTTATCCACCTTCTTTTGAATAAAAAAAACGTTGCATTTTTTTTTATAAAAATAATATCTGAACAATGTCGTATCACAATTACAATATCAGAACAAATTCATATATACTTGTCACTCATCTTCAAACAAGTTTGAATGTTTATTGATTCATCATTAATTAATTAGACTATACTTGAAGAAATAAAATAAACCTCTAAACAAATAGAAACCTCTTTCATCATCTACGACTGCATAGCACATTCCTATACAGTATACTACCAAAAGGAACTAATCATCCAATTTGTAAGTTAATTCCCAACCCTTCAATAAAAAGGATATACCATTAATAGAGCCGAAAAAAAATGAATTCTTGCACTCTAGCTGTTCACAATCCAGTTACTGCATTACTAATCGTAAAACAACAATGAACAACAACAAATATATCGACTGTCAGATTCACTTGGGCATTTTCACAAACAAGAACCACGCAACAATCAAATCCAACCATATTTATCATCTAAAGTAAACTGTGAATGCACAGCTATAATTCGATGAACTAATCAAAAACTAAACCAGAAAAAACTACCTATGTTATGAACCTCAAAAGATGAGAATGGTGTCAAATTTAAACAGGAATGGTCCTCTATGGGTTTATTATTCAGCAAAGTTAAACATCAACAACAACAAGAAGGGATTTTGACAAAAGTAAATATAAACATCAAATTAAGCAAAGTAAAAACAAGTAAATATAAACATCCCACTCCAAATTTTATGGAATTATACAAAAAGAAGGGATTTTGACAAAAACCCATTTCAAATTAAGCAAAGTTAACAGAACCCTAATCCCAATAACATGAAAGTGAGATCAGAACTAAGAGAATGTGAAATGTACCAATCAAATAGAGAATGAATCCACACGGAGCTTCTTCTTGAATGGAGAAGGGCCACTGACAAAATGATAGTATACTTCTGCAACCGTGTGGGGAGACGAAGCCGAATGGGGAGAGGGGAAGATGCGCCAGATGGGGAGAGGTCGACTGGTCAGAGAGAGGGAGAGAGAGAGAGAGAGAGAGAGATTTTAGAGACGGATAGTGGAGCGGAAATGAAGAGCGAGCGGGATGAAGAGCGAGCGGAAATGAAGAGCGAGCGGGATGAAGAGAGGGAGAGATTTTGTATTTTCGATTAGGGTTTTCGATTTTGGGGGGAAATGAAGAGCGAGCGGGATGAAAAATTCGGCAGGCGGCAGCAGAAAATTAGTGATTAGCGCTAGTTTACTGATTAGCGCTATGTTTCCGCGGGGTCTATAACGGCGGTGTCTATACCACCGCCGTTATATATTATATATATAACGGCGTAATATAGCACCGCCGTTATAGAGGCCCGCTATTAAAAAATATTTTATAATGCCGATCTATCGCGGCGTTTGGGCATAGACGCCGGTATAGATACGCCGTTATATCCATTCCGATTAGTAGTGAATATTTCTGGTTTATAAAGAGCACACACCATGAAAGTTTGATCTTTATTTATTCCTTCTTTTTTTTTAATTTAATTTTTTTTATTTGTACATCAGCCTAAGTCGACGTTAATATTTCTAATTTCTTTCTAACTATTGATTGGCTTATTCAGTCGACTACATTGTAGCAGCAAAGTTAGTTTTAAGTTCGACTCATTTTTTCGTTTTCTCGACGTACTGTGTCAAATTTTCATTTCCTTCTAATTTACACTTATATCTATATACTTATTTGCAAATATTCTGCAGAAAGTTCGCACATTACAAGAGCTGCAAGACATGTCTCGTGAGGACAGCACCGAGCTTCTCACTCAAGTCGCTGGGTTTTCCTCGTCCGAAGGACATGATATCGAAACCGTCCTCGAAATGATCCCTGCCATTACTGTTGACATCACTTGTGAGACTGAGGGGAAGAAGGCATACAAGAGGGTGACATTGTCACCATGTACGCTTGGGTCACACTCCGACGTAGAAATGGGCTAATAGGAGCTCCCTCATTGTCCGTTATGTCTGGCTTTTGCTTGCAGATCCGGCCTCTAACGAAGTGTGGATGTCACAGAAAGTTAGTTTCATGGACAAAACTGCAGCTATTGCCGCAGCCTCCAAAGCATTTGAAGAAACCAAGAGAGTCTTGGTGCAACTGTGAAAGAAATAAATGCTGCAGTAAGAGAGGCTGTTGAAAGGGTGAAAACTGGATCCCGCCTTGTGATGGGTAAGTTTCATGCCCCGGCCGAGGGGAACTACAACCTGAGCTCCTACTGTTTGTGCGATTCCTGCATAGGATGAGATAGAGCTGAAGGTTTCGAAAAGGAGTCGTGCTGGACCAGGGGGCCTGTGGTGGTAGCTGAAGAAGGTATGGAAGAGGAGGAAGACGAGCAGGAAGAGGAGGAATATGATGACAATTATGAGAGCGAGTTTAGTGATGACGAGGAAGATGATAACGAGGGCAAGGGTAAGGCTGCTAATGGTGAATGCTGAAGGTTCAGAGAAGGAAGAGGAGTAGAAGGTTTTTGTTATGAGAAATTTGAGAACTTGGTTCCATCTTTGTACAATGGGAGCCCAACACACCTTGAATGTATGTGATTGATTGAATTCAAATAATCAATGTCGCAAATTGGAGATGTAAGTAAGCATTTTAAACAAAAAGTATAAAGACTAATAAAATAGATGGTTGAAATGGGGTTTCGGTTCTCAGAGAGGACAATGGTGAGATGGGAAAAATGTTGATGTTTGTTCCTTTTGTTTTATAGGATCTCACTTTTCTAGCCCCTTGAGCGAGTTTCTGCTATATGTCATGCGCTTCCATGGTACAAATTGTGAAATTGACACTTGAAACACCGCATTGTTCAATGAGATTAATTGTACTGATATACATGTTGGGTTTGGAGCTTTCCTGCATTTTGTATGAGTTGTGGTGAAGCTCTTTAGAAAGCTTAAGCAAAAGTTGAGCCAAAAATGGCACTTGTAAGTTAAAGAGTGCAGATACTAAGTTAACAGCGGGAACAGAAAGCATTCAAGCTGCAGGGGAATATGCTGGCTGAGAGTTCAGAGAGTGGAGCGCATGGATGGATGGTGAAACCCCGACCAACAATACAATTTTGTAGACTAGAAAACACCATCTGGGCTTCAAGCTCGAACGGGAACAGGCACTATCTTTGATGTTTAATAACCATTATAAAACTAGGACAACAGTTTAGAGGCTTCAGCATTTCTTTTAGGGCTTAGTTTCTTGTACTTGACGACGACAGAACATGGTTGTGTTGGGATCTACAAATGATGAAAGCCCTTCACTACTGTGAGATGAGATACGTCGATCTCCTTGGACTGCTTAAGTCTTCATGGGAGCGGATGCAAGAAACTGGATAGATGAGAGATGAATAGGCCGTTTTTTTTTTTGACGGGCAAAAGGTAGGATTAACCAACCTCACAAAAATATGTTAGATTAAAAGCAGAGTCGAAGGTTTACAAAAGGATGTTGATCCCATGGCCAAATGCGATTGGTTTGTGTACAACTCGGGTCAGGATGGCATAGGGTTGGGATGTAGAGAGGAACGCCTGTCTTGCACCTCAACTAGCTCAAATCTATGATCCTATCTACTAGTTGTACAGCACAACCATCGCTAAACAAAATAGCCAGACCAACAATAAAAAGAGACACAAAAGGACGCAAAACAGAGGCAATAAACAAGGCCTCCAAAACATTCATCAGTAATTACAATAACAAGTGAAATAGTCACGCTCGGGAGTCACCATCGCTTGGCTGGGAGTATGCTGCTGCTGTCCTCATAAGGTCACTGTCCCCGGTGGCTTGGAGTTCCTGCATGATCTTGTGCTTCGTCTTCGAATCCCCACTTGCATCTAGCCAATGAGATATCCAAAATTTAGTGTTAGCAATGAGCTTTTCCACTGTAATAGATTTGCTATGAAAAACAGATTCATTGCGAGCCTTCCAAATATTCCAACAAGATGCAATAGTAATCAAATGCCATGAAGATGTGAATTTGTGCTTATGATGATCAAAGCACCACTTTGAGAAGCAATCCATGATAGAAGTGGGGAGGTGTGGGATGTCAAAACGTTGCATGAAGTAGTGCCATGATTAACTAGCCAAAGGGCATTCAAAGAAGATGTGGTAGGTGGTTTCCATCGGACATGCGCAAGATGTGCATGTCGGATCACCATCCCAACCCTTGGAAATAAGTCGAGCTTTGGAGTTGAGTGCCTCCGAACTCAACAACCAAATGTAGATTTTGCACTTGAGTGGCGCCATGTTATCCCAACACGCTTTATAGAAGGGAGTAAGCAGACCTGAGATGCTGAAGAACTGGTAAGCAAACTTGACCAAGAAGACTCAAGTTGCTGAGTGTCGCCAAGAGATGCTGTCTTTGGCAGAGTTAGGCTGAGTGCCTTGAAGAAGCTGGAGAGGACCTCTTTTTTCTTGGATGATACTGGTGGAGGTAGAAGAGTGTAAGCCGGGCTTCCAGATCCATCGACCTTGCTGCATGAAGCCTTGGGTAATCAGGCTAGCATTCGTATTCCAAGCTGCATTGAATAAGGCAGGGAATAACGAGGCTATATTGTTGCCCTCGATCCATCTTGAAATCCAGAACTTGATAAGCTGGCCATTACCAAGTGTCCAGGAGATGCTGAGGTCAAACTGTTCCTTGAGTTTGAAGATACTCTTCCAAAAATCAGAGGCTTTGGCCGTGCATATGAAAGAATTTTGTGATGGCCTAAAATAGAGAGACTTGATGACTTGAGTGCAAAGTGATTGCTCCGTGTATATTTTCCACCACCACTTCAAAAGAAAAACGTTGTTGAACTGGCTCAGGTTAAGAATCCCTAAACCGCCCTGCCTCTTTGGTTGACACATGCCCTTCCAATTAGAGCAACAGACGCCAGAGGACTTGGAGTCCCCTCCGACCCAAAAGAATATGCTTCTAATCTGGTCAATCCTGGCGATGACCCATTGGAGGAGTTTGAAGAATGAGGCGAAATATGTAGGAAGTGTGCTAAGGACTGAGTTAATAAGAATAAGTCTCCCACCTCTGGATAGGAGTCGCCCCTTCCATGTTGTAAGTCATCTCTCTATCTTTAAGATCAGTGGTTGCCAATCACGCCTCTTAAGTTTACCCTTGAACAATGGCATACCTAGATACTTAGTAGGGAGAGAATCTTGTCTGCAACCAAGAATCTGAGCGAAAGCTTGCAGTTTTGCTTTGGAGTGGCCGAAGTAGACTAAGGATGATTTAGAGAGGTTGATATGAAGGCCAGAGACGTTAGCAAAGATATGAAGGCCAGAGACGTTAGCAAAGATATGAAGTAGCAGCTTGGGATGGAGAACCTCCTGTTCATCACCTTTGCAAAAGAGAAGTGTGTCGTCTGCAAATCGGAGGATAGATAATTCCGCTAGTGCGCCCCGGAGATTGAGATTGGAGAAAGTGCCATAATCTCTACCCAGTTTCATCATTTGAGCTAGAACATCAACTCCCAATATGAAGAGCATGGGAGAGAGGGGGTCCCCTTGCTTCAAACCCCTCTTGGAGCAAATAGTCCTTCCCGCACACCGTTAAGGAGGACAGATGATTTGGTAGAGTAGAAGATGCTTTTAATCCATCCACACCATCTGGGTCCAAACCCTCTAGTAATGAGCATCTCCTCAATAAATCCCCAACTTAGGGTATCAAAAGCCTTCCGGAAGTCAATCTTGAGCATGATGGTGTCAGATTTTCTAGAGCAACAGAGGTTAATAGCTTCATGTGCAGTGAGAAAACAGTCTACCGTAGACTTCCTTTTAGGAAAAGCGCTTAGAGACGAAGAGACAAGAGTATGGAGGATCGGGCTGAGTCGATTTGCCAGAATTTTGGTGAAGATTTTAACAGAGCAATTAAGCAAGCTTATGGGACGAAAGTCGGAGACAGCACCAGCGCCTTCACATTTAGGGATAAGAACTATATTAGAGTAGTTAACTCTGTTTATGTAAGCCCGCCCATCCTGAATATCAAGGAGCATATGACATAAATCATCTTGGATAACCTCCCAGTGTTATTGATAAAAATGCATAGAAAAACCGTCGGGGCCAGGGGCTTTATCACCATTCATACCAAAGACAGCTTTGTGTATCTCCTCCTTAGTGAAGGGTGCATCAAGGTCTAAGAGATTTATGGCAGGGGATGGATATAGAGCTGCCCAATCAACCTTGAAATCAGGGCGGGAGGCTGAGCCACAAATTTCAGAGAAGTGTTTCTCGAAGCAAGTATGGATTGAGGATTGGTCCGTAATGAGGCCCCCATTGGGCAATAGAGTAAATGTAGTTTCTCTGCCTTTTGCCATTTGCAATAGCGTGGAAAAACTTAATGTTGGCGTCCCCTTCTTTGATCCAGGACACTCTAGCTCTTTGCCTCCAATAGGTTGATTCAGCCTTAACCAGAGATTGATATTCCTTGTGTGCTGTATCAAGTTCAGCTACTTGTGAATCATCGAGGATTTGGGTATCAGCTAAGATGTCCAAACTGTGGATATGATCAAGGAGGCTCTTCTTTCGAATAGGAATGTGGCCAAAAACTTTGTTGCGCCACCTCTTAATCCTCCTCTTGAGCAGAGTCAGTTTGGAAGCAAAGATGTCAACTGATGAGCCAGAACAGGTGAACGAAGACCACCAATCTCTGATATCCGAAAGAAAATTTGGTTGTGTAGTCCATGCCGTTTCAAATTTGAAGTAGTGAATTCTTGGGCCAATGGCTTTTCAAATAGGCCTTTTGTATAAGTGATTCTTTCCATCAAGCTTTTCCTCAAAAATAATTTTAACAGCAAAAAATAATTAAAATAAATTCATGAATGTGTTTGTTTTGTATGAGCCGGTGCCGGGCTCAAAAATTTTAGCGGGCAGTAGTTTTGTAATAGACTAAAAGTAGCAACAAGGGATTGACCTCATGTTGCTGCTGATTTTGGTGTGGGAGCAAACAGATAGAATTTGTGGATTCTTAAGAAAACGAATAAGGCAAACCTGTTGACCTGTTGACCTTCACCAATGTGTTGACTTGGTCTCTTACCACTGCTGCGAACCTGCAAAAAGTGCGAGACACAGGGATGGATCCCGGTGACGCACCCTCCGACGCTCATGTCAGTAATCTGAATGATTAAGCAAGAACTTAAACTGGAAAAGTATTGATTACCTGGTAATAGTGGGGGTAGTGGGGTATTTATAGTCGCCTTAGGGATCCATTTCAAGATATGAACATATCTCTACTTCCCGGTGTGAATGGATAGAAGCGGTTAAGATCACTTCTTAGGGATAATTATGAATCTGAATTCTTCTTTATCCTTCTGGACTGGTTTGTAACAGGTTAGGACCTGTACCCAGTCAGACAGATCCGTTTATGGATTATTGGGCTTTGAAGAAAGACCTAGTCCCCATTTCAGACCCGTTTGTAGGTGAAATTACCATTTTACCCCTGAGCTTTAAGATTCGTGTCGAATTGAACGATCCCGATTTAATTCCATTTTTAGCCATATCACGAGCCCCCCCTCTTGGAGACTGAGTTTTACAGTTTTTGAGGAGTAGTTTTGTTGTTCTAATGGCGTACGGGATTTTATCAGCGTTCTTAAGGGAGTTTGGATCTTACTCGGGGTGTAACGGTATTATTCTGAACTTGTAAAATGCCCAAAAAATATTCTCAGAATTTTCTGGATTTTTTGTGATTTTTCCAAATTTTTTCTGAATTTTTCCTCATTTTTTTGAATTTTTTATTCATTTTCCAAATTAAATAAATAATTATCGAAAATATTAATTAATTATTCAAATTTAATAATTATATTTTTCAGAATTTTAAAATTATTTTCTGAATTAATAATTATTTTTAGAATTTTTAATTAATTTTTTTCAATTTTTAAATATTTTTTCGGATTTTTTAAAAAATAAAACAAATAAATTAATTAATTAATTAATTAAATATTACCTGGACACGTGGTGCATTTTTGAGTGTCGATCATGATCAGATGTGCGCGCATCGCAAAGTAGATCATGTTCTGGACACGTGGCACATTTCTGGACGTCAATCGTGTCGTGACGCGAATTTTGAGAAGATCGGACGGATTGTATAGGTCGGCAGGGTTTTTTCTCCAATTTCAAGGTCGGTAGGTCGGCACCTCGGCAACCGGCACCAACTACTCCGAAGACGCCACGTGGCGCGGTCAACGGGGCGTTGACCGCCACGTGGCACGTCCTTTTTTTTCCTTCCCGCCACTGTTCTTTCTTCTCCTTCGTCTTTACTGCCTTTGCTTCTTTCTTTCGACTGTCTCCTTTGCATCTCTCCGAACGTTGCTGGAGAGTAGAGCTCGGTCGAGGAGCTCATACAGGAGGTCGAAGCTCGATGATGGGGGAGTGGAGCTCTCCCATGGGTTCGTTGAGGAAGGAGCTCGGCGCGTCGGAGTCGAAGCTCGTCGAGGCTTCGACGAGGAAGAGGCATGGCGAGGAGCTTCGGCGAACGAGCTCGACAAGTGGAGTGGAGCTCGTCGGAGGTGGAGCTCGGCATGGTAAGGAGCTTCGGCGAACGAGCTCGACGAGTGGAGTGGAGCTCGTCGGAGGTGGAGCTCGGTGGTGGTCGTCCAGCGAGGAGAGCTCGACTGCGGTTAGGTTGGATGAGCAGTGTTGAGGAAGAGGGAGACGGAGGTTGATGGGGCTCTTCGGCGAAGTGAGTGGAGCTCGGTTGAGGGAGAGGAGCTCGGCCATGTAGGTGGGTTCGAGCTTGGCGAAGGAGCTCGACGGGAATGGAGCTTCGGCGAAGTGGGTCGGCATATTGAAGAGCTCGATGCTTCGGAGCTCGACGAAGAGGACGTCGGAGCTCGAGCTCGGCTGCCGTGAGGGGTCGGCACGGAGAAGACGCGTTGGAAGGGAGCTCGAAGCTTGGTGTCGGTGATAGTGAGCTCGCTGAGTTGACGACGGAGACGGAGCAGTTGAGCTCGGCGAGGGGAGCTCGCGATGGTTTGGTGAGCTCGACAGTGGGGTACGTCGCCTCATCGTGCTCGTCGTGGTGAAGGATATGATGGAACTCGGAGACGACTTCGACGAAGGAGATGGAGGGGTCGACATCGAAGCTTTGGGTTCAGGGGTTTTGAAGAAGTTGGGTTTTGGCGCCAAACTGGTCGAAGAAGAGGAAGGGGATGGAGACAGGTGATCGGGTTATTGGTTCCAAACGGGTTTGGACCCGACCCGTTAGCCCATCTCTACCTTCTTTTCACGTTCTTGTTTTGTTTGTTCGGTGAATCCGAGCACGGATTTTGAGGCACATTTTTCGCCACTTTGCAGTTCGGTAGATCGGTAGCTCGGATTTCATATCCGAGCTACGTGGCTCAATCTGGACGGTTGATCACGATCATGGCGCGCGAATCACGAGATGGGAGGCTCAGATTTCGAGAAAACGTTATCTTGTCGTTTTGTGGAGACGTGGCGCGATCTGAGCCGCTCATCATGTTCTAGCACATTTTTTGACATGATCCAACGGTTGAGGTAGTTCGGCGTCATTTTCCTTCAAATGTGAGGGTCGGTACCTCGTCACTTCGGCCCGGTGACCCGGTAGCTCGTCCTCTGCCCATAGTAGCTCGGTAGCTCGGCTAAGCTGTTCGGTGATGGCAGGGCTCATGCCGCTCATCGAGGTGAGCTCGACGACGGAGGAGGGGTTGGAGCTCGGTGAGGCAGGGGGTCGGCATATTGGACGAAGCTCGGCGAGGTGAAGAGCTCGGTGTAGCTGTGTTGCAATCCACTTTTCCGGTGCTATGGAGGTCCGGTCGGGGCGTACGACCCCTCGTTTCGAAGCTAACTCGAAGATCTACAACTTCTCTCTAGGAGTGGGCTAAAGAATCACCCTTCTTCATGGTCAAAATAGCCCCGCAACATTCTTGTCTTCATGAAGTTGAGGAGTGTTTTGGTCTTGGGAATTTTTGAAAAGGAGCTCCACTCCTAGGGGTGGAGAAGATGTGCTAGGAAGACCCTCATAACAGCCATAGGAAGACCCATTCTTTGAGGTGAGTGCAAGGAGCAACTCTATAGGAGAGTTTTGAGCTCCGAACTCACTTAGAAGATGCCCGCTTTGGAGGCGAGCGGAGCGAAGAGCTTCGCTCTAGGAGAGAGCCATTTGGGAGACGAGTTTGAGGAGCAACTCTAGGAGAGAGTTGTGAGCTCCGAACTTGTTGAGAAGAGGTCCGCTTTGGAGGCGAGCGGAGCGAAGAACTTGGCTCTAGGAGAGAGCCATTTAGGAGACGAGTTTGAGGAGCAACTCTAGGAGAGAGTTGTGAGCTCCGAACTTATTGAGAAGAGGTCCGCTTTGGAGGCGAGCGGAGTGAAGAGCTCGGCTCTAGGAGAGAGCCATTTGGGAGATGAGTTTGAGGAGGAACTCTAGGGGAGAGTTGTGCTCCGAACTCGTTGAGAAGAGGTCCGCTTTGGAGGCGAGCGGAGTGAAGAGCTCGGCTCTAGGAGAAAGCCATTTGGGAGACGAGTTTGAGGAGGAACTCTAGGGGAAAGTTATGCTCCGAACTCGTTGAGAAGAGGTCCGCTTTGGAGGCGAGCGGAGTGAAGAGCTCGGCTCTAGGAGAGAGCCCTCTGGGAGACGAGTTTGAGGAGCAACTCTAGGAGAGAGTTGTGAGCTTCGAACTCGTTGAGAAGAGGTCCGCCTTGGAGGTGAGCGGAGCGAAGCACTTGACTCTAGGAAAGAGCCATTTGTGAGACGAGTTTGAGGAGCAACTCTAGGGGAGAGCTTTAGCTCCGAACTCGCTGTTTAAGTGAGATTCAACGGTTGTGGGAGCAGTTCCAAATGGCGAACCACTTCTTACCCGCTTATGAGGGGGTAATTTGAAGCGGAATCGAGCCAAGTGTTGGACTCCGAACTCGTTGTTAGAGGGGGTTAATGAGGTGTAGGAGCAATTTTGAATGGCGAACCACTTCTTACCCGCTTATGAGTGAGTAATTTGAAGCAGAATCGAGCCAACTGTTGGACTCCGAACTCGTTGTTAGAGGGGGTTAACGAGGTGTAGGAGCAATTCCGAATGGCGAACCACTTCTTACCCGCTTATGAGCGAGTAATTTGAAGCGGAATCGGGCCAAGTGTTGGACTCCGAACTCGTTGTTAGAGGGGGTTAACGAGGTGTAGGAGCAATTCCGAATGGCGAACCACTTCTTACCCGCTTATGAGCGAGTAATTTGAAGCGGAATCGAGCCAAGTGTTGGACTCCGAACTCATTGTTAGATGGGGTTAACGAGGTGTAGGAGCAATTCCGAATGGCGAACCACTTCTTACCCACTTATGAGCGAGTAATTTGAAGCAGAATCGAGCCAAGTATTGGACTCCGAACTCATTGTGAGAGGGGGTTAACGAGGTGTAGGAGCAATTCCGAATGGAGAACCACTTCTTACCCTCTTATGAGCGAGTAATTTGAAGCAGAATCGAGCCAAGTGTTGGACTTCGAACTCGTTTTTTGACCTTAGTAAGTTGCGGGAGCAGCCATGTAGGAGAAGCTGGACTCCGAACTCACCATTTAACGAGTCGTAGATGTGACTCGAAGAGATAGAGATGAAGCAAGAGCAATAATTTTCAATAAAAAAACGTAAAGTTTTATTAAGATAAACTAAGTGGCTGCTTCGATAGGGCGAGCCATTATTACATGCTATTGGCCGGGTTACAAGCATCGGCCTTATTGAAAATCAAGATCCTACTTCTATGATAAGGTGAAGACCTCTTAGGAGGAGCTGGGAGGTTCTGAGTCTTGAAGCTCGGCGGGCCTTTCTGTTCGTTTGTAGGCTCCTCAAGGGGGAAGCTCGGCCCCATCTTTTTGGACGAATTTGGTCAGGTATCCCCGATGTATCTTCGATCTCCTCCTTGAGAACCCGACAATCATCTGTGTCATGGCCGTGGTCCCTGTGAAAGCGGCACCACTTATCCTTATTCTTCTTCTTGCCAGGGGTATTCATTCTAGGGGGAGCGCGGAGTAGCCCTTCCTTGTCCACCTCCATAAGAACTTCTGATATATTAACAATGAGGGGGGTGAACTTCTCAAAATGTGGAGTCGGGCAGCGCTGGCCATTACTGTCCTTCTGGGATTTTTGGGACCCCTCTTCGCTCGTATTCTTCCGTTTGTTCCCGGAAGATGATTCTTCAAGAGTAGGGAGGTTGAGAGCCTCTTCCGCTCGTATGTACTTCTCCACCCTAAGTAGGAGTTCTGAGAAGTTCCGAGGAGGCTTCTTGGCAAGGGACGCCCTGAGGTTGGCATTAGTTACGTTGCGCTCGAATGCGGCAGAAGCTACTGACTGGTTGAGGGAGGGAATAGACCGGGCTTCGGCGGTGAAGCGTCAAACGTAATCCCTTAGGCATTCACCCTTTTCTTGGTTGAGGGTCACCAGAGATACACTTGTTTTTTCGGCCCGATGGCTACTTACGAAATGAGTAAGGAAGAGCCCTTCGAACTGATCGAATGAGAAGATGGAGGCCGGGCCAAGTCAAGAGTACCATTCTCTCGCAGGCCCCTTCAGCGTGGCAGGGAAGTGTAACAGGATACTGAAAAGCAATGCTTTGAGTATAAGTGGGAGATTGTTAGGGTTATATACTGAAAGCATCGCTTTTGTATTAACTTTATTTCCTTATTTTTTTTGAATGAGAATCATATGGGCATATGTTTGCATATTGTGTTTATTATAATATTAATGCAAGTATCTGATATTCTATAAGGTTGATAATATGGTGTGAGGTGACACACAGAAGATCATATTATCAGTTCCCTATGGAATATATAAATAGTTCACAACCTAGACGGACTTGGACAATCCATTGGAAAGGTTGTAGTGTAATCTGGTATTAGTCTATCTTGACTATAGGTTTACACTAGTACACTTTGTGTGTATTGAACAGGACCACTTGAGGTTGTTCTCTTTGTACTGACTACAAAAGAGAACAAACACCTCTATTATTATGGATGCTTATGCTCTTAATCCAGATATAATAACAGACATGTATATGCAGTGTGCATTACTTTGACTCATAAAAGAGTGAGATTCATTATGGATCAACAACCTCTATGAATTGGGTAATAACATTGTATGTATGATGGGCTGTTGATTGTAAAAGGAATCCATGTCCCGATACGTCGGGTTGATGATGTCCCCTTAAGGAGCTCATAAGGATTGTCATGTAAACCCTGCAGGTGGATTACATCCGACATGACAAATAAAGTTGAGTGGTACTACTTAAGGATAAAAGATGTTGATCAATATAGTTATCAGTAACTTAATTTGATCGACGGACATTCGATATCTTAACATGGGGAGCTAAACGAGCATATAATAAAAGGAGCCCATAAATATAATTTGGGATTAGGAAGGTAGTGCAACAATAGCTCTTTAGTGGATCGAGTTATTGTTAATGGGCCTGGGTTGTGTGTTCAGACTGAACACGGGATACCCAGATTCGTTAGGAGACCTAACCCTAATTTCTCCTTATGGTCCCTGCCGTAGCCTTATATATATATATCCTCTATTCTCTGGCCGTCATCATCATTATAAAAAGATAAGAAGTTTTCTCTAAATTCGTGATTCACGTAAGGAGAGAAAGAGAGGTCAGCCAAGGAGAAGAAAGGTTGGGAGACCGTCGCCCACACGACGTCCAACCCGAGGAAGGAATACGTGCAGAAGATCTTGGGGTCGCTGACGGCTCGAGGTTGCTGGAAACTATCGTCTTCTTCTCATCGCAGGTATAATTCGTGAACCCTAGATTCCGCTATAAAGGGTTAGATCACGTATTAAATCTGTTAAGCTTTAATGATCGATACACACACCAATCCGTGGTCTTGGGATTCATCGCAGTTCCATCAATTGGTATCAGAGCCGGTATTGGATCTGCGTATTGATTGTTACATCCATGTTGTCCAATAAAACTTGAGTTGTATGATAGTCGGTAGATGTAGATATGTTCTAACTCGGTTTTGCAGGCATCTTAGATGCAACTATTATGGTCCAATGCATGTTTTGTTTGTGTTGTTGTTGTTTTGTGGATGTAATTAATATCACTGTTGTTGTTGTTTTGTGGATGTAATTAATATCATGAGGGTTGATCGTGCTTATAATTTTAATTTTTCAATCTAGATTATGTGTGAACTCCTTCGGGAGGCATAGGATAGATGTAAATTTTTTTTAAAAAAAATTCGATCGATCGTGATGGCGGTGGTGGCTGTTTCTGACGCCGGAGGAGATGCTGTTTTTAGGTAGTCCGGAGATCGACATATGGTTTTCGATGAAGAAATCGGCAGCCAAACCTTTAAAAAAAACAAAAAAAAAACCCCAAATAACTCTGCACAGGGTATACACTTAGATACAAATAATGGTATCCTCCCCAACGGAGTCACTGCTATTATTTGTAGGACCAGAGCAAGACCAACAGATTAATTTTATTTGTCATAAAGTTGTGTTGACATGATAGTAAAATTAATAGGAAAAACCTACTTGAACAAATATTGAATTTGTATACGCCCACACTATCGTGGCATGCTAAATTCATGGTGTTTAAGGTGTTGGTGAATTTTTTTTTATTGTTTTGAGGGAATCAATATTTAATTAATTCAAAAAGTTTTGCCCTACATAATTTTTTTTATGTGATTCTCAGGATTTCAAAAATGGGTTCTTTCAGTCCACTTATGGTGATTCTTAAAGAAAACAAACTTACTGGACCTAATTATATTGACTGGAAACGTAACTTGGATATTGTCTTAACTGCTGAAGAGTACAAATTTGTATTCAATGAGGAATGCCCACCTAAACCTGATGCTAACTCTGATGAAGAGATCAAAGAGGCTTATAAGAAGTGGAAAAAGGCAGATGAGATGGCGCGGTGTTACATTTTGGCATCTATGTCAAATGTACTGCAGCATCAGCATCAAGCCATGCCCACTACTTGTGATATGATGTACAACCTTAAGGAACTCTTCGGACATCAGAGTAGAGCAGCTAGGCAATTTGCTATGAAGAGTTTGATGAGAGCATCTATGGCTGAGGGGACACCAGTAAGGGATCATGTTCTCAAGATGATGGGTCATCTAAATGAGATGGAGATCCTTGGTGCTGAAATCGATGGGGAAACCCAGGTTGATATCATTCTCGGGACTCTGCCTAAAAGTTTTGACTCGTTTTGCCTTAATTACAACATGAACAAAAGGTTGTATAGTTTGGCAAAACTTGCAAAAGAACTACAGGATGCCGAAGCTCTCTTCAAGCAAAATGCCCATGTTTATGTGACTGAAAAGGACTCTACTTCTAAGCCGAAAGGTGGTAAGAAGAAG
The DNA here is from genome assembly GCA_017893485.1 of Hemerocallis citrina. Classification (NCBI taxonomy): domain Eukaryota; kingdom Viridiplantae; phylum Streptophyta; class Magnoliopsida; order Asparagales; family Asphodelaceae; genus Hemerocallis; species Hemerocallis citrina. The sequence continues at coordinate 52,386,224 of CM030364.1, read as the reverse complement.
AAAGTTCAGAAACAAGTAAACTCAGCAAAGAAGGGCATGGGACCTCAAGGCGTTGTGAAAAAGCCGAAAGGCAAGTGTTTCAAGTGCAAAGGGTAAGGACATTGGAAGACTAACTGTCCACTTCTCAAACAAGGGAACAAAGAAGGTATATCTCATTTACTAGATGTTGAAACATGTTTAGCGGTGTTATCTACCGGCACCTGGTGTGTAGATACAGGAGCCACTAATCATGTCTGCAATACATTGCAGGGGTTCCAGGAAACCAGACGGCTCAGTGATGGAGAGATATGCTTGTTTATGGGTGATGCTACAAGAGTAGCGGCCGTTGCAATAGGAGATGTTATTTTATCTTTTGGTAGAAATAAGTCTTTGACATTGAGAGATTGTCTTTATGCACCTTCACTTAGAAGGAATTTAATTTCTGTTTCCATACTAGTTAAGGATGGATATTCAGTTTATTTTAATGACAATATTGTTATTAGAAAAAATAAGCATTTTATCTGTTCTGGTGCATTGGTTGATAATCTATATGTCATTAATCCTATTTTGCCCACGATGCAACTTATGGAAATGAATAATATGTCTTCTAACATAAATAAGAGAAAAGAACCTTCTTGTATGAACCAAACATATCTTTGGCACTTGCGATTGGGGCATGTTAACCTAAGAAGGATTCAAAGACTGGTTAAAGATGGACCTTTGAGTTCATTGGAAGTGGAGGCACTACCAGTCTGTGAATCCTGCTTGGTAGGTAAAATGACCAAAAGGCCTTTCAAGGCAAAGGGGTATAGGGCCAAAGATGTGTTGGAATTGGTTCATTCTGATTTGTGTGGGCCCATGACTGTCCAGGCTAGAGGTGGCTTTGAATATTTTGTCACATTTACTGACGATTATTCAAGGTATGGATATATTTACTTGATGCGCCGTCAGTCTGATTGCTTTGAGAAATTCAAAGAGTACAAGGCAGAAACGGAGAAACGTCATGGAAAATGTATCAAGTCATTACGTTCAGATCGTGGTGGCGAGTATCTCTTTTGGGAGTTTAGGGACTATTTGTCAGAGGCTGGGATTATATCCCAATTATCAGCACCTGGAACACCCCAACAAAATGGTGTAGCAGAAAGAAGGAATAGGACTCTTATGGAGATGGTTAGATCAATGATGAGTTATTCAGATTTACCAGATTCGTTTTGGGGATATGCCTTAGAAACTGCAGCTTATATTTTGAACTTGGTTCCTTCTAAGTCAGTACCAATTACTCCCACAGAACTGTGGACTGGGCGTAAGCCTAGTCTGAAACATGTTCGGATTTGGGGTAGTCCAGCACACGTGCTAAATGGGAAAGCCAATAAGTTGGAATCTCGTACAGAAGTAAGCTTGTTTGTAGGCTATCCAAGAGGAACGAAAGGAGGTTTATTTTATAGTCCTAAGGATCAGAAGGTCATTGTTAGCACCAATGCTCGATTCTTAGAGGAAGACTATGTGATGAACCATAAACCCATAAGTAGTGCTGTTGTAGAAGAACTGAGAGGTGAGACACCAAATACTTCAGTACCAACAGTACAACAGGATGTACCACCAGTAACTGCACAACGTGTCACAAATGTTACACCACAACCGATAGTGCCTCGTCGTAGTGGGAGGGTTGTGATACAACCTGATAGATATATGTTCTTGGGAGAGTCGTCAGACTTTGTCCCTGAGGAACAAGATTATGATCCTTGTACCTACAATGAAGCACTCCAAGATAAAGATGTAGAGTCTTGGCAAAAAGCAATGATATCTGAAATAGAATCTATGGATTCTAATCAAGTCTGGGAGCTTGTAGAACCACCTATTGGTGTAAAAGCCATTGGATGCAAGTGGGCCTATAAGAGAAAAAGAGGATCAGATGGTAAGGTTGAAACCTTTAAAGCTCGGCTTGTTGCAAAAGGTTTTACTCAAAGAGAGGGTATCGATTATGAGGAAACTTTTTCGCCAGTAGCCATGCTTAAGTCTATCCGGATTCTTTTATCTATTGCAGCTCATCTTGATTATGAGATTTGGCAAATGGATGTCAAGACAGCTTTCCTTAATGGAAGTCTTGAGGAAGACATCTATATGAAGCAACCAGACGGGTTCATTAAAAAGGGCCAAGAGCATCTTATTTGTAAGCTCAAGAAGTCCATTTATGGACTTAAGCAAGCTTCCAGATCTTGGAACATATGTTTTGATCAGGTGATAAAATCCTATGGATTTGATCAATGTCAAGATGAATCGTGTGTATACAAAAAGTGTGACGGAAACGTAGTGGTATTCCTAGTACTTTACGTGGATGACATCTTGCTCATTGGAAACAATGTGAAGGTATTATCTAACGTAAGGGTATGGTTATCCAAACAGTTTGATATGAAGGACTTGGGAGAAGTAGGTCACATCCTTGGGATCAAAGTTCTACGAGATCGCAAGAAAAGGATGTTGGGCGTGTCCCAAGCTTCCTATATCGATACTATACTAACTCGTTTTAGCATGCAAAATTCTAAGAAAGGTTTCTTACCTTTTAGGCATGGAATTACCCTATCAAAGGAGCAGTGTCCGAGGACACCTAAAGAGATAGAGAACATGAAAGCAGTTTCTTATGCTTCAGCAGTAGGAAGCTTAATGTATGCAATGTTATGTACGAGACTAGATATCTGCTTTGCCGTTGGCATGGTTAGCAGATATCAGTCTAACCCGGGACAAGAGCACTTGACTGCCGTAAAGCATATTTTGAAGTACCTGAAAAGGACTAAAGATTACATGCTAGTTTACCAGGCAGATAGTTTAGTTGCCTTGGGGTATACAGACTCAGATTTTCAGTCAGATAGGGATTCCAGGAAATCAACCTCAGGTTATGTATTTACTTTGGGAGGTGGAGCCACTATATGGAGGAGTATCAAGCAAAAATGTATTGCTGATTCTACCATGGAAGCCGAGTATGTGGCAGCCTCTGAGGCAGCCAAATAAGCGGTTTGGCTCAGAAACTTCCTATTGGACTTGGATGTTGTACCTAATTTGCCTAAGGCTATTACACTTTATTGTGATAATAGTGGTGCAGTTGCAAATTCGAAGGAACCACGAGCCCATAAGACAGGTAAACACATTGAGCGTAAGTACCACCTGATACGAGATTTCGTAAAGAAAGGAAAAGTTGCTGTGATCAAGATAGCATCAGCAGAAAACCTAGCTGATCCCTTCACTAAGAGCTTACCAGCTAAGGCTTTTGATAGTCATGTTGAGGGAATGGGAGTCAGATGCGTAGCAGCATGGCTTTAAGTATAAGTGGGAGATTTGTAACAGTATACTGAAAAGCAATGTTTTGAGTATAAGTGGGAGATTGTTAGGGTTATATACTGAAAGCATCGCTTTTGTATTAACTTTATTTCCTTATTTTTTTGAATGAGAATCATATGGGCATATGTTTGCATATTGTGTTTATTATAATATTAATGCAAGTATCTGATATTCTATAAGGTTGATAATATGGTGTGAGGTGACACACAGAAGATCATATTATCAGTTCCCTATGGAATATATAAATAGTTCACAACCTAGACGGACTTGGACAATCCATTGGAAAGGTTGTAGTGTAATCTGGTATTAGTCTATCTTGACTATAGGTTTACACTAGTACACTTTGTGTGTATTGAACAGGACCACTTGAGGTTGTTCTCTATGTACTGACTACAAAAGAGAACAAACACCTCTGTTATTATGGATGCTTATGCTCTTAATCCAGATATAATAACAGACATGTATATGCAGTGTGCATTACTTTAACTCATAAAAGAGTGAGATTCATTATGGATCAACAACCTCTATGAATTGGGTATAGTATTGTATGTATGATGGGCTGTTGATTGTAAAAGGAATCCATGTCCCTATACGTCGGGTTGATGATGTCCCCTTAAGGAGCTCATAAGGATTGTCATGTAAACCCTGCAGGTGGATTACATCCGACATGACAAATAAAGTTAAGTGGTACTACTTAAGGATAAAAGATGTTGATCAATATAGTTGTCAGTAACTTAATTTGATCGACGGACATTCGATATCTTAACATGGGGAGCTGAACGAGCATATAATAAAAGGAGCCCATAAATATAATTTGGGATTAGGAAGATAGTGCAACAATAGCTCTTTAGTGGACCGAGCTATTGTTAATGGGCCTGGGTTGTGTGTTCGGGCTGAACACGGGATACCCAGATTCGTTAGGAGACCTAACCCTAATTTCTCCTCATGGTCCCTGCCGTAGCCTTATATATATATCCTCTATTCTCTGGCCGTCATCATCATCATCAGAGATAAGAAGTTTTCTCTAAATTCGTGATTCACGTAAGGAGAGAAAGAGAGGTCAGCCAAGGAGAAGAAAGGTTGGGAGACCATCGCCCACACGACGTCCAACCCGAGGAAGGAATACGTGCAGAAGATCTTGGGGTCGCTGACGGCTCGAGGTTGCTAGAAACTATCGTCTTCTTCTCATCGCAGGTATAATTCGTGAACCCTAGATTCCGCTACAAAGGGTTAGATCACGTATTAAATCTGTTAAGCTTTTAACGATTGATACGCATACCAATCCGTGGTCCTGGGACTCATCGCAGTTCCATCAGGAAGATCTTGCAGAGGAGGGCGTCTGAAGCATGGTGGATCATCATGAGAGTTTTGAAACTCTCTATATGATCTGCGGGGTCTGACTCCCCGGTATACGTCTCGAAGTGAGGCAGCTTGAAGTTTTCTGGGATGGGGGCCTCCATGATGGTACGGGAGAATGGAGGTCTGCTCGGGCAGAGGTTTATCACCCGTTGCTCTTCTTCCCTGTCAATTCGGCCGAGGCGCCTCTCCATCTCGTGGAGACGGCGGTAGACTGAGTCTTCTCTTTGATCATATCTTGCCGAGCCCCGGGACTCATCTTCGTACGAGGATGGACTGGGGCTGTGGCGATGGTAGCTTGTAGAAGGATGAGGACTGAGAGTGTGAAGGCGGTGGCTCCTAGCTGGCTCATGAGTAGGTGGCCTCTGGTCGTTCTTTGGGGCGATATTGAGGGCCCGTAAGACTGTCGCTTGGAAGTCTTGAAGATCTGCCCTTGTGACTGGTGCCTCTCCAGCTTGGCGGTCCCTATGTATGGCTCGGCTTACTGGAGAATGAGATTTCCGCCGATGACGCTGAGGGGACTCTCTTCGCCTCCTCGGGGGAGGGGATCTTCTAGTCCTCGGTCGGTAGGGGGTCCGGACTCTTGAGGTCCCTGGGTGCTCAGGTTGATGGACTCCCCTAAGGGCTCGCCATCCATTCAAGCGAGTTCGGAGGTCGACCCCCTTTTGGCGGTCGGCAATCACTTGACGAAGATCCCGCTCGGGAGGGCTTTGAGAAGCCATAGATTCAACTGAAGGATTGGGACCCGCGACATGGTCATGAGGAGGATGTTGCTTCGGATGACTCCAACGGGAGCCCCCCTGGGCAGCCCCCCGAGACCCTGGAGGGGCCTGTTGAGGAGGAGCACCTTGAGCTGGAGGAGGGGGAGGAGGAAGAGAAGTGGTTCTTCGGCTGGAGACCGCTGCCTTCCCCTTCTGTTTTGGATGCATGGCTTGAAACTAGTCTCGCTGATGAAGTTAGGTCGGGTTGCTTTTTCGGTTCCCACAGACGGCGCCAATCTGTTGCTACTGATTTTGGTGTGGGAGCAAACAGATAGAATTTGGGGATTCTTGAGAAAACGAACAAGACAAACCTGTTGACCTTCACCAATGTGTTGACTTGGTCTCTTGCCGCTGCTGCGAACCTGCAAAAAGTGCGAGACACCGGGATGGATCCCTGCGACGCACCCTTCGACGCTCTTGTCAGTAATCTGAATGATTAAACAAGAACTTAAACTGAAAAAGTATTGATTACCTGGTAACAGTGGGGGGAGTGGGGTATTTATAGTCGCCTTAGGAATCCGTTTCAAGATATGAACATATCTCTACTTCCCGGTGTGAATGAATAGAAGTGGTTAAGATCACTTCTTAGGGATAATTATGAATCTGAATTCTTCTTTATCCTTCTGGACTGGTTTGTAACGGGTTGGGACCCGTACCCAATAAGACAGATCCGTTTATGGGTTATTGGGCTTTGAAAAAAGACCCAGTCCCCATTTCAGACCCGTTTATAGGTGAAATTACCGTTTTACCCCTGAGCTTTAAGATTTGTGTCCAATTAGAACGGTCCCGATTTAATCCCATTTTTAGCCTTATCACCTCACAATCCTAATACACGTGATATCTGCTGTTTTTGGAATCGTGAGCTCATGGAAGGAGGTTGTACTCACTTTAGCAATTTCCTTATATCATAATTGATTATATGCATGCGCATAAACTCCACATGTAATTTGTATCTAAAGTCCCAAAATAAAAACCTTCATTATTTTGAGCTTTAACTAACAGAATATGCATTAGTAAAACTTGAAACTGTTTTCAGTTAATGGGACAACAGCAGCATTTGGTTATATATCACTCATTGGGAGCTTCAGCAGTACTTTATAGGCTAAGGGCATAAATATCTATGTAGATATATATGTACAGCCATATTTCAATATGCATAATAGAGCTTTTAAAAGAGCACTGCTCTACTAAGAAAAAGAATAAGAAAGAGACCAAACAGAACCATTTTTGTCAAGTTTCAACAGATTCGCATACTCCACCATCATTTGATTGATTAAAAATAAATATCACAACAATCAAAGAGGTGAAAATATTTGTACATGACGTGACCAACATAATAATTCAGCAACAGCACTGGAATGTTTTCCCTTTAGCTATCTTTATCGCTTGAGAGAGCACATAATTACCTGCTATGATCTCCATTTTACACATTCAGTAGATGGATAAAGTAGGTGACTAAGAACCATTGCTATTTCTACATTAACTTATGCTACCATGATGCAAAATTAATTACAGAGCAAGGATAACTCCTACATTAGAAGCATAAATTACGCGCAAAGGATGATAATCTTTAATCCTCATTATCATAGTCCTCATCCTCATCTATATGCATGTTTGTATTTACAAGGCTTGATGGGTCTATACCCAAGTTTGCTACGGCATCAGATAGGGGCCAAGGAGAGGATTCTTCCTTTTTCTTCTCCTCTACAACTGAAGGGGGATTTTGAATTTGAACAATATTATTCTCCTTCTCTAAGCCTTCACAATTTCCTGAATGAATGTCATCACCATGGTCGGGGGACATGTCCTTCTCATCTTCTAATTTCATGTAACCGGCATCATTATCTTTCTCCACCGTTCTCATAATAGGAGGTCGCCCTCTACCCCGTCCTCGGCCTCTTCCTCGCCCTCTTGAAGTAAGGGTTGCACTACTCATAGCCTGTCATAGTAAATAATCTTGGTTCATCTTAAACAAATAATTAAAGAAACATAAATATTTTCATGAAATTTTGGAAGAAGAATACCATTTTTGGATACCTTAGCTCCTTGCCAGCTTCTTCATCTCCATCTTGTGACAATGTTTTTCTGAGCATTGGGCTCAGCTAATCAGTTGACTGGTGTTCTTAATAAGTAATGAAGATTGCGGAAAAATAAGAATGGTAATAAGTATTTTACCTTCTACGTGATACCCCTTTCTCATCTCCGTATGGATCCATGCCACCAAGGTCTGGTACCTTGTTGACAACATCAGTTAGGAAATCAAAAGCACTATACATCTTCACGCATTGTTTTCTGGAGACCACAAAAAATAAAAAGAAATTATTTGGAAGAACATTCAGTACAGAATTAGCAACAAGAATTTCTACTCATTACTTTCATTTGATACTTAAAGCTAGCAAATAAAACTAATATAGAATCAGTTTCGAAAACTATACTTCAAGAACTGATCTGGGTAAAGTTAGGTCGAGTGGTTAAGAGTTGAGACAAACCCAAAGCTACAGATCCATAACAGCAAGGAGGGAAAACTTTCGTCCCATTTTGCATTTGGACCTGCTTGAACAATTTACTGTATTCTCTGATCGCTAGACTCACTCTAACTAATGTAAAACTTAACCCTAAATAGAGAATTTCCAAGAAGTTTAAAGAATTAATTTTACCAACATGTAATGCAGATCAAGTTAGAAATTAAAATGGTTTATTGGTTCGATGGATTTTCAAGAATTGAAATAGTTTAACAAGCCCAGTTAACGATTCAGTCTAACAATCAATAATTAAAACTCTAAGCGTTCTTAGCAAGTAATAGATGCAATATTGATTTGTACTCTAATTAGCAAGTAGAAATGCTCACTCTCAATATTTGCGGACAGCAGATAAATCAAATAATATAATAGAGATGATAAAACAGTAACACAGATATTTAGGAAGTGGAAAGAGTTTACCGGGGTTCGAAGCAACTAGTGTTAGATCTCAGATAGGCAGCAGGGGTGGGGTTTTCCGACAACGGCGATGGGGCCTCGATGATGGCTGACGAGGCGGAAAGGAAGTGATGGGGGTGAGCGGCGACGAAGAAAAGACCGGGGAAGGCCTTGAGCGGGGCGGAGCGAGGCGGTGGTCGACGGGGCGGGAGATCGACTTCAGGTGTCAATGGGTGCAGGAGGTCGGCTTCGGGCATCGATAGGTGCAGTAGTTCGACTTCGGGTGTCGAAGGATGAGGGCGACGACGGATGGAGTGGTGGTCGACGATGGCAACAGGCAGTGGTGGTGGCGATGAGGGTGGTGCTGCGGGCGATTGGGTTTCGAAGGCAGACAAGAAGAAGAGAAGGTTGGGGGGTAGAGGATGACGACTGAGGGGATTAGAGTAGGGTTTGGGGGTTTTTTTTGGATTAGGGTTTTGGTGTTTAATTTAGGGGTAGATTTAGAATTTATCACAAACCCTAAAACTTTATTAGGACTTCTCACAAACCCTAATAATTTTCTCAGTTGTCTCACACAAAAAAGAGGGAAGAAGAGCAACAACTCAACACAATAATTTTGTTAATCAAGAATAGCATGACTTCTTATTAATCTCAAGACCTATATATAGGCTCAAAACAAATCTTGATACATATCTCAAAAATACTTTAATGCATAAAAGAAAAGGGTGTAAATTGTAAAACTACTACATAGGGTTTAATCTCAAAATAAACTAAACAGAGTTGATGTCCTCATCATTCCCTCTGGGTGGGAGAGAGCTCGACCCAGTCGAGTCAAAACCAGTGATTCTGTCATGGCATTCCAAAAGATATGGATCCAAGTACTGGAGCTCCTCACATCACAACAAGTGTCATCCTTCTTCATTTTGTTCTTCCACCTTACCAAATACCTATGAATACCACCATCTCTTGTAGAGATTATCTGATCATCTAAAATATTATTCAATTCTTCTATCGATGGGTAAATAGTATCAGGTAGAGGGGTAAATATGGAAATCTCACCATGAGGCTGCAGGGTAGGCTCATCTCTAAAAGAATTTCTAGGATTAAATTTTGAGCTTTCATAAAGTACTAGATCCTCAATATTGAAAGTCTTACTTATGCCAAAACCTTCAGGAAGGTCAACGACATAGGTACTATCATTGATTTTATGTACAATCTTAAATGGGCCTGCAGCACATACATTCAATTTCTTAACGGATCCAGCTGAAAACCGTTCCGGACGAATCCGAACCATCACTTCCTCACCAACATCAAGAGTTATAAATTTCCTTCTAGTACCTGCTATTAACGTGTAGTTAAAATTATTCTCATTAATTTTCTTGAAATTTTCTTTATGCAAATTATGAATGCAGAATGCAAATTTGAATGCAGACTCCGTGACTTTGTGATGTTCTAACACAGGGGTAAAATCTATGAGCTGTCAAGTGACTTGGAAAAGGATGGGTGACTCAGGTACACTCAATGGGGGTGATTGGATCGACCAAATACAGTTGAGAGGTTGGTCTTCCTCTTCTTCATCAAAATTATCACTTACATGAGGTTCATAGGTGATATGGCTAAAAATGGGGGTTAATCGGAACCTTCCAAATCAGGCACGAATCTTGAAGCCCAGGGGTAGAACGGTAATTTCACCCACAAATAGGGTTTGAGATGGGTACTGGGTCTCCCCGTTAAGGACCCAATAACCCACAAACGGACCCGCTTCAATCGGGCGCAGGTCTCAACCAGCAATAAAGCCCGATCAGAGGGATAGAATTAAGGCTCCTGATTAGATCCTAATCAACGGCCCTGATTCATACCTATCCCTCCACTGGGGATTAGGGATTACATTCCTAATCTGTTTACAAGGAGAATATTCCTTATCAGATCACGGGGATTACATTCCTAATCTGTTCCCTAAGACGCCCATAAATACCCCCCATCCATCTCCATTAAAAGGTAATCAATCTTTCACCAGTTTTTGCGCTCTTTCATAATCTCTTTGATTACTGACTTGAGCGTCAGAGGGTGCGTCGCCGGGAACAACCCCGGTGTCTCGCACTTTTGCAGGTGCACGGCGGGAACGACGATCAAAGCCCGACGGAACAGGTATACAGGTTTGCTATTCAGTTTCCCTAAGAATCCACAAATTCTATCTGTTTGCCCCCACACCAAAATTAGCGGCAACAGATTGGCGCCGTCTGTGGGAAACTAACGAATAGAGACCTCTCCTCTTCCCGGTGAACAGATCTTCTATAGCGATGCCTCCTCGGAAAGTCAGGTCGAGGGGATCCAACCGAGGACCCAACCCTAATCAGCAGCAAGAAGTCCCCCCTAATCCCGCTCAACAACAAGGGCAACTTCCCCCTACAGCGGAAGACCCGCTCCAACAGGACCTTCCCCCTCCTAATCAGCCGCCTCCTAAGGGTCCTAACCCTCAGAAACAGCCTCTTCATCAAGAACACGTCTCCATCCACAACGCCTCCACAGACTCTATGGCCTCCATCATCCCCGAGCCTCTGGTCATCACAATGCCGCCCTCAACCGCCAGAAAGATGATGACCTCCGCCGCTATCTGGATGAAAAGCGGGCCCAAGAGGGAACCTCCCGCCAACACCATCCGGGCGAGCGGTCTCCTCGCCACCGGTACTACAGGTCCCCCGTCCGCAGAGGGAGGAAAGAGTCCCCCGAGCATTACCGAAGAAGGCACTCCCCCGCGGGTCGGCAACAGTCCCGGAACAATGAGGCACCAATCACCCGTGCCGAGTTCCAGCAGTTCCAAGCGACCGTCCTGCAGGCTCTCAACCTCCGTCGAAACCCTAATGAGCCTAAGGCCCCATCTCCTCCTCTAGTCCGAAGCCCTCGCCGATCTCCTCCTCCGGTCCGAAGCCCTCGCCGACGATCCCCATCACCTCGTCCTGCTCCTAGCAACTCCCGGCGTACCCCAAGTCCTCGCCGCTCCCGAAGTTACCATCGCCGCAGCCCTCGCTCTCCCTCATACGAAGACGAGTCTAGGGGCTCGGCTGATTACCGTCGGAAAGATGACACCATGTACCGCCGTCTTCATGAAGTAGAGAGGCGCCTGGGCCAGATAGACCGAGAAGAAGAGCTTAGGGGGAGGACCCTACGTCCTAGCCGACCCTCTTTCTCCCGAACCATAGTGGATGCACTTGTGCCGTTCGGTTTCAAACCTCCCCAATTTGAGACTTACACCGGGGATACCGATCCCGTGGATCACGTTGAAAGCTTTAAGACCTTGATGCTCCTCCATCAAGCTTCCGACGCCCTCCTCTGCAAAACTTTTCCCGCAACTCTCAAGGGCCCAGCTCGAGAATGGTACTCACGCCTTGCCCCTGCCTCAATATTCTCCTTCGAGCAGTTCGAGACCCTTTTCGTCACCCATTTCGTAAGCAGCCGAAGGGCTGAGAAGACCAGCATCTCCCTATTGCACCTCCACCAGAAGATGGGGAAAAAATTGAGAGACTATGTGAAGAGGTTCACAGCCGAAGCCAGATCCATAGCATCCCTCGACCAGTCGGTCGCTGCGGCAGCATTTCAATCTAATGTCCTCAATTCCAACCTCTGCTCCTCCCTCGCCAAGAAGCCACCACAGAACTTTTCCGACCTCCTCCTTCGCAGTGAAAAGTACATCTGGGCCGAAGAGGCCGAGCAGCGACCTAACTGGGAGGGGTCTTCCTCCGCGTTTAAGAGAAAGGGAACAGAGGAGGAAGGAGCCAAGAAGCTCCAAAAGGACAATGCCGCCCAGCGCCGACCTCCCCCCAGGTTCGAGAAGTTCACTCCCCTCACCACTAACGTCGCAACTATTCTGATGGAAGTTGAGAAAGAAGGGGTTTTACCCCCTGCTCCCAGGATGAACACCCCCGCCAAGAGAAGAGATAAAGAAAAATGGTGCCGTTATCACCGGGACCATGGGCATGACACCAACGATTGTCGTGTCCTAAAGAACGAGATCGAAGCCCTTATCCAGAGAGGGCAGCTGACCAGATTTGTAAGAAAGGACCGAGCCGAACTTCCTCCCCCGCCTCGGGGGGCTAACAAGCGTCCGGAATGAGAAGAGACGCCAGACTTTGAGGAAGAGCGAGTCCTCCACCTCATTCATGGGGGCCCAATGGGGGGCTCCTCGAACTCCTCTCGGAAGGCATTTATAAGGGAAGTCAACTCGGTCCGAACCACCTCTCCTCCCAAAGGCCTCGGCGTGCCCGTCACATTCTCTGACGAAGATCTCGAAGGTGTCCGCACCCCTCATTGTGACGCGCTCGTCATCAGTCTCCACATGGCGAACTTCAAAGTGGAGAGGATATTAGTAGATAATGGCAGCTCCGTAAACATCCTCTTCCTCGCCGCTTTCAAAGGCTTAAAGCTCTCCCGGGACAGACTCAAGCCCGCCGGTTACACACTCCACGGGTTCACGGGAGTGCCAGTGACTATTGAAGGGGTGATTACCCTCGACGTAACCGCTGGCAAAACTCCTACTACCCGAACGGAGTCGATGGACTTCATGGTCGTAGATGTCCCGGCAGCCTACAATGTTATTTTGGGTCGGCCCGGCTTGGCCGCCCTTGAAGCCGTCCCTTCAGCCTATCATCTCAAAATGAAATTCCCCACTCGGACCGGAGTAGGGGAAGTAAGGGGCAATCAGGAGCAGGCTCGCAAGTGCTACATGACCTCCACCCTCGGACCCGTCCTCTCCTTAGAAACTCTGGAAATTCCCCAAGATGTTGCTCGACCAACGTCCGAGCCGGTGGACGAGTTGGAGGAAGTGCTCTTCTCTGAGCAGGAGCCGGCCCGCAAGTTCTTTGTCAGCAAGACCCTCTCGTCTGCCCTGTACTCAGACATTATACAATGCATCCGAAGGAACCAAGACCTCTTCGCTTGGTCGGCTGCAGATATGCCTGGTATCTCCGAAGAGCTCTTAGTCCACCGCCTAAGCGTTGATCCGGGGTCCAAACCGGTTCAGCAGAAGAGGCGCAAGTTCGCCCCCGAGCGACAGCTCGCTATAAAAGAGGAGGTAGACAAGCTCTTGAAGGCCCGGTTCATACAGGAGGTGAACTACCCGGAGTGGCTATCGAATGTGGTAATGGTAAAGAAGTCCAATGGGACTTGGAGGATTTGTATTGATTTCACTGACCTCAACAAGGCCTGCCCCAAAGATCCCTTCCCTCTGCCAAGTATTGACACTCTGATTGACGCAACCTCGGGACATGAGCTCCTCAGCTTCATGGATGCCTTCTCAGGTTACAATCAGATAAGAATGTTCCCTCCGGACATCCCGAAGACATCGTTCGTTACCGATCAGGGCCTTTATTGCTACAGAGTCATGCCGTTCGGTCTCAAGAATGCGGGTGCAACATACCAATGCCTCGTCAACAAGGTTTTTCAGGTCCAGATCGGCCGGAACATGGAAGTATACGTTGACGACATGCTTGTAAAAAGCATCCGAGGTGTTGATCATGTGACCGACCTCCAAGAAGCTTTTGACGTCCTAAGAAAGCACAATATGAGACTCAACCCGAACAAGTGTGCGTTCGGTGTCTCATCGGGGAAGTTCCTCAGCTTCATGGTTAGCCAACGAGGAATTGAAGCAAAACCGGAGAAGATCAAGGCCATATTGGACATGGCCCCTCCCAGAAATGTCAAGGAAGTTTAGAGGTTGACTGGTCACCTAGCCGCCATAGGGCGCTTTCTGTCGAAGTCCGGGGAGAAGTGCCTCCCGTTTTTCAAAGCCTTCAGGGGGGCTAAAGGATTTGAATGGGGGCAGCAGCAACAAGACTCCTTCGACCAGCTTAAAGCTTACCTCGTCAATCCACCTCTTCTCAGCAAACCAATACCTGGCGAACCGCTGTACCTCTACCTGGCAGCCTCCGAGCAGACGCTTAGTGCGGTCTTAGTCAGAGAAGAAGACCGGGCTCAGAAGCCCATCTACTATGTCAGCAAAGTGCTCCGGGATGCTGAGCTCGATACCCGAGGATAGAGAAAATGGCCTATGCCCTAGTGATGGCCGCGAGAAAGCTCCGCCCGTATTTTCAGTCCCATTCGGTGGTCGTTCTTACCGACCAGCTGCTGAAGCAGGTCCTCCATAAGCCCGAGACTTCGGGACAACTGATGAAATGGTTTATCGAGCTGAGTCAACACGATATAACTTATCAGCCTCGGACCGCAATCAAGGCTCAGGCGCTAGCCGAATTCATTGTGGAAAGTACTATCTCTGAGTCCGACCAAGCAGTGAAGGGACCACCTGTGTGGTCGGTTTATGTTGACGGATCCTCTTGCAATGAGGGAAGTGGGGCAGGAGTCATTCTGGCCGGCCCGGATGACTTCATCCTCCAATACTCCCTCCGTATAAGCTTCAAAGCCTCGAACAACGAAGCCGAATACGAAGCGCTCATAGCCGGTCTTGGAATGGCCCGAAATGCAGGGGCACAACGACTACGGATCTTCAGCGACTCTCAGTTGGTCGTCAATCAGGTCCTCGGCGAGTATGAAGCCCGCGATGATAGGATGGTTAAATACTTGGCTAAAGTCAAGAGCCTCATGGCGCTGTTTGAAGAGGCCCTCATCCAAAGGATCCCCCGAGAAGAAAATGCTCAGGCCGACGCCCTCTCCAAATTAGCCTCCTCTTCCCTTCAAGGTCTTGAGCAGACCGTGTTGATAGAAGTCCTCCTGAAACCGAGCATAGAGGACGAAACATTTGACTCCGTAGAAACATTGCCTGTCCTCCTCGAAGACAATTGGATGAAACCCCTCGTCGAATTCTTAAGGGACGGACTCCTCCCCGAGGATCCGAAGGAAGCAAGAAGAGTCAGAACCCGAGCCGAGCGTTATACATTAATCGGAGGCATCCTCTATAAACGCTCCTTCACCCAGGTAGATGGTCGGCCTTACCTGAGGTGCCTTTCCCCCGGGCAAGCCGACTACGCCCTACAAGAACTTCATGAGGGCATCGGCGGGGCCCATTCTGGCTCCAGAGCCCTGGCGCGCAAAGTGTTGAACTACGGGTATTTCTGGCCCACACTCCTCCGGGACGCCGAACGACATGTTCGGCAATGCAGCTTCTGCCAGAAGCACTCCGACATTCGGCGCCTTCCACAAGCACCGCTCACCTCCCTGTCAAGTCCGATCCCCTTCGCCATGTGGGGGATGGATTTACTAGGGCCATTTCCACCAGCCCCCGGACAGTTTAAGTTTCTAGTCGTGGCGGTCGACTATTTCTCGAAGTGGATAGAGGCCGAGCCCCTGGCCACAATCACCGAACATAAGGTCGTTCAGTTCTTTTGGAAAAGTGTGATCTGCCGATTTGGCGTACCCAGGGTCCTGGTTACGGATAACGGAATGCAATTCACCGGGGCCGCCTTCCGGGCTTTATGTGAAGACCTCACCATACAGCACCGATTCTCCTCCGTCTCCCATCCTCAGTCGAATGGCCAGGCCGAAAATGCCAACCGACAGATCCTTTCAGGCATTAAGAAGAGGTTAGACAAGTGTTCCAAAGGCTTGTGGGTCGATCAGCTGCCTAACGTACTCTGGAACTACCGCACCACAAAGCGGACCCCAACCGGCGAGAGCCCGTTCAATCTCACCTATGGGTCCGAGGCCATCATCCCCCTAGAAGTCGGGATACCCTCCCCTCGTCTGATAGCTTATGAAGAAGAGCAGAACGCTAGAGAGCTCAGAGCGAGTCTAGATCTCATAGACGAAATCCGAGAAAGAGATGCCATACGCCAGCAAACATACCGAAGAAGGATCGAGCTAGCATACAACAAAAGAGTCCGCCCAACGAACCTCAAAGAAGGGGACCTGGTCCTCCGAAAGTTGGCCATCTCGTTCCCAGGACAGAAGAGCAAATTGGCCCCAAACTGGGAGGGACCCTACAAGGTCTCTAAGGTAATCCGCCCCGGCGCATACAAGCTAGAAGATCTCGAAGGCAGGGAGATTCCCAGGACTTGGAATGCCGACCATCTCTTGAAATACCAAGAGAGAGCAACGACGCCTCTCTAAGTAATTCGAGATGTCGAACCGTTCCTTTCCTGTTACTTGTAGTAATTTTCTTTTATTTTTCATTGTAATAACGGCTAGCAACTTTAAAAGCAGCCGACCATTGGATATTAATAAATAAAGTTTTTTCAAATTCTTGCTACTATTACATCTCTCTGCTTTAAACTCTCTGAATTGCTCCCACAACCCTTAAACGAATCTCACGATGGTTCGGAGTCCAACACTTGGTTCGATTCTACTTCGCCAGCTCGCTCCTGAGCGAGCTAGTTGTAGTTCGCCATTCGGAATTGCTCCCGCGACCCTTAGACTATCTCACCGATGGTTCGGAGCACTTGGCTCGATTCTACCTCGCAAGTTCGCTACTAAGCGAGCAAAAGGTGGTTCGCCAATGGCTCGGAACTACGGCCCTGAAAACCCCAATTAGCTCTGCGCTAAATGCTGAGCAACGTGTGATTCGAACCACCCTTCTGCCACGATCGCTTCAAAAGAAAGTTTAGATTAAGATTTAAGGGGACCTCCACCTCGGTTCCAGACTTCGGTCATCACCTCTTCTACCATGATCTCCCCCGATCCTGACCTCCACATCGGAGTCATCAGAATCGGGAGAAGATCATGGTAAAGGAGCGACAACCTATCCTCTCGAAGCGATCCCCCCTCGGTTACGGCCTTTGGTCATCACCTCATCCACCATGGTCTCCCCCGACCCTGACACTCGCTTCGAAGCCCTCAGAGTCAGGAGAAGACCATGGTGGAAGAGCGACCACCTATCCTCCCGAGACGATCTCCCCTCGGCTCCGGACCTTGGTCACCACCTCTTCTACCGCGATCTCCCCCGATCCTGACCTCCGTATCGGGGTCGCCAGAATCGGGAGAAGACCACGGTTGAAGAACGGCAACCCATCCTCCCGAAGAGCCTCTACCTCGGATCCGGACTACGGTCGCCGACTCTTCTGCCTTGTCCTCCCCCGACCCTGACACCCACATCGGGGCCGTCAGGAACGAGAGAAGAACAAGACAGTAGGGTGACCACCCTTCCGAACCTCTCGAGGCAAAAATTTGTTCACAAGCCTGGCATCCGCCCAAGGGCAGACACCGCTGATGCAACTAGAGTTCAAGATTGTATTGGCTGAGACTGAAAGGGGGGTGGGGTACTTATAGCCATCCCTCAAGGGTGTCATTATGACCCTCGGGAGCCCAACAGTCATGCTTGGGGAATTGAGACACGTAAGGCTGTCATAATGATCCTCGAAAGTCCAACAGTCGCCTAGGGAACTGAAGCACCGCGTATTTATTAAGGGGCCCAACTCTCGACGACCCCAGGAAGGTGGAACGCCCCCACAGATCCCGAAGCGTCACTTAATGCTATTGGAAGTCTGATCTCGTCTTTTCCGGACAACGCTCAAGCAACCGAGCGCCATCACCCCAAATCGGAAAGCGCTTTGGAATATGATGAGCGAGATTCGGAACCCTGGCTAGAGCATGCAGGCCGAAGTAAGCACTCGCCTCGCCATTTATTTCAAGCCTACCCCGGCTAACACAATTGCAACAAAATTCGGCGAGCCGAAGTTGGCTCGACCCCGGAAAACTAATCTAACAATGGTTCGGAGTCCAACACTTGGTTCAATTCTACTTCGCAAGTGCGCTCCTAAGCGGGCTAGGAGTAGTCTGCCATTTGGGTTCGCTCCCATAACTGCCGAACCACTCTAGCAACAACCCGAGGCCTAAAACTTGCGCTTAGACGCGCTTTGAGAGCCCGCCGCTCAACTCTAGCAGCAATCCGAGGCCCGGCACTTGCGCTTTGACGCAGTTTGAGAGCCAGCCGCCGAACTTGCCTCACAAGACAGCATGATCGGGCATCAGAGACAATGCTCGGCACCACTGGCCGAACATTCCCCTCGCCGATCGACAAACAAGTATGCGGCCGACTTAGAAGCCTCGGCGCAGCAGACAACAGTCGCGAAAGTAAAAGACACAGAAGTTCGGCAACAACACTTTTATTGATGAAACAGATGCGGTACAAAGACGGACACAGCAGGATTACAACTCGTCAAAGAAAAAATTACAATGCCGACTTATTACACTTAGCAAAAAAAAAAATATATATATATATATATACAAAAGCTCGCGGAGTCAACGACTTCAGTGCTTTTTTGGAGCTGGAGCATTCCTCTTCAGAGACACTCGAGAGTGACGACGCTTGTCTCCGGAGCGCGACCCCAAGCCGGCGAATTGAGACGTATCCTCGGCACCACTTCTAGTAGCTACTCCGACGGATGCTCCGCTCGACGAAATTGCTACCAAGCTCTGCGCGTCCCCCGGACTAGGATGGCCGATCCGCTGACGGGTCGCCATCTCGTAGAAGGTAATGCCCCGATCACTCTCCGCGCGAGTACACGAGGTGCTTCGAACGTTGATGGGTCCCGAATGCGGCTTGAGACGAGCCACCTCCGCCTCCAACTCTGAGATCCGATCGCGCAACGAGTCGTCTTTTACGTTAACTTCGAAACGAGGTGGTATCGCGGAGTCCGGAACTCCTGATCGGCTGGCAATGAGGCGCCGAAGATGGGTGACCTCGATGCTTTTATCCACCGTCGCTCTCTTCAGCGCTTCAACCTCGGCAGTCAACTGGACCTGTTCGGTCGTCAACTTGGCCACTTCGGCCGTCAGCCCCTTGCCCTCACTCCGAAGCTTCGTCTCTACGAACTGCAAATGCTGTATCTCGGAAAGCAAGTCGTCCCTCTCCGCTGTTATTTTGGACAAGTTATGACGGATGCACTGAATCCGAATCTCGTTACTGAAAGCAGTTGGCGAATATTCACCTTCTCCCGCGGGGGTCAGCTCGGCGATCCTACTTTCCAAACGACGAATCTCGATATCTCGCCGGCCGAGGACGAGCTGGAGATGGTTCCTCTCGCTTTCGGCTCGGCGCAATCCCAGCTCAACTTCGTAGAGCCGCTCTCGGCACCTCGCCAGACACAACCTCGTCGCCCCTAATCCAGCCTCGGCTCGAGCTTCCTCGTCCGAGCGCGTAGGCTCGGCATCTTGGGCGACCACCATAAGCTGCAAAGAGATCGAAGTAATCAGCAAAAAGATCGAACACTGCCGGAGCACCACACTTGCAAAAATTTGCTAAAAACAAGAAACTCTCGAAACAAGAAGAGAATGTCTGGCGAAAAAAGGGGGCGAAAGACAGATCCGAACACCAATACTTCAAGAAATTTTCTTTTCATTCATTTCAAAAAAAAAGGGGGCAGCGGTGGCCAGTCCGCTATTAGGCGTTACAATGATTGAAAAGAAAAACAAAAAAAACAAACAAAACAAGAAAACGAGGAGCGGAGTCAAGGCCCGACCTCTTTTCCCGGGCGACGAGTTCGGGGGGGAGTCGGCTGTTCCGAAGGGGTCTCCACCGCCAGCGGAGTGACCACGGTATCGGGGACCTCGGTGACCTCGAGCTCTGCGTCACCTTCGCCATCCACTTCCTCCTCCCCCTCGGACTCAGGGTCGAAGCCTTCGACGTGGCCGGGGAAGAGCCTCCACCCCGAGACGTCCACCTCGGGGTACTCCTTCGACACCCGGTCGATGGCTGCGGCGAAGGCCTTCGCCATGTTCTGGGCGAGGAACCCCGCGCCTTCTCCAGGGTCGCATCCTCCGCCGCCTTCACAGCCGTCGCCTTGGCTGCCTCTGCTTCGGCCAGCTGCTTCGCCGACCCCTCCTTCTGGCGAAGAAGCTCGCCCTCCAACCTCGTCACCTCGGCCTCGAGGTGGACCATCCTCGCTGACCGGCCCTCGTGCTCGACGCGGAGCTTGTCGAGCTCGTTCGACAGCCGAGCTTTTTCATTCCGAGCTTGGTCGGATTCCTGCTTTAGCTCCTTCTCCAGAGCCGTCAACCTCTCGGTGAGGTGACCAAAGTGGACGATGATCTGTAGCAAGGAAGAACACAAGGAGTTAGAAAAAAAAATTTGGATTAAAGGAGCGCACAACAAATGAAAGAAGTTCAAGGCTTACCGACACCGCCGAGCGAGCGATCTCGATCACGTCATCGCCCTCTCGTCCGGCCTCCATGGCGGCTCGGTCCTTCGGAGTGGCGAGGTGCTTGATGGCCTGCATGCTGGCCAACGAGTTGTCGAGGAACCCGTCATGCTTCCGGACTTGCCAGTCCGGAACATGAATTCTTTTGTGCTCCTCCGTCAGAAGCTCCTCGGCAACTGTCGTCAGGGGCGGCGTCGCCATTCCCAGGGCTGCGGCGATAGGGAACTCGCTGGTAGAAGCCGGGGCCGAGGTCCCCACTACGGCGGCGTCAGGACTGTCGAGGACCTCCACCTCGTCGGCCGGAGCCGTGATCCTCGGAGCCTTCGAGGTCGACGGCAGCTTGGTCACGACCCTCTTACGCTTCTTAGGCGCCTTGCTCGCGAGTCCCGCCCTTAACGCCTGCACTGGTCGTAGTCCATGGATTCTGCATCAAGAGCGAAAATTGATTAACATTTTGCAAATAACAAGGAAGAGAGCACGGAAATTAAAAACATAAACGAGAGCCGCGTACTGGGGTCTACGCGGCAGAGCCCTCCCTTGTAGAGGATGTCCTCCGTGAGCTCCCTCCAATCGAGCTTCGGCCGATCTAGGAGAATCCGGACCGCCTCTTCTTCTTCTACAGAGAGCTTCGGGAGCGCCCTCGCCCTCTTCGGCACCCCTTCTATCCAGTCCGAGGGGATCGGCCATGCCTCTCGACTCCGCACAACAACCCACTTCTCTCGCCAGTGCTTAATGGAGTCAGGGCATATCACGAGCCTGCCACCGTGCCTCGGAGTCAAGTAATACCGGTACTCCGACTTATTCCTTTGGTGGAGCCGGTACAACGTCCGAAGCACGTTCAGCTGCGGCTCGATCCCTACGGCCTGGCAGTGGAGAACAAAGCCATTTATCACTCGCCACGCGTTCGGCATGAGTTGGATGGGGCTGACCCCGAACCAACTCACTACCGTAACGGCGAACGCGTGGAGAGGTAGCCGAGCCCCGGCGATAAAGGCATCGACCGGCCAGCAACACATGTTCACTGGCAGCGGCGAATTGGCCCTAACCCCGGGACCCGGCAACATGAGCTCGAACTCCTCCGGGATGTGGAAAGAGTCCCGGATCACTGCTAGATCCTTCTCGCGCAGGATCGACGCCGCATCATCCGCCTCCGTAGTTTCCCTCGCGGCATTCTCCTCGAAGGACCTCCCCCTCCCATGGACAATTCGCTCGGCCTGATCCTCCGGGAGCTGCCTAACTCTATGGAGCCCCGTCAGCGGCCCTGGCAACTGTCCGAACTCCCCCATTCTCTTCGGATCCACGACAATCGAATCCTTGCCGAATACCTTCTTGCCCTTCGTCGGAGTCGACTCCTCGACCTCAAGGGAGGGCTCGGACCAAGATATCTCTTCGGACACAGAAGCTACAGACATAATTTAGAAGTTACCTTAGTGAGAATGGCAGCTAGAAAACTTTGCCGGAAGCAAACGTCGATCACCAGAAGAAATCGCCTAAGCACAAAAGACCGCCTGAGCAAAAGAGCGAAGAAATGAGAAATGAGAAAGGGGGGTGGGGATTTATAGAGAGAGGCACGCCAAACGAGGATGATGGGCCTGTACGACCGGCCCATATACACAAAACGACAAAGCGACCTCAATCGTCGCATTGTTTGCCACGCCTAATCATGGGTTGCATTTAATGCGCGTCTCATCTGAGGGAAGCCCAGAGGTCACCGCAATTAATAAACGTCCCATCTGTCAGGGTTGTCAGAAGTTGTCAGGAGTTCAGAAGACGCACAGTAGATGCAAACTCCAATGTCAAAAAACGACAAGTTGTGGACCTCGGCATCAGCTGCCGAGCGTTCTCGGAACCGACCCCGTTACGGGGGAAAAATCCGAGTTCGGCACCATCTGCCGAGCGTTCTCGGAACCGACCCTGTTACGGGGGAAAAATCCGAGTTCGGCTGGAACCGACCCTGTTACGGGGAAAAAATCCGAGTTCGGCACCAGCTGCCGAGCATTCTCGGAACCGACCCCGTTGCGGGGGGAAAATCCGAGTTCGACACCATCTGCCGAGCGTTCTCGGAACCGACCTCGTTACGGGGGAAAAATCGAGTCTGGCACCAGTTGCCGAGCGTTCTCGGAACCGACCTCATTACGGGAAAAGATTGAACCTCGAGTCGTACCGAACTCCCTCTCAGCACTTATAGCCGTGCCGAACTCTCCCCCCTCTTGGGAAAGATGGGCTGAACCGCATACAGACCCCGGCCCCCTAGTAAGCGAGCTCTAGGAAGGGTCGGAAGCATGATACGAGCACAGGTGCCCCGCAACAAAGGAAAAAGGTCGAACCATCCGCCAAGAGATCGCGAAAAAATAATTAAAAATTCGGGAAATCAAGAAAGAACTCCTGGAAGGCAATTGTAAAGATGGGGGGCGCCTTCTCATCCCAAAGCAAGCAATTAGTGCCAAAAACCATCTTCTAAACGTCGAATTGGCACTCCGCAAAGTTAAAAGGATATCCCTGCAAGAACACCACATGACCAAGAAAGCTCAGGGGCGACTCAGAGCTCAACCCACTTGAAAAATCACCAAAATACCTCCTTCAAGACTCAAAACCTTCCATATGGGCTACGACACAACCCCACTAGCCATTAGAACAGTCAAAACTACTCCACAAAGGCCGATCAAACTCAGCCTTTAGGAGTGGGGGGCTCGTGATATGACTAAAAATGGGGGTAATCGGAACCTTCCAAATCAGGCACGAATCTTGAAGCCCAGGGGTAGAACGGTAATTTCACCCACAAATAGGGTCTGAGATGGGTACTGGGTCTCCCCGTTAAGGACCCAATAACCCACAAACGGACCCGCTTCAATCGGGCGCAGGTCTCAACCAGCAATAAAGCCCGATCAGAGGGATAGAATTAAGGCTCCTGATTAGATCCTAATCAACGGCCCTGATTCATACCTATCCCTCCACTGGGGATTAGGGATTACATTCCTAATCTGTTTACAAAGAGAATATTCCTTATCAGATCACGGGGATTACATTCCTAATCTGTTCCCTAAGACGCCTATAAATACCCCCCATCCATCTCCATTAAGAGGTAATCAATCTTTCACCAGTTTTTGCGCTCTTTCATAATCTCTCTGATTACTGACTTGAGCGTCGGAGGGTGCGTCGCCGGGAACAATCTCGGTGTCTCGCACTTTTTGCAGGTGCACGGCGGGAACGATGATCAAAGCCCGACGGAACAGGTATACAGGTTTGCTATTCAGTTTCCCTAAGAATCCACAAATTCTATCTGTTTGCCCCCACACCAAAATTAGCGGCAACAATAGGTAAACTCATTGTCGGGCTCATCAGTGATGACAGCGATATCCTCTACTATATTGATTCTATTTGGGCTGGGACAATTGCCAGCAACATGGACATATCCCTTTGCATTTATAGCACTTAGTGAAAGGATCAATCTTAAAATAGTTTCTTTCAGTGTTCTTACCCGTGTTGTCATTTCGAAGTGAATAGGGATTTGAAGTATGCTTGCTTGGGTAAGACTTGTTAAGGTATTGAAGAGAGGAGTGCTCAGGTCTAGAGGTATCGAAAGGGGTCATTCTAGAGAAATGATCCATCGAATTGCTGGACTTATAATAGAAACTTGCTTTAAGGAAATACATATCGAGGACAAAGGCATAAGCTGCTGCCAATGAGTCCATATTTTGATGAATTAGCTCGTTCATCATATCGGCTCGTAATCCAGCCCTGAACCTAGAGAGAGTTTGTTCTTCGCTCTCTTTACCTAAGGCATTGCACCGAATAAAGAAGTTATCAAACTTATCAACATACTCTTGGGTGGATTTGTTTCCTTCATAGAGTTGGTTCCACGAATCTAGCAATCGAGTGTGGAATGATAACAGTACATATCTCTCGGTGAGCTGCTCTTTCATGGCTTCCCAAGTGGCCATAGGTGCCAGGCCTCGACCTCTACGGGCATGTTCAAGATTGGTTCAGTGTTGATGAGCTTTTCCAGTCAATTTCATCGTGGCAAATTTGACTTTCAGGGCTTCGCTCATGTCAAACCACACGAAGTAGTGGTCCATGGCACGGATCCAATCGAGATAAGCTTAGGGTTCCATATGGCCTTCAAAATGGAGAACGTCAGCTTTAACGTTCTTCTTGTATCGTTCGTCAGGGTCACGATCTTGACATCGGCCGTCACGATAATTCTCTTGAAGGATCTAACGATTAGCATAGAGTTCAGGGACAATATTTTGCTTTAATTCCACTTTCTCAAGGCTCTGATTGATATTGGCAAGAGTTGCTTAAATGGCAGCTAGGGTAGCGGAAATATCAGAGTTGTCCATCTCAGTTCGGGGAGGGGTTCGTGGAGGTCTAGGGTTCCTAATTGGGTGGTTTGGTTGGGACAAGAAAGGCTCTTCTGTGATGGTGCTGCGAAGACGCATTCACCAACGGTGAAAAACTAGGGGTCGTGTGTTTGATGAAATTTGGGAAAACGTGTCCTAAATGCACCTAAGTATTTTTTTTATTTGAAGTGACCTAAAAGAAATAAAGAAAAATAAATGACTCTAAAACGATCCTAAATGAATGCTAAAATTATGCCTAAATGATGCAAGAACTAGGGTTTTAAGAACCTTCGCTCTGATACCAAAATGATATAAAACTTAACCCTAAATAGAGAATTTCCAAGAATTTTAAAGGATTAATTTTACCAACATGTAATGCGGATCAAGTTACAAATTAAAACAGTTAATCGGTTCGATGGATTTTCAAGAATTGAAATAGTTTAACACGCCCAATTAACGATTCAGTCTAACAATCAATAATAATATCTCTAAGCGTTCTTAGGAAGTAATAGATGCAATAGTGATTTGTACTCTAATTAGCAAGTAGAAACGCTCACTCTCAATATTTGTGGACAACAAATAAATCAAATAATATAATAGAGATGATAAAGCAGTAACACAAATATTTGAAAAGTGGAGAGAGTTTACCAGAGTTCGAAGCAACTAGTGTTAGATCTCAAATAGGCAGCAAGGGTGGTGTTTTTCGACGACGCATCGACAGCGAGGGGGCCTCGGTGATGGTTGACGAGACAGCAAAGAAGTGATGGGGGTGAGCGGCGACAAAGAGAAGACCAGGGAAGGCCTTAAGCGGGGCGGACAGAGGCGGTGGTCGATGGGGCGGGAGATCGACTGCGGGTGTCGATAAGTGTAGGAGGTCGGCTCCGGGCGTCGATAGGTGCAGTAGTTTGACTTCGGGTGTCGAAGGATGAGGGCAACGACGGATGATGGAGAGATGGTCGACGATGGCAACATGCAGTGGTGGTGGCGATGAGGGTGGTGTTGCGGGCGATTGGGTTTCGAAGGCAGACAGAAAGAAGAGAGGGTCAGGGGGTAGAGGATGACGACTGAGGGGATTATAGTAGGGTTTGGGCTTTTTTTTGGGGGGGGGGGGATTCGGGTTTTGGTGTTTAATTTTGGGGTAAATTTGGAGTTTATCACCAACGCTACAACTTTATTAGGACTTCTCACAAATCCTAATAATTCTCTCAGTTGTGTCACACAAAAAAGATGGATGAAGAGTAATAACTCAACAAATAATTTTGTTAATCAAGAATAGCATGACTTCTCATTAATCGCAAGGCCTATATAGGCTCAAAACAAATCTTGATATCTTGATACAAATCTCAAAATATTCTAAAATCTCAAAAATATTCTAATGCATAAAAGAAATGAGTGCAAATTGTAAAACTACTACATAAGGCTAAATCTCAAAATAAACTAAACAGAATTGATGTCCTCATCACTAACCCTTATTTAAGTACTTCTCCATTCTGTCAGATATTGAAGTACCTAAAGGCTGCAGAAGTACAATATGGTGATACATAGAATTTCATGCAACAGACCATGAACATCAAAGTCTTGGTGTGTACTGTTAATAACAAGACTAGCAGGTATTAGGAGTCTATTCATATGGTGACTCAATGGTACTTGACCCACAGCACTACAAACAAAATCTACCTAAAGTAGCTGTATTTTAGCAGCATGTCAAAGATTCCTATCCTGTTTATAATAAATTAACAACTGCTTAGTTAATATGGAGTAATATTTACAGTACTTGAACCCCAAATATCAAGAAAATTGGCTTCTACAAATCACTTTACCACAAAGATCTGAAGCCAGCAAGAACTTTAATTTTCAAAAATGAAAAAAAAAAATTGCAATATATTGAGCACTATCTCATATAAAGTTACAAAAAGAAAATACCTAAACATGAATTCGAAGCTCAACCTACAGAGATCCATAATTTCAAAAAAGAAAAACTCAACTTACAGATGCAAAGAATTTACTGTCTTGGCCCCTCTCTGGAGAGTAACTTCATAAGTTCTGTCACAAAGATCTTGCAGAAATAACTCCAGTGCCTTTGCTGCAAACCAACCAACATAGGTTTAGCCCTTCATATTTTAATTTCACACAAAAACTAATATAGTCACCAAATTATATTGTTATATTCATAGTAGCATTCTGCATGCTACAGTCTCATATAGTAAATAATTCCCCAAAATAGACCATATTTATTGATTAAATGTGCAATTCTTGAGTTTGCAAACTTATGGAAGGTTGAAATTAGTCATTCACCAGATGAAAGAAAAAAACTGCATTGCAAAAGCCAGCTTGGTTTTTAAACATTTGATCATTCAATTATCCAAATGTTGCATGGAATGAAACTCAAGGATGCACAACAAGTTCAGTAGTTATCATAACTTACAAACTAAAAGAGGCACCGCTAATGAAATTTTGCCAACATCCTCATCTGCTTGCATAATCTTCTTTATTCGGGACTGACAACAAATTAGAGGAAAATAATCAGATTGTGTTCAGAGTTTTGAATAATCAGTTCTAGACTTGCTTAATCAAGTCAATGTATGTGAGAGGATAGTGAAGAGATGCATGAATACATATACCAAATATTTAAATTGTATATATGAAAAGATCACTAACAAACAAATATATTTTGTATGATTTATATTTAAAATGCCTCATAAAAACCTATCAAAGAGGCCTAATGGGATAACAACTTAACCCAACCAAACTTATACTCTTAAAGTAATAGAGAAATTTAAACACTGGATCAACAAATGCCCAGTAGTGTTTTACGTCATATACACTTCGTCAAACAAAAACTACAAGAACCCATTATAATGTAAATATAACATAAATTTTAGTGCCAACAGAAAATTCAACATATTGTACAAAATTGTAAATTGCAAGATGTACTTAACTAGGTTATTATAAAGGACTAAACTGTCAACTTTGAGGAAAATCCAACTTTAAGAAAAAGATATTACAATTTACAACCGATATGAATTGGACAAGGTCGATTAATGTACCTAAACAAACATATTCTATATGCATGTAAGCAACAACGCACTGAGTGAACCACAGATGAAGAAAAAAATTACATGAAGTACTCAATCCCTAATTAACAACAAAACAAAAAAAATTAACTGATTTCACCCAACATGTGTTCTGCTAAAACACTTCATTGCCAAGATTGCAACATATATGTCTTGAATAACCATCAAATTATTAGATTGGTATCGATTCTACAAGGATATTCTTAAATTCATCCAAACGAAGATTTTTTGTTTTGTCGGGAAGCATCTCAGTATCCTGCGAACCACAGTTCAAAGGAATAAGGGATAAGAACTTAGAGTTGAGAAACGTGTCCATTCTTTCACGTCAGTATATGCTTATAATTCAGTTTATGGCAACATCACTTTTCCCATAATATATTTAATAGCTATGCTACAAAACAAACTTTGTGGTTCACTTTCCGTTTTTGCTATTTTGCAATTTAGTCTTTGAAATTTCAAAGTTTGAATACCATAATTAGTTACATTTCTTCGTTCACCGAGCTCGAGATGCCACATACACATAAATACAGCCATTCTCAATTGATATACACATGTTTCTACTCAGATGTCAGTAGGGAGTATTGTTAAGCTGTCACCAACACACTTCAAATAACAGTAATTTAATGGGGATTAAACGGAAACACTTCCTATTTTGCAACCTTGTCTCCGCATCAGTATGTATCTGTTTCCACTTTCAATTACTCGTTATGCTTGTACAATTTTGGTGTCCCTAAGGAAAAGAATACACAGAAAGACTATGGTTTTGGGTCATCATACAAATGCCTCTAATTTCAAATAACAACACCCTAGATTAAAAATTTATCTTTTCCAATCCACACTTCAACTTTACTTAATAAGTTAATGGTTACATTGAATCATGAAATGCTAAAACCCTATGATTGTAATTCAACTTTTCAGATTTCAGCTATTTCTCCACTATCGTTGATGCTAAAATATGCATATATAGCATTTAGGAAATAGCAAAAGAAGGAGAGCGTTGCAGCCGTTAAATCCAAAAAAATAGAAGAGACGGAAGCCGTCTAACGAATTTTTTTAAAATTTTTGAAAATGGCATATTTGTAAAATGCAATGGCATTTTCGTAAATATGAAACGAAAGTTTTCAAAAAGTGGTTGGACGGAAGAAGACCCGAGATTTTTTTTTATAACGACATTATCGTAAATAGAGAGTGGCATTTTCGAATTTTTTTTAATATTACATCTGTGTGGACCTTTAACAAAAAAAAAAGAATCTTATAAAAAGAAGATAGACGGAAGATCCTGTCTCTCAACTTTTATTATTTTTTTAAAAAAAAAAAGTTGAGAGACGAAAGAAGATCTTCCGTCTCTCTTCTTTTATTACGGAAGATCTTCTTCCGTCTCTCAACTTTTATTCATTAACAATTTGCAGACGGAAGAATCCGTCGTCTTTTAATATTGAAAAAAATTCAGAGACGGAATAATATGTTCCAGGCCGTTCGCCAACGGCGGTGGCTACGGCCGGAGCTCTTCTTCTCGGCATCCAATGCGACAGAAACTGCAGCAATGGGGATTTGAGAGAGGAGAACGATGAACAGAAACACAAGTATTTTCATTCACAAAGAAGAATTACAGCTTAGGGGGTCATTTATACAGGTTGAGCTCAGTACAACCACGGGTGAAGCACGGGTTTGGACAGGCAGTTAGTCAGTTATGAGATGGGCCCCACTCTTTAACAGCCAACTGATTCTTGCCAGATGGCGAATCGTTAGGTTATTTTACAAAGAACCCCCCAAAGGAATTACAATTGCTTACAAACTGACACACTGATACATTTCCTCTTCTTCTTCAATTTCCATCTTCCTTTCCCAAAATCCTTCTCGCTACTCAATCACCATGGAACTACTGAGCATCACCAACAGATCCTTGAGCTGGATCAATACACCCCCCTTGAAAATGTGATTCCAAGACATTGCGAAATTCAGGGAATCGCCAGTAAATGTCCCAATAGCGCTCCTAAGTTGCATCCATAGCTGCCGTGTGTTTCCACTGGATGAGTACTTCTGACACAGCTATCCCTCTTCTAGGGACCATGCGCCTAGCCAACAGGTGCTCTGGTTTAGGTGACTCTTCCACAAAATAAGCTGGCAGCGAAGTAGGAGATGAGACAATATTGCCATTGCGACCCACGTGAGACTTTAACTAGGAAATGTGAAATACGTCGTGAATACGGGCATCTGCAGGCAAGTTGAGTCGATAGGCAACTGCGCCTACCCTTGATATGACTTCATATGGACCATAATACAATGGAGAGAGTTTTTGTACACGATGTCCACTGATTGAAGACTGCTTGTTTGGTTGGATTCTCAAATAAACCCAACCACCAACTTCAAATTCCCTATCAGTTCTATGCAAGTCAGCTTGCAGCTTCATTCGATTCTGAGCTTTTCTGAGCTTGTGCCAAATTGTCCTTTAACAGTATGAGAGCTTCATCTCTTGAGAGAAGAGTGTCCTCTACAGCTTGGACCCTTGCAGTCTTTGGTATATATGATAATAGAGTAGGAGGAGGTCGACCATATACAACCTAATAAGGGGAGATCAATGTAGAACTATGAACATGAGAATTATAGCAGTAGGCAGCCCAATCCAACCACTCCGACCAGGCCTGTGGCTTGTAAACCGTAAAACACCTCAGATAAGTTTCCAAAACTCTATTAACGACCTCTGTTTGTCCATCAGACTGAGGATGGAACGCCGTACTCATACAGAGCTTAGTCCCTTGTAATGCCATAAGTTCTCTCCAAAAATTTGAGGTAAAAATCGCATCTCGATCACTTACAATACTCTTAGGTAGACCATACAACTTGATTACATGGTGAAAGAGAGCTGCAGCCACTACTTTAGCTATATAAGGATGTCGAAGGGGTATAAAATGGCAAAATTTGGATAGCCTATCAACCACAACAAGAATAGTAGTATACCCTGCACTTCAAGGCAATCCCTCAATGAAATCCATACTCAAATCATCCCAAATGTGCTCTGGTATAGGTAGGGGCTGAAGTAATCCCGTAGGGGAGGTGCTCATATACTTGTTTCTTTGGCACTCCTCACAGGAACGGATGAAATCTCGTAGGTCCTTCTTCATTCCTTGCCAAAACACCAACCTCTTCAGCTTCAGCTGTAGCCAGGTCTTATCTATGCCCAAATGTCCCCCTAGGGGAGTACAATGTACCTCTTCTAAAAATAGTTGCCTTGCAGTTGATGTAGGACTTAACAGAATGCAATTTTTGAAATAATACACCCCTTCAACCAAGGCAATTCTATCATCTTCTCCTGTGACTAACTTCCTATTAACTTCCTCATAATAAGGATCATTAAGGACCAATTGCTTAACTAAAGTTAGCCAAGTAGGTTGAACTGCTGTAATAGAAGCCAAAGTAGCTTCTCCTTCTTCTTCAAATTGTCGCGAAAGGCAATCTGCATGGATATTATCCCTACCCTTTTTATACTCAACTGCAAAGTGATATCCATGCAACTTTAACAACCAGACATGCTGAGCTTCAGTATAAAGTCTTTGTTCAAGGAGATGTTTTAATGGTTTATGGTCAGTTCTTATGATGAACTTTCTTCCCAACAAATACTGCCGCCATTTCTTAACAGCTAAAAGAATAGCTAGCATCTCCTTTTCATATGTCGATAGAAGTTTGCTCTTACCCTTTAGTTCATGACTCAGATAAGCAATGGGATGTTTTTGTTGAAGGAGAACAACTCCCAGACCAGTCCCAGATGCGTCACATTCCAACTCAAAGGGAATAGCAAAATTGGGCAATTGAACAGGGGGAGCTGACAACTTCTCTTTCAGTCGAAGAAAAGCACATTGGGCTTCTTCTTGCCAATGGAAGGCCCCTTTTTTAGTCAATTTTACCAGAGACCAAGCAATTGAGCTATAATTAGCTATGAATTTGCGGTAATACCCTGTGAGGCCAAGGAATCCCCTTAGAGCTTTTAATGATTTTGGCACTGGACATTCTTGAATAGCTCTAACCTTCTCTTGGTCGACTGCAACCCCCTTGAGAAGATACCACATGTCCCAAGTATTGAACCTCACTTACTCCAAAAGAGCACTTGCTGAGCTTAGCGTATAGCTGGTTATCTACAAGAATCTGAAGGACTGTAGATAAGTATTGAATGTTCGATGCCAAATCACGACTGTATATTAGTATATCATCAAAGAAAACTAACACATACTTCCGCAACTGAGTCTTGAAAATGGAGTTCATAAGGGATTGGAAGGTCGATGGCGCATTGGTTAAACCAAACGGCATAACAAGGAATTCATAGTGTCCTTCGTGAGTACGGAAAGCTATTTTGGACACATCTTCGACACTCATAAGTATCTGGTGGTATCCACTGCATAGATCTAGCTTGCTAAATATAGTCGCACCATGGAGCTCATCAAGAAACTCATCGATTATAGGTATTGGGAACTTATCTTTCACCGTCACCTCATTCAAAGCTCTATAGTTGATGCACATACGCCAACTCCCATCTGGTTTCTTTACCATAACAATGGGTGAAGAATAAGGACTATGGCTTGGTTGTATAACCCCTGATTCCAACATCTCCTTGATCAATTTCTCAATCTCATTCTTCTGATGCCAGGGGTGTCTATAGGGTCGTAAACTGATGGGTTTGCTTCCTGGAAGGAGGGCAATATTGTGATCACAATCACGATGAGGAGGTAGACCCATATTTTCTTTAAACACTTCAGCAAACTGGTCCAAAACCTGCTGAAGAGGAAGAGGAATATCTGCTCTGTTCTTGTTATCATCTGGTGTTTTTGGAGTACCAACCATCTGCAGAAACCAACCATGTTTAACTTGTAGTAATGCTTTAGAAATATTCTTAGGTGTGGATAGCTCCAAATTTGGAGGAGTAATTCCTAGCAAGGTTCTTTCTTGATCATCTAATCGAAACCTTAGTCGTTTTTCCCTCAAGTTCCATACGACATCCCCCAATGTTTCAATCCATTGGGATCCCAATACCAATTGGCAGGTATCCAAACTTACCACAGCAATCTGCAACTATAGGAATGCCTTGACACACAAACTTGACTTCATCACAAAGACCTCAACACTTCAGCTGCTGTCCCCCAGGTATAGTCACTTCCAAATGCGCCTGTTGGTTAATCGACAGTGATTATGTACAAGCTTTTTATCGATGAAATTATGTGTAGCTCCAGTATCCAGCAATGCACAAACAGAGTGAGAAGATATAGTTTCCAAGACTCTAAAGGTTGTAGGTCGATTACTACCTGTGAGAGCATGTAAAGAAATAATTCCTGGCTCTATAGGATTTAATGTAGGTTTAATTGACTTAGTGTCCACATGGTCTTTGGCTTCCTCATGTTCTTCACCCCCAGAACTATTATCAAACTCCTCCGCCTCCTCATCTAAAGTACCCATAATTTGCATAAATACCCCACTCTCACAAGTTCCCACCATCTGCATAAAGGTCTTACCTGAACATTTATGACCCCTTACAAATTTTTCATCACAGTGGAAACATAAGCCCTTTTCTCTTCTTTCTTTCATGTACTGTATCAAATGCTGGTCTTTAACTGTAGGATTATTAGGTGTTCCAGACCAATTACTACCTGCAGAAGATTTATTGCTTGGGAAACTTACACTAGCTGTAGGATTTGAAGTAGCTGCAGAATTGATAGTTTTATAACTAGTGGGTATTGACTTGCTCTTAACAAAAGAGTGAGGTTTCCAAGCCTTTCTCTAATCATTGATGATCTCCTCCCTAGCTATGGCTTCCCTATATGCAGCAAGAACACTTTGGGGTTTCTTGAGTTTGACTTCCTTATGCAAATCACTCTTTAACCCTGAAATGTAACAACTAACCAGGGAAGATTTAGCTAGGGGTTTTGCAAGCTGACTGAACTTCAAGAATTCTCTATGGTACTCCGCCACAGTTCCAACTTGTTGGAGTTTATATAAAGAAGCCTCAGGATCATCGAGCTCTGCAGGGCCAAATTGCAACAACAGCTCCTTGATTGTTTCCCAGTCAATAATCTGCTCATCTTGTTGCTCAAACCACCTCCACCATAACAATGCTTCTCCCCTCAAATAGTACAAGCTAAATGGTAATTGATCAAGAACATCAACCCTCTGGGTATAGAAATGATGTTCCATATGGTATATCCAATTCGTTACATCTCCTGTACCATCAAAACTTGGTAAATCAATTTTGGGATGTTTCGGGAAGAAGGTGTTACCTTCATGACGCCCCGCATTGCTCTCCTGATGTCTACCATAGTTTCTTGAAAGTTCTTGATGCTGGTAACCTGTTCTTGAGCGTTGTCTTTGTCTTTCCCTGTGTCTCCGATATCTATCTCTAGTATTTCTATCATCTTGATCAAGATTATGCGAATTGGCATATCGAGAACTCCTGGGGCTTGAGCGACGACGCCTTCCAAACTCCCTCCTCACATAATGACGTTCCCCATCTGAATTGCTTTCACTTCCTTCTGAGCTTGAGAAATCCCTTTCTTGTTGCGGGTAATGGCGGTTTCTTGGCTTATGGAGAAGCCAATCCAATGCCAATTCCAACCGGTCGAATCTTTCTTCAAAACTGGAATGCTTATGGAACTCAACTCCACAACCGATGGAGTCTCTTGCATTCTGATCCCTTGCTTCAGGTCTAGATCGAGGTCCAGACCCTAAGCCAACAGGATTCTCAGCTTCCAGATTGGGTTCTTGTTCGAATTCGGGATCGGTGTTAGCTTCTGGTCCCAATTCTAGCTCTGATACCATTGTTCCAGGCCGTTCGCCAACGGCGGTGGCTACGGCCGGAGCTCTTCTTCTCGGCATCCAATGCGACAGAAACTGCAGCAATGGGGATTTGAGAGAGGAGAACGATGAACAGAAACACAAGTATTTTCATTCACAAAGAAGAATTACAGCTCAGTTATGAGATGGGCCCCACTCTTTAACAGCCAACCGGGTTGAGCTCAGTACAAACACGGGTGAAGCACGGGTTTGGACAGGCAGTTAGTCAGTTATGAGATGGGCCCCACTCTTTAACAGCCAACCGATTCTTGCCAGCTGGCGAATCGTTAGGTTATTTTACAAAGAACCCCCCAAAAGAATTACAATTGCTTACAAACTGACACACTGATACATTTCCTCTTCTTCTTCGATTTCCATCTTCCTTTCCCAAAATCCTTCTCGCTACTCAATCACCATGGAACTACTGAGCATCACCAACAGATCCTTGAGCTGGATCATAATATCTTCAGCCTTCTATATTTGGCCATTGTTATATTTTGCTGCTAAATATAGCAGTCAATTGTTCATAACTTTTCTAAAAAATGAGTATTTAGAGCATCCACAGTCGTTTGCTATATATGCCATTTTGCCATATTATAGCAAACGAACCCCTGCAATCATTTCTCATTTTGCCATTTTATGGCAAACGTTCTATTTTCATTTCTCAAATATGAGAAACGAAATGTAGTTTCTCAAATTATAAAGGACGGGATATCATATCCCGTCGGGATATCATATCCCGTCCCCCCGAATTAATGATTATTTAATCAATTCGGACGGAATATCATATCCCGTCTTAATAATTTTAATTTTTTTTTTTAAATGGTCGGACGGGGATACATATCCTGGACGGGATATGATACCCCGTCTCTCCCCTTAAAAATAATTTTTTTTAGTTTTCCCTCAGACGGGGAATGATACCCCGTCCCTCCCAATTTCTTTATTTACCCAAACCGATTCATCCCCTACCGTCATCCACACATAAACTAAACCCATGCAAACCCTAAACTAAACCCATCCTATTTAAACCCATGCAAAGCCTCCTGTAGCGCGCCAGTCCACCCTATCCCCTCTCCCCGTCACGACGCAACCCCGCGATGACTCTCCCCTGTGCGCTCCAATCTCGGCAGCGACTGCAGCGCAGGTGCAGCCGACCTCACCCCTCCTGGCCTCTCCCTTCCTCCTCTCCGCCCTTTCCCCACACTCCCGATCACCCTGCCTCCCTGTCTACCGCCCTGCAAACCAACGACAGCCACCCCACAGTCTCCTCTCCGTCGACGCACAGCGAAGACGACAACCACAGTCCCTACTGCAGCCGGCTGTCTCACACTTCCCCCTTGTGCGCGAGTGGATTGGTGTGCGTGTGGTCTTGAGTTGTTCGTTTGTTCATTGCAGTGTTTGGGTGTGTGGGTTCGAGTTTTTGCTCGTTGGGCTTCGTCGTTCTTCGTTCGTGGATTGGAACCGTGTGGATCTCGTTGTTCGAGTAGTTGTGCACAAGCTTTTCCACTTTTTTTTTTTTGTTGAGAAACGGGGAATGATTCCCCGTCCCGCTTTTTTAAAATTAAAAAAAGAGGGATATCCCGTCTCTAATCCAAATGAGAAAAATATAGCAAAGCACGACTGCACGATACGCATCCAATTGCTATTACTGTAGCTGCCATTTTATAACAAATGAGAAAAACGACTGTGGATGCTCTTAGCGAACAATAGTGGGAGCAAAATTGCTAAATTATGCATATTTTAACTTTTTAGCAAACGACGGTGGATGCTCTTAGCAATATAAGGAATTCAATTAATCCTATCACCAAATTTCTATCAGCTCCCAATCCAAATGCAAAAATTGCAGCTTTGCACAACAAGATTTCACCTTTTACAAAAAAGAAAATTACAAAACACAGTTCAATACCTACAATCCAACCCTAAATTCCCCAAACAAGCAGCTACAACCTCACAAATCAATTTTTTTTACAGAACAACCAAAATTGAACAGGGAAAGCAGATTTAGAACTCAAATCAATCGATTACGTACCGCAGGGAATCGAGTGCCGAGCTTCTTCCTCATCTCTCTCTCTCTCTCTCTCTCTCTCTCTCTAGTTTTTGGCGAATTCGAGGAGCTAAAAAACGAGTCCAGGAGACTAGGATGACACGGCCGAAACCCAACAGAGTTTTTTGCCTACATAGGCCACTTTTTGAAAATATTTGCGTTTTGGGGCCAGTTTTCCAACTATTAGCGTTTTTGGGCTACTTTGTGCCACATCGGCAGCGGCCGCTATTTCCAATAGCGGCTTCTTTATTTTCGAGGTCGCTAATGGGAATAGCGACCTATATTTAAATTTTTTTTGAATTTTTTATTTGCTTTCGCTATTCCTACTAGCGACCTTAGTTATATGAGGTCGTTAATGGGATTAGCGATCTTTAATGAGCTCTATTGGAACACTTAGCAAAATCTAGAGAGTTTTTGCTCTCTGAAAAATGACAATCAATTTATTTTTAAAACTAAGGTTGCTATTCTGAATAGAGACATTTATTGTACTAAGGTCGTTATTCCGAATAGAGACCTTAGTAGTATGACTATTTTGTAAATTTTACAAAGAATAAGGAGATTGTGTTTCCTACTGTAGGTCGCTATTCCCAATAGAAACCTCAGTTTTAAATTTTTGGGGAAAGCTCTTTAGGAATCGCTAAGTGTCTCGATACATTTATTCGATGTCCCATTAGCGACTTCATATAACTAAGGTCGCTAGTGGGAATAGCGACGACAAACAAAAAATTCAAAAACATTTAAAACATAGACCACTATTCCCATTAGCGACCTCGAAAATGAAGAGACCGCTATTGGGAATAGCGGCCGCTGCTGACGTGGCACAAGTTAGCCCACAAGCGCTAATAGTTTCGAAACTGACCCATAATCACAAATATTTTCAAAAAGTGGTCTATCACGGCAAAAAATTCAACCCAACCGCAATTCCGACTTTATTTTCTGGCACAATTTTTTGTTCATGTTTGACCCCTTTTCCACATGTGGTTTATGTGCTAAATTTTGACACGTGTTATGCGCTTGTTGTTGGATTAAAGTTAAGGTGAACCATATCTAGAATTTTTTTTATTATATGCCACTTTTTGAAAATATTTGCACTTACAGGACAGTTGCCAAAATATTTGTGTTTGTGGACTCAATAACTAAACTCGTCATTCCCAACGGCGAGTTTAGTTGTTTCATGCTTGCCGTTGGGACACGGCGAGTTTAGTGCTAATTTTTTGAGAAACTCGCCGTTCCCAATGGCGAGTTCAGTTCAAAAAATTTCAATGAAGACTCGTTGTTCCCAACGGCGAGAACATGTATACTAGACTCGCTTTTGGGAACAGCGGGTTTAGTTCAAATTTTTCAATGAAGACTCGTTATTCCCAACGGCGATGACAGTTAAACTACTCGTTGTTGGGAACGGCGAGTTTTGTTTTAAAAAAAATTCTATGGAGTTTTTTTCGAAAATTCACCAAGTCCAACAGAATATTTCACTCTCTGTGAAAATTCCTACATCCTCGTCGTTCCCAACAACGAGTCTAGGATAAATGTCCTCGCCGTTGGGAACGGCAAGTCTTCTTTCAAAATTATGAACTAAACTCACTATTCCCAACAGCGAGTCTAGTATAAATGTCATTACCGTTGGGAACAGCAAGT
This sequence comes from Hemerocallis citrina, assembly GCA_017893485.1. Taxonomy (NCBI): domain Eukaryota; kingdom Viridiplantae; phylum Streptophyta; class Magnoliopsida; order Asparagales; family Asphodelaceae; genus Hemerocallis; species Hemerocallis citrina. Next base: position 52,347,894 of record CM030364.1, on the reverse strand, counting down.
CTTTATTGAAAATTTTGAACTGAACTCGTCGTTGGAAACGGAGAGCTTTTCAAAAAATTAGCACTAAACTCGCCGTGTCCCAACAACGAGCATGAAACAATTAAACTCGCTATTGGGAATAACGAGTTTAGTTGTTAAGTCCACGAGCGCAAATACTTTAGCAACTGTCATCTTTCTGCAAATATTTTCAAAAATTGTCTTATAAAACAAAATCCTATATCTACGAGATTTTTTTAATTTTAAATATGCTTTTTTTTTAAAACTATTTACAATAACATATGCCAAACTTATTGCACTCGGGAACTCAATTATTATACTTGTCATTTTCAATGGTGAGCTTAGTTATTTTCTGCTCACAGTTGAGACACGATGAGTGTAGTTATTTTTTTTATTTTTTTATTTTTTTATTTTTTTATTTTTTTATTTTTTGGTGCAAAACTCGCCATGGGGAGTTTAGTTCAAAATTTTCAAACAAGAATCACAGTTCTCAACGGCAAGGGCTTTGTACTAGACTCGTTGTTGGGAAAAACAATGCACAATTCCTGAAATTTCACAGAGAGTGAAAACTCTCTTTTGGAGTTGGTGAAATTTTGAAAAAAAACTCCATAGAAGAGCGTGTTGTTGGGAACGACGAGGGAAAGTTTACCAAATTCGCTGTTGGGGATAGCGACTGTAAAATTTTTGATTCACATAGAGTGATACTCTTTGTTGGACTAGGAGAATTTTTGAAAAAAAACTTCATACCAAAGCTTGATGTTGGGATTAGCAAGCTAATATTAACTAAACTCGATGTTGGGCACACCGTGCTTGATACAAATTCTATATTAAAAAAAAACTATACTCGCCGTGTCCCAACGGCTAGCACGAAATAACTAAGCTCGCCGTTGGGAACAACGAGTGTAGTTGTTGAGTCCCCAAGCGAAATAAGTTTGGTAGGTATTATTTTTTTGCAAATAGTTTCGAAAATTTGCATCTTAAAAAAAAAAAAATCTACCAATCGTGCATCCATTAATAAGATATTTTTTAAAGATATGCATTTTTCGAAACTATTTGCAAAAAAATGACACTTACCAAACTTATTGCGCTGCCGGACTCAACAACTACACTAACCATTCCCAACGGTGAGCTTAGTTAACAGAGTGTATGTTTGAGATGTTTTGATGATGGTTTTTTTTTTTTTTTTTGTGATGTTGAAATTTTAGAATTTGTACTGGGCTCAATGTTGGGAATAGCGCAGGTTTTATATCCATTTTATATCAAACTCGTTGTTGGAAACAACGAGTTTAGTTAATTTCAGCTCGTTCCCAACAGCGAGCTTTTCTATGGAGTTTTTTTTCAAAACTTCTCTAAGTCCTACAAAGAGTATATGTGAATAAAAAAATTGTGCAGTAGTTATTCCGAACAACGAGTTTAGTATATTTTCCCTTGTCGTTCCCAATAGCAAGCTCTTCTATAGAGTTTTTTTACCGAAAATTCACCAAGTCCAACAGATAGTTTCACTTTCTGTGAAATTTCAAAAATTGTACAGTAGTCATTCCCAACAATGAGTCTAGTATAAAGCCCCTAGCCGTTGAAAACGGCGAGTTTTGTTTGAAAATTTTGAACTAAACTCGCCGTTGGGAACGGCGAGTTTCTCAACATAAAAAAAGCTACACTCACCGTGTCCCAACGGCCAACACCAAATAACTAAGCTCACCATTAGGAACGACAAATGTAGTTGTTAATTCCCTGAGCCTAATAAGTTTGGAAAATATCATCTTTTTGAAAATAGTTTTTAAAAAAGGCATATTTTAAATAAATAAATAATAAAAAAAATCTATCTATCGGTCCCTACTGAGAACATAGGTACAACTTCCAAGAAGAGTAAGATTTAGATTCGAAATGAATTATAATATTCATTTATTTGGCAAGGAAAAAGGTATCATATTTTAGTAGTTGGAAAAAATGAGGAGCAAGAAATTGAGATAGGTCAAAAGACAGTGCAAGATATTATCGTGAGGTATCATGCAACCATGTAAGAATATGTAAGATCTAAGCTGAAAGAATAATGTAAACCATACATACTACTTTTGGTTTGGACATATCACGCATAAATTTAGTAGTGCCCCATTAAAAAGAGTGATTTAATAAGTATTGAGGGTGGAACTAGGAGTAGAAGAAGATCTAAACTAACTTAGATGAAAATGATAAAAAAAGATATAATAGCTTGTAACCTTACAGAAGATATTGCAATAAACCGAGCAGAATAAAATATTGCAATAAACCAAGCAGAATGAAAAATTAGAATTCATGTAGCCGACCCTAACTAGTTGGGAACCAAGCAGAATGAAAAATTAGAATTCATGTAGCTGACCCTAACTAGTTGGGAAAAAGGCTTTGTTGTTGTTATTGTATACATACTACTTTTGGGGTTGTGAGAAACAAATATAGTTACAGCATTTAGGCAAACTTTACAAATAATCGAATAATTATTATATAAAAAATGATATGCTTAGATAAAAATGATATGCTTAGACATGTCCACTACCACATATTATATTATACAGGTCTTTCCATACATGCGATACACAACATAACTTAGATAAATGAACAGCCCTGTTAAAAACATAGGAATTATGTAGCAAAACTTCTTTTCTATAGTTCTATTCTGCTTGAGAATATAGAAAAAGAAACATAACTAACATGCACAAAGTTAATTAAGTGCTCTGTGCTCGTAACCTGATTAATTGTCTGACAGTTGCGAGAACGATGAAGTGAACACACTGATTGTGATGAAACAGTTAAAAATTCTTATCCTCCAGTTTTCCTACCAAGAAATGAACTTGAATAATCCAGTACCATATGTAAATTTAACTCAAAGGCAAAGATTTTAACTACACTGCAACTAGGAAGGATCAATAATGCTTCCACTTTGTCACACACAAAGTCATTGTTAAAACACAGAGTTATTATTACAACACAAACAGATAACATATACTTTACGGGAACAGTGCACAGAGTAACATTCAGCGAAGTGTCTCCTGATCTGGTGATAATCTAGCAGCTAATACGGAAAAAAGAGCAACTAAAAAAGTCTATTCTATGAAAACTACATCCTGCAATCAGACTGGTATTGGCACCGAACAAATTCGAGGAGGAAATCTGCAATTAAGTTTCATCCTCTTGGCTTCAACTAGTAATGGCAACAGAAGGGAGTATTCCGAGAAGACGACTGTACTTTAATCACTTTCTTCCTCAGCATCGTCTGCACCATTGGGGTACAAAAGAACAATCAGCAACTGCTATATGTATAGGATTTCCCCCCCTCTTAAATATGCATCAAAATCAAGATTATACATATTATATACAATTTAATCAAAATATCTACAGTAAAATTGTCATCTTGGTTCAAATGCAATACCTGAACAAATCCTAGTCAATATCTGTTTCCCCTTTTCTATAAACTAAGTTGAGAAATAAATGAGATGATGTCCTCTGAGTTCAATTTGTTTAGAATATTGTTTGTTATGCACGAAAGGAAGAATATCGTTTAAAGAGAACAGGAAAAGGCAGGGCAAAGAAATGAATATACCATCATCAGATCCTTGGCTTGAGTCTTCACCATCATTATTGTCCGCATCACTATCTTCCTCATTTTCTTCATCTTCTTCGTCTTCTTCGTCTTCTTCACCTTCTCCACTTTCATCACTCTCAACGTCTACCTTTGGCTTCGGAAGAGGTAAGAAACTGGTGGTTCTTCGGCGAGAACTTGAAACAATGTTACTCATGTCGATACCCTCAAGTTCCTTAGCTCGTTGTTTCATTTTTTTTACAGCTTTTATCTCTTGAGTATGACAAAATAAGACAGAATATTTCCATTAGTTTTAAGCCCAAAAGTAAGAAAATATTCAGTCATAAGCTCGAGTTCGGTCCATGAACTCAAAACAATCAGTCTCTAGTTATGAAATGGACATGTACATATATGTATACATAAACGTGTAGGTATGCAGATATATACAATGTGCTCCAGTTCCTACAACTGTTTCAAATGAAAGAATAGGAAGCAATACAACTGTCAATTAACATGAATGTATGCGTTCAAGAATCATGTAAGATATAAACTAGAAAACATAGAGTGGTTCTTCGAAATCTCAAGCCACATGGGGTCACAATATCACATCCCACTGTTAGCCTAATATGTGATATTTCCAACCAGTAAAATGACTGAAGAAATCAACAGGTACCAGAAGATAAGAAATAACAATTAAAGGAACCTTTGAAAGCACTAAGTAAAAGAGTCAGTTTGGTAGTTGTTTGGGACAAATCGCTTCATAAATAATAATATAACTACATGAGTATTATTTAGTATCAAGTTAGCATAGTGCCAAAAAAATACAATGTTTAAACTCCGTTGTGAATGCTTAATAAAATTAGACTCCTGCTATAAAAATTGAAAGGATATCATTCACTGTTAAATGTCATCCAACATAAACATAGCAAAAGATGCTAAAATTTTAACAAAATGGTTAAACAATGGTTTACAAATAGTTACTTCAGAGAAGTAAACCTCCAACTCAGGAAAACTACACCAAATCAAGATTTAAAATTTAAAGGTTATGTGATTCCTCCTATAAAGATGTGCAAAGAACCCCAAGGATAATATATTCTTAAATCTATAATTTGTCAAGACAGGATGGTTAGAGAAGGTTGACATTAGATCGACAGCTGGTCACACAACCTTGTAAAATCTATGGTGCCTTAAGCTCCTCCATAGCTTTAGATAAGACGGATCCATTATAAGAACTAACATACAAATTTAAAATTAAAGAAAAGTGATAAAAGAAAACAAAAGAGAAGAAAACATCATAGGTCCACATATATAAGTAAAAAAAATAGTGGCTGCATAGTAACATTGTTAACCTTTCTCAGAAGGATTAGCCGATAATCCTTCCTTTTCAAGAATTGCCTCCAACTCCTTTATCAAGTGTGCTTCACGTTTGTTCTCAGGAGCCTGTTTGATCTTCTTATAAACTGATGGAGGGATACTGGTTCAAGAAAATATAATAAATTATTATTTACACCGAGCTCCATTAACAAACTATGGAATTAGTTCAAAAGAAAGAAATTAACCTCATTCCACATGATTTGATTGTTGACTTTAGTTGCTCTACTCGCTTCCCATATGTTTGCACTGGCTTTTCACCTTTCTTCTGTATTAGAAAATAAACATAATATAATCAGTTACTTATCTATCAACTAGATCACCCACTCACCCAGAAATAAGTTTAATAAATGATCAACCTTGACTTCCTCTTCATCCGATGACTGAGAGCCATCATCGTCAGATGCCTTTTCAAGGTCACTTCCGTCACTCTTCTCTGAATCTGCTTCCACTGCCTTTTTCTTTCCAGCACCTGATGCCTTGCTCTTTTCTGTTGATAACTTCTGTTTCTTTGAACCTTTGATGCCTGCAGGCTGCCTTTTGGGTTTTTTGGGTTTTTTTATTTCCTCGTCGTCTTCCTCATTCTCACTTGACACATCTTCAGAGTCTGCATCTGAGTCTGAATCCATTCTTGCTCTTTTAGTGCCTTTACCTGTTTTCTTGGGGGCTCTTTTGTTGGGTGTTCTCTTAACTTTGGCAGGCTGCTTTTTGGGTTTTGCAATCTCCTCGTCATCTTCGTCATTTTCACTTGAAACATCATCAGAGTCTCCATCTGAGTCAGAATCCATTCTTGCCTTTTTTGCACCTCTTCCTGTTTTCTGGGGAGCTCTTCTCTTGGGTGTTTCCTTGCGATCCTTCTTAGCCCCATTTCTAGCTTGTACAGTTGCCGATGATTGCAAAACCTGTAACATGAGAAAATTGTATAAGGTGAGAAATTGTATCAACTTTGCCTTGATCATTATGACATGTCATAATTTACCACAGATAATCAAAAAAACAATATGGTAGTGCTTACAGCGTCCAGCTCACTACTGATGAACTTTTTATAAGGATCCAGACTGTTCTTTTCAATTTCAAGATCTTCTTCCAACAGACGGCGAACTTTTACCAATGTAATCCTGAAATTTTCAACGATGAGTTAACAAACTCACATGGAACATTTTTCAACATTATTTATAACATATCATACAACTAATGATTATCAAGATGGGCTATTATTTAAGTGAATCTAATATTAGGATTAGAATACGTACTCAAGATTAGATCTAAAATAGGAAGCTCTTCTTTTTATAGCCTTCTTGATTAAATCTTCACTGATTTTGCTATCTTGTTCAGAGCCATCATCACTTTTTCCAGTTTTATGAGCAGCCAGTTCATCTCCCTCCAGAACAGGAGAGCTATCTAACTTCTCATCGAGATCAGAACTGCTTTTTTTGAGATAATCAGATTGTCCAGATACTTGTTCTTTTGCTGGCTGAAGAGATTTTTCAGCATTCTCCCCCTCGGTCTTGGATGCATTCTTATCATCAGCATCATAAAAATACTGGTACACAAACAATAAGAATAATCAAGTTCTTAATGAAATTAAGGGCATTAAAATTAGCAAAAAATACATAGCATAAAATAAAGGATAACATTGACCAAATCATAACATGTTATAAAAGCAAATAACACCCAAAACCACTGCCCACTGCTACAACCCTACCCAGCAATATATGCTGAAACTGGGCAAAAGACACCCAGCTGAAGTTCAAGGGTAACACCAGCCTCTCCCAGTCCTAAAAAACCTCTCTCCTTGAATGTCATAGCCTCTTTGCCAAAAATAGATTGTCACTGAAGATGCCAGAGAATAGAGATGCTATAAGATGCATACAACAACAGTAACAAAGCCTTTCCCCTAAAATCATCCGGATTCCATATACTAATAACTAATCACTAAGCAGGACCTACTTGCCTCCATCGACCTATATGATGCTAATTTCCATTTAAACCCATCAAAACCGAACAGGGAGAGATCATTACAAACAAGACAGAATTGAACGCCGATATCTGCTTATAAATGTCTGGCTGATACCCTTTGAAAAAAGAAATTTGTACTGAAAACTTGAAAACATTTTTGGGTTAACATTGTACAGGTAACATGACCTTTTTGACTTTTGATGTAAAACCAACCCTAAAATAGAGAATTTCCAAGAATTTTAATGGGTTAATTTTACCAACATGAAAGTGCTGATCTAAGTTAGAAATTTTTAACAGTTAACAGATTTGATGGGTTTTCAAGAATTGAATCAAATGTAACAGTCCCAATTAATAATTTAACCTTATAATCAATAAGTAAATCCCTACGTGTTTTAGCAAGTAAAAAGTGCAATACCGATTCGTACTCTAATCTAGCATGTGGATCACTCAATCTCAGTATTTTGTGGTCGACAGGCAAATTAGATAATATGCTAGATAATATGGCAGTAAAACACAAATACTTAATAATGGAAAGATTATACCGAATGTGAAGAAACCCAGCGTAGATATAGGAGCGGACAGCAACCAAGATCACAGCAACACAGGGAGCAAAGTCAGCAGCTAAGCCAACGCAGTTGGCAGATCAGGGCAGCAACTAAGCCAACGCAGTTGGCAGATCAGGTCGACGTGGCTCGTTGGCAGCAAGCGGGGGCGGCGACGGCCGGATGCGACGGTGCCGGCGGAGAAGGCAGCGGTAGGGGAGAGAGGCAACGGGCTAGGGTTAAGGGACTTGGAACTGTGGTGTCTTTGGGGAGAGGGGATCTAGGGTCGGGAGTGGAGGATGAAGGAGACGAGGGGATGGAGGTTGTAGGGGTGGTGATGGGTCGCCGGAGATTGGGGGTGCGGGATTGGGTTCGTTCGGGACGAAGGTGGGGAAGGAGAAGGTGAGGAGGGTGGCGACAGTGATTGGGAGGATTGGGATGTCGACGGAGGTTGAAGGAGTCGGGAGTATGTGGAGTTGGGTCTTTTGGTGGAGATCGGTTTTGGAGCTTCGGGTGGGTTTGGGAAAACGAAGAAGGAAGAAGAAGGGGGCGGCCGGTATGGGATAGAGGATTAGGGTTTGAGTAGGGGATTAGGTTTTGGATTAGGGGATTATGATTTGTATTGGGATTTTTTTTTTATTGGGGGATAGATTTTAGAATTAATCACTAACTCTAAAATTAGATTAGGATTTATCACAAACCCTAATTTGGAGATCTCAGTTGTATCACACAAAAGAGAAAAAAAGGAAGAGCAAAAACTCAACACAGATTTTTTTTAATCAATAATGGCATGCTTTCTCATTAATCTCAAGGCCTTTAAATAGGCTCAATTACATCTTGAAACACATCTCCAAAATATTCTCAAAATCTAAAAATTACAAAAATATTACATATGGCTATAATTGCCAGAAATAAAAAAGGTACTGAAATAAACTAAACAGGAAAGATGTCCTCATCATTCTCTCCGGGTGGGAGAGAGCTCGACCCAGTCGAGTCAAAACCAGTGATCCTGCCATGGTGCTCCAAAAGATCTGGATCCAGTTGCGGGAGCCCCTCACGATCACTGCAAGTGTCATCCGACTTCGGCTTATTTTTCCACCTTACCAAATACTTATGCATACCACCATCTCTAGTAGAGATTATCTGATCATCTAAAATATTATCCAATTCTTCTGTCGATGGGTAAGTAATATCTAGTAGTGAAGGTAATGGGAAAATCTCACCATTAGGCTGCAGGGTAGGCTCATCTATAAGAAAATTTCTAGGGTTGAATTCTGAGCCTTCATAAAGTACTAGATCCTCAATATTGAAAATCTTACTTATACCAAAACCTTCAGGAAGGTCAACGACATAGGTACTATCATTGATTGCATGTAGAATCTTAAATGGGCCTGCAGCACGTATGTTCAAGTTCTTAACGAGTCCAACAGGAAACCGTTCCGGATGAATCCGAACCATCACTTCGTCACCAATATCAAAAGTTATAAATTTCCTTCTAGTATCTGCTATTAACTTGTAGTTAAAATTATTCTCATTAAGTTCCTTGAAAATTTCTCTATGCAAGTCATGAATGTTATATGCAAATGTGGGTGCAGACTCTGTGACTTTGTGATGTTCTAATACATGAGTAAAATCTATGGATTTCCAAGTGACTTGGGAAGGAATGGGTGTCTCAGGTATACTCAATGGAGGTGACTGGATAGGCTGAATACAATTGAGAGACTGGTCATCCTCTTTTTCATCAAAGTCATCACTTATATTAGGTTCATAGGTAAACTCATTGTCGGGCTCATCAGCGATGACTGCGGTACCCTCTACTATATTGATCCTACTTGGACTAGGACAGTTGCCAGCAACATGGCCATATCCTTTACATTTATAGCACTTAGTGAGAGGGTCAATCTTACTGTAATCTCTTTCGGTATTCTTACCCTTATGTTCATCTCTATGTGAATTGAAATTTGAATTAGGTTTGCTGGGGTAAGATTTGTTAGGGTACTGAGGAGAGGAGTGCTCAGGTCTAGAGGGGTCAGGAGGATTCATTCTATAGGAATGATCCATCGAATCGCTGGACTTGTAATGGGAACTAGTTTTAAGGGAATCCATATCGAGGACTAGAGCGTAGGCTGCCGCTATTGAGTCCACGTTTCTATAGATTAGCTCGTTCCTAAGGTCAGCTCGTAGTCCAGCTCTGAACCTAGAGAGAGTTTGTTCTTCACTCTCTTTACCTAGCGCATTGCACCGAATAAGGAAGTCATCGAATTTATCAACATATTCTTGTGTGGATTTACTTTCTTGATACAATTGGTTCCACGAATCTAGCAATCGGGTGTGGAATGATAACGGTACATACCTCTCAGTGAGCTTCTCTTTCATGGCCTCCCAAGTGGCTATGGGTGCCAGGCTTCGGCCTCTGCGGGCATGTTCAAGATTGGTCCAATGTTGTTGAGCTTTACCCGTTAATTTCATAGTGGCAAATTTAACTTTAAGGGCTTCGCTCATGTCGAACCACACAAAGTAGTGGTCCATGGCACGGATCCAATCGAGATAAGCTTGGGGTTCCATGCGGCCTTCAAACTGGGGAACGTCAGCCTTAACGTTCTTTTTATAATGTTCGTCAGGGTCACGTTCTTGACGTCGATCGTCATGAACATTCCCTTGAGGGATCTGACCATGGCCATGAAGCTCAGGGGCAATGGTTTGATTTAGCTCCACTTTTTCAAGCCTATGATTGATATTGGCAAGAGTTGCTTGGATGGCAGCTAGGGTAGCGGAGATATTAGGGTTGTCCATTTCAGGTCTGGAAAGTCTAGGGTTCCTAATTGGGGATTGGGAAGGGCTAGGAAAGGCTCTTCAGGGTCTGTGATGGTGCTGCGAAGACGCATTCACCAAAAGTGAAAAACTATGGGGTATGTCCTTTTTTTTTAAAATGATTCTGAACTAAACTAAAAATAAACTAAAAATAAAATAAAATAAAAGACTACACGATACTAAATGAATGCAAAAATGATGCCTACGATGCAAGAACTAAGGTTTTAAGAACCTTCGCTCCGATACCAAAATGATGTAAAACCAACCCTAAAATAGAGAATTTCCAAGAATTTTAATGGGTTAATTTTACCAACATGAAAGTGCTGATCTAAGTTAGAAATTTTTAACAGTTAACAGGTTTGATGGGTTTTCAAGAATTGAATCATATGTAACAGTCCCAATTAATAATTCAACCTTATAATCAATAAGTAAATCCCTACGTGTTTTAGCAAGTAAAAAGTGCAATACCGATTCGTACTCTAATCTAGCATGTGGATCACTAAATCTCATTATTTTGTGGTCGACAGGCAAATTAGATAATATGCTAGATAATATGGCAGTAAAACACAAATACTTAATAATGGAAAGATTATACTGAATATGAAAAAACCCAGCGTAGATGTAGGAGCGGACAGCAACCAAATCACAGCAACACAGGGAGCAAAGTCAGCAACTAAGCCAACGCAGTTGGCAGATCAGGGCAGCAACTAAGCCAACGCAGTTGGCAGATCAGGTCGACGTGGCTCGTTGGCGGCGAGCGGGGGCGGCGACGGCCGGATGCGACGGTGCCGGCGGAGAAGGCAGCGGTGGGGGAGAGAGGCAACGGGCTAGGGTTAAGGGACTTGGAACTGTGGTGGCTTTGGGGAGAGGGGATCTAGGGTCGGGAGTGGAGGATGAAGGAGACGAGGGGATGGAGGTTGTAGGGGTGGTGATGGGTCGCCGGAGATTGGGGGTGCGGGATTGGGTTCGTTCGGGACGAAGGTGGGGAAGGAGAAGGTGAGGAGGGTGGCGACAGTGATTGGGAGGATTGGGATGTCGACGGAGGTTGAAGGAGTCGGGAGTATGTGGAGTTGGGTCTTTTGGTGGAGATCGGTTTTGGAGCTTCGGGTGGGTTTGGGAAAACGAAGAAGGAAGAAGAAGGGGGCGGCCGGTATGGGATAGAGGATTAGGGTTTGAGTAGGGGATTAGGTTTTGGATTAGGGGATTATGATTTGTATTGGGATTTTTTTTTTATTGGGGGATAGATTTTAGAATTAATCACTAACTCTAAAATTAGATTAGGATTTATCACAAACCCTAATTTGGAGATCTCAGTTGTATCACACAAAAGAGAAAAAAAGGAAGAGCAAAAACTCAACACAGATTTTTTTTAATCAATAATGGCATGCTTTCTCATTAATCTCAAGGCCTTTAAATAGGCTCAATTACATCTTGAAACACATCTCCAAAATATTCTCAAAATCTAAAAATTACAAAAATATTACATATGGCTATAATTGCCAGAAATAAAAAAGGTACTGAAATAAACTAAACAGGAAAGATGTCCTCATCAACTTTATTTCATTCAATAAAACTAATTAACTATATTAGAATAATTCAATATACATTATCTGTTTGATGTACTTAGCGCATGTCCTATAAATTTGTAAGATACTGATGAATATCTGGGGATTATAAAAAGGGGTAAACGAAGTAATTTTAGTAGTTTATGAGGCCAGGAAGTACAGATCATTGAAATATAATAAATCACCCACAGATGCATACCTTGCATGCACAATCCGTCGCATACACCCACATGCACATATCAATAAGAAGGAATTATTCCAACAGTGCTTTAATGAAATAATTTTAAAAGTAAATCACTAGCAAAATCAGGAAATTATATGAAAGCTACAGAAGCAGGAGACATCCCATTGACTATCCAAACATGATTAGGTGGTTTCCATATTGAATTAGAAAGGAGTGAACAAAACACAAAAATACAATTTAAATACAGGACAATAACAAAATGTACAAGGTAAATGATATGTATGTTTGTGGTTGATGGAATAATTGCCAAATACCTTCTGCAAACATTGCTTCACAAACTTCTTGTGAGCATCCAATGATAATCTCTCCATTCCTAGGTCCTTTTCTAGTGCCCTTCGAACGCCCTCAAGAGTCAAGTTACTGGATAGAAGAAAAAAATATTATGCGCTTAGCTTCCTATATCTAACATCTTCCAATCACCAGCGAAGCGATGCACCGACATATATGAAAATGCAGTAGGAATTTTACATGTAAGTTAGTTTCAAAGTAGCCGGTTATATGTTCATGAATAGTTTCAATGGTGCTAAGAATTGCAATATATAAACATGGATGATTACAAGATCTTAATCAAATTATAAGAGCATACTACAATGCAGTAGATAAATTAAAATCACTCACATGTAATCCTTTTCCCTCTTTTCTTATTTTACCAGTAAGTACTTATTAGTTTCAAAACATAAGTGATTCCCATCAGCAAACAACTGAATATACTCTCGCTCTAAAATCATCCAAATTGTAGCATTCCCTGTAGCTGTTGGAGTTGTACCTTCCATAATAAATAGGATTTGAACTTTGATTAGGAATATGATTATTTTACCAGATTTCTTTATACCTGTAAATGCAGAACTTCCGATTATGGCTTACAGTTGAAATCAGATCAGGTGTATGAGTACAAAGTGAAACAGAATATTTAATATTTTCGTCATACGCAAAGCCGGTGCTACTACCTATCACGCCATTTAACTAAAGACTGTAAAATGCTAGTCATCACATACTTCACTGCAGCCATCAATGTTTTAATTATCGGATATCACTGTCGTATTGGAAGGCAAACTTTCATATCGGATCGGATACCAGATATCGGTGATCTAACGGTGTTATTAAAATAATATCGGGTTAACATATCAGATGAAAATATATATTATAAATGTAATTTAGATGACCTTTACACATTATATATTACAAATACAAGCAACCTAACGCAAGTAATAATTGTTATCAGCAAAATATATAATTGCCTTATAAAATCTAATACATAAAAGAATGATACCTACATATTAAAGAATTGAAGACAATGAAACTTCGAAAGAAAACTTGAAGACGAGTTAAAAAGTCTCTTTGTTCACCCCATAGAAGCAATCTACAAGTGCTACTTTAAAATAATATTTTAATTTATTATTTACTAACTATAGAGATGCTAATTTATTATTATTATTGCATATACACTCATAGAAACAATCAGTTTAATAAAAGAATGATATACTAAACATAAAATCAAATTTGTAATTTTGAAGAGAAAAAATCAATAAGTTCTAAATGAATATGACATATTCTTTGTCATACCTCCATCATAACCAGTTTTAGTTTCTTCATCTCCCTTTAATCTATAATGTAATTACAAACCCCCAGTACTGCCCATTATTATTAGAGATAGAGTGAATCTCTTCTTCACATGTTTAACAAATGTAAACCCCTAGGTCCACATCTCTTCGTGTACGCAATAAACAAAAAAGGGAGGAGTGATGGTGTGGTAATCTTTTGGGGGAAGTTATAAGCATGAAAGATGGTAAGGTCTTTAGCTGATTTTTTTCACCAATTTCTCTCATCCTATACGATGAGTAAGGATCTAATCAGGTTTGTGTTTGAACCCTAATCCAAAGGTCTATGGTATTTTTTCTTTTATAACACCAGTCATTTAATCAGGTAGATATATCTCTTATATTTGTTGATATAGGAGACAAATAATGTTTTAAATATTGGTTTCGGTAACATTAGCTTGTCAAAAATGTTATAATTGCCGGTATAACGTTGTAACAGGTGATATTTAAAACACTAGCAGCCATTTAGTTGTAAGAATATAGTCTCGACTTTATAAATTAGAAGAACTCTAATTAGTGGATTGGTGAGACATAAAACATACTTGATATATACTGCACATCTACACCTACAAGGTATTTTTGGTAATTCATCAGCATTTAAAAACCCAATTTCATAGGTATTTCTTTGGAGCATTTGAAGCTTTTGGGTGAGTACAATGAAAAATAAGTAGAATCTTAGCATATATGTATAGAACATTTTTTATATTCAAAATGTATCTGATACATCCAAAACATCAAGAAGTAAATGACTAAAGTAGTTAATGAATCATTGTACCAAGAAAGCACTGGAAATTTTACCCTAAGTGTAAAACTTGAATTGATAATATTGGCACTTACATAAATGAGCCAATTATATTGGATAGGGAATTTGGCTTTCTATACTATCAACATGCTTGACAACCGATAAACGACACGTTGATACCCGATATATATATGCACATGCATGACGACCGATACATACTAACCACATGCCGGACTACCGATAAATGACACGTTGTATCCGACACATATATATCTTTTATTATCACCTACCCATTTGGTGGACATCGCCCTCGGAGTTAATTATATATAATTTTCATACTAAACAATAATTTGAAGACATCGTAATGCTCCCATATTGGCCCTCTAATTGTGGTATCAGTTTCACCATTTTCAAAGATATTGGGCTTATCAACATCATGGTATCAGTTTCCTAAAGTGACTATGAAAAAAATAAAAATTCAAAAATAGTTAGATATTTAAATCTTAAAACAGACATTCAATGTGTAATTTTGTTAACTTATGATATTTTTTGTCTTCGTTTTAATTTTCAAGTACAAAAATACATTTCTTAAAAGAAATATATCCTTTTATACAGTATACCAGGAAACTATGATTTATGAATCATAAAACTTTGCTACAAAAATATTTTGAAAAATTAAGCTACAAGAAATATACTAAAAATATACTTAATTCTTAAAAATAGTTATGTATTGCGCTTACTTGGTCATGTTGTCTCTCATTTTTTCGCATTAAACCTAATCGATGGCGATACCACCAGTAAATAGGTTTTATGGCTTCGGTTTTTATTGCTAGTGCTTTATCCTTTCTTTCTTTCTTTCTTTTTCCTTTCCATGTAAACCTAAGTATTGGCCAAAGCGAGTTTTCACTTTTCAGGCAAATATCTTCTCAAGTAGGCCAAAGACCGAGATGAACTTGGAAATCTTCTTGGCTTGGCTGATATTTGATAATTGATACAGTGTAATGAACTACATATTTCTAGATTATTTTAAATATCCCTTGTTTTATGCCAAAGTTGTCCAAGAATTATTGCATCATTGTGTATATCATATCGTATTATTGCATTGACATATCCGACATCTCAATGAAGTACAATTTTATTAGGTATCCAAGAATAATTTAACTGAATTTGAATTTTGGACGAGTTCAGTAATAGGACCTATACCATAAAAAAAGCACATCCAAATCCAAGAATTTGGGCCTAATCTTTCACAAAGAGAGCTATAGATCACTACGTCCACATAAGGTATTCCATGGCAGATCTACATACATCATCCTAAACTATTAAATTCTAATTTAAGGATCAAGCCTTCGAATTCACTTTCAAACTATCAAACTCTATTTTAAACCGGAAAACAGAAATATTTATCTTCATTCAGGTAAGTTATGTTTAGAAAAATTAAGGTTGATCTCTATGAGGCTTGGTAATAAGTAAAAGCAACAAACTTCCCAAAACTGTAAATGGTTACATGTGGGTTTGCATATTTCTAATTCCTATAAATGATTTAATTTATTGAATGCTAGTTTATTTAAAATTGTTTGAGTTTCTTGTTGCTAAAATGTGTAGGATAATAGTACAATCTCTTATTTTCAATTATTAAACTTTTATGTGTGCTATGTCCATTTTAGTTTTCCCTATTTATATATTTGATTATACTAATATAACATAATAGTTATATATTTAAATATATTTCTTGTCTAACTAGCTTATTAATATATCTACATACACTATATATAGGTATCATATTTTGCCCAATCTTGTCTTCTTTCGCAGCGTGGAAATCTCAAAGCACAAGGAAGTTTATTTTATATACATAAAAGAGCAAAGATATCCTGGATTCAGCTGGATTCAGCCCCAGCTCAGTTGGTTGAGCTGCAACTTCTTAAGCTAGAGGTGCCCAGTTCGAATCTTTGCTCAAGAACTGTATTATTCCCATTAAGGAAAATTCCTGATTAGTTAAGTTCTTATTTTTCCCATTAAAAATGGCCCACGGTACAATTGGATAAATGTCACAAGTTTCCAGTAAATGGTCAATCATGGTATCAAATCTCAAACCATATAAGATGCATTGCCCGGGTCATATTGGAAATTTAGCTACCAACACTCCCAATATGTCCGATACTATGGATAAATGGCAGCTGATACCCGATACTGGTATTGGGCTTTGACACGCACTGACAAATGACAATTAACCTAGACAGTACAAGTTTCTAAGTGATAAACAATTTGCAGGAAAGGAGCCAATCCAAAACCCTTTAGCACCAGTTAGCTGTTATGGAAGTCATTATAGAAACCTACAACATTTGTGATGAAGCATATGCAGAGCAATAAGATGGCACATCCTGTTACATAAAAAGGACCTTCATTTCTAAGCACAAATAACAATAAAAAAGTTACAGCACATTGAAAAATCCTCCCCTTCCAAGAATGAAGTGACATACTTCTGCATCAGCTAGCCTTTTTATTTTTTGTATCCCCTCTTTAATCATTTCACATTGCACTAACTCTTACAACAAAAGTTATGCACCAAATTGGCTATTAGATTATTTGATATTAGTTCAGGCCCCAATCTCCTAATCAGCCTAAAAGAAAAGGGGAGTATTTCAAAATTACAGATACAATTACCATAAAGGTTCACTGCTGTTACTGGAAAAGTACTTTAAAATGTTTCCTATATCTAAATTTTATGAACTGAACTCTTGTTGTACCATGTTCACGTATAGCTACAGTATACCTTGACTGATAATGTTTAATTTAATAGCATTATGATGTTGACTGACAATTTCTAGCAATTTTCTGATCAGGAAGGTAGTTGACATGTGAAAGAGAGTGGATGAAGCACGTCTCCAGCATCAACATGTCTTAGGTCGTCTTAAGTTTTTCCGGAAACAAGAAAATTGCCAATCCTATCATTAATGCTTTAATTTAATAATGTAGATAATAGGAAAAGTGAAGAAAATACAGTGAAATAAGGAAAAGTTATAGGGAAAAAAGGGGAAGTGGTTAATGAAGACTAAAATGAAAATTATAGCACACAACATATACCGCCTACCATCTAAAACAAAGCATATAGATTTTAAAAGTGTCAAACATCTTCATGAATTCGCATTTCCTTGGATGAATTCACTCACCTAAACTTTAAACATGAACAGAAAAAACATGTATACTTCATAATTCATATGCAAATATGTATACTTCTTTAATCAGTTGCTTAAAGAAAACCTAAGTTGTTGTTGTGCTATTAGGATGGTGTTGTTCCCCCAACTTCCATATTCTGCAGCTTCTTCAAGACACCCCTTTTTGGTGCCCTAGTCAAAATACTTACTTTCATTCCTTTCTTTCACACAAAAGAGACAACCAACTTCCACCTTTCATTAAACAATATTCAAAGCAAAGCCCTAGCAAAACTTCGACTTTCCACAAAATTAATGAACAAAGTCGCATACAATCCCCAAACTAAAACATATTTTCCTCCACCTTCTCAAATCAAGGTAGCACCTTTCCACAAACCCGTACATCCATTCACAAAAACAGCAAAGACCCACAAAACCCTACATGCTAATCTCCACAAAAACCCAAACCCCAGCTTCACATTCCTTCCTTTCCAAAGCAAAAAACACAACAAATCACAAATGGGGAGCGAGAGAGAGAGAGAGAGAGAGAGAGGGTCGTACTCAGCTTGCTCTTTGAAATCGGAGAGAAGGGAAAGCATGGACTTGGTGATGCCGGCCTCTATCTCCTCCTTCGTCTTTAAGATTCGTGCCGATTCCTCTGCTTCCATTGCTAAACTCTTTCTTCCCCGTTCTCTATTGAACTCGGAATGTGAATTGGAATTAACTATTAAGGAGTGGAGATTTTGTAATTTATTTGATGGGTTGAAGTGGTGGGGGGTTGAATTTGTAATTTTAGTATTTCACTTATTAATCTTGACTTTTTCCCCCTCAAATAGGCCACTTTTTGAAACTAATTATCATTTCGAAATTAATTTTCAAAATATACCAATGCAATACTTAAGTAGGGGCCTTTTTGATTTCGAGACTGCAGTTCACAACTACGGCCTAAGTATATAACATGCATATTTGGCTAATAGGCTCGAATACTTGGTAAAAAAATTGCCCAAGTGTAAACTGTGAAAAATAGGAGACCGCAGTTGGGTACTGCGGCCTAAAAACTACATAGGCCACAATACCGAACAACGAGCTAATAGGCTCAAAGACTTGGAAAAAATTTCCAGGTGTAAAATGTGAAAAATAGGAGGCCGCAGTTGGGTACTACAGCCTCACAGTGGCCTCGAAACTACATAGGCCGCGGTACCGAATTGCGACATCTTTGATTTCGTGGTCGCAGTTCACAACTACGGCCCAAGTATATATCATACATACGTGAAATTTTTGAGACCCTCAGTTCGGAACTGCGACCTCAATAATATATAGGCCGTAGTTCACAACTGCAGGCACAGTTATATGGCCGATGGGATCCGGTTCTTAAAACATTCTAATACTTATTCGACCATATAACTGAGGCGTAGTTGTGAACTGCGACCTCTATAGTATCGAGGCCGCAGTACCCAACTACGACCTCTTATTTTTCACATGGATAATTTTTTTCAAAATTCTCAAGCCTATTAGCCAAATATATATGATATATACTTAGACCGTAGTTGTGAATTGGGGCCTCGAAATCAAAGAGGCTACAGTTAGGTACTGCATTGATCTATTTTGAAAATTAGTTTTAAAAGTGACCTATTTGGGGAATTAGTTTTAAAAATGACCTAAAAAGTCCATTTGGCTTTTGGGGGTAAATTGCAGGAAAGCCCATTCATATAAAGGGTTTTGCAAGGAACACCCTGGACTAAAAGATTCTACATCTTATCTGTTGCGTATGATACATCGGCTGACTTCTATTACATACTAAAAAGTTCATAATTACCATGTGTTCTGTTTTTTTTTATTCCTACATAGACCGACCAAATTATTATTACGTTGGCCTCAATGACGGGTTGCTTTGTAACACCTCGAATTATCCTAAATTCTGTTAAGTAACAAAAATCAATCTTCTAATTTTGGTTAAAATATTTTGATGGGTAAAATTAGGAGAGTATTTCTTATTATGTATACTATGATAGGAAAAGCTGTAGTGGAGAATCAAAACATATAGAGAGAGTTTAAGATAGAATAGATGTTAAATATAGAACAAGAATAGGGATACTTTCGTTAGTCGATGCTAAAAATTGAACATATGCTATGACTAACAAGTGCCTTCTTCCTTTTTACTACAAGTTAGATGTCCTATACCTAAGATAGCAAAGGAGCGGCCTAGGAGGTGATCTGTCGAATCTTTAGGTTCGGGAATAGTATTGAGGTTACTTAGATGAAGGAAGGAGCGCGGTGAAAGATAGATAGATAGATGGGCTAAAATTGACACAAAATAGGGCGTTTGTAGCTGTAGGCGAGTGTCATTGGGGACCCCTTCACCGTTTTTTGTTATAATTGAAGTTCATGTATGTCGTTTATGTTCCCAACTATGGATAGGTAAACAATGAATACCATTGTCAGGTAGAAATCCACCCGATCCCAAGTTTGCCATTTCAACAATATATATAGTAATATAGATAAAGGTCATTGAGTTTCAATGCAAACAACACCTTTAAGAATTATCAATACATTCTCTGTAGATAAAAATACGCACGAACGAACATTTTCATTGATGTAGCTGTACAAGAGTAGGAAAGAGAAGAACATTTTCATTGATGTAGCTGTACAAGAGTAGGAAAGAGAAAACACATCGACAAGCTAAGAGTACAACAATGGGTATAATTGCAAACTGTAAGAGAAAACACATCCTTTTGGCGTGCTTTGTCTCTCAGGTGCCACATTGGAAGAGAGAAGGTGTTTTAGAGAGCCTTCGCAATAAGTTTGGTGGCATGATGAGCGCCAACTGCAACAGCTTTCAAGACAGCACGCCCTCGGTATAGCCTGCAGTCCACAACAGAAGTAGAAACAGCTTGACAGTAAGTCAATCAAATACAATTTTCAAAATATTACTCCCTTGTTCCTATAAACATCCCAAGGGCCCGGCTTGTCTACAAAAACTATAAACTAGTAAATTTTCATCATCAAACCAAAGATGAAGACTGAGCACCTCTTACTATTTGATAAACGCTTAAAGAGGGCATGGTCGGAATTTATTTCAAAATATCAAAAAACAAACAAATAGCGAGCATTATCAAAGGTTTTCCTCATATTCAAATATTGGTGAAATTCTCTCCCGTTTGTATTAAGGTAACCACCACCATCATCTAAAGCAATTTTCCATTAAATAAATGGATATGGAATCCCACTCAAGATCAAGAATATTTGCAAAAGAATTGAGTTTTTGCGAAAGAAGCAACTAAATTTTTATGGTCGATTATCAATCAGGCATCGACCCTATTGTGTGTTGTGCTGGTTCCAAATTTGGCAAAGGAAATTGAATTCCTTTTCACCAGTTCAAAGAAAGCTAGTTTCAAACATAACTCTTTATTGACGTACGAAAACTCGTTTAGCCTATGCTAATCAATTTTGTGGAGTACAAAAAAAGGGTGTGAACAGTGAATCCTTTAAGGTAGATCCAAAGTCTAAAACATTGTGATAAGGTTTTAAGGTCTCCAAAAACATGGTTACGGCTCACATATGATTAAAGGCCAGTATAGCAGGTTAGACTCTCTAGGTGTAAATGATTTCTAAGAACATGCGGTTCACCTAATAATCAACTTCCAAACTTACTGAACTGAAAATGAAGTGTAAGGGGAATACAAGCAAAATTTACATTTTCTTAGAGCATCCACAGTCGTGATTGTTAGAAAATGCATAAATGCATATTTTACATATAGCATTTTGACAGTTTGACACAGTCGTCGAATGGTATTTTATAGCAATTTAATAAAAAAAATAAAAAAAATTCAGACGGAACCTGACTTTGCGTCCCACGATTTTTAAGAATTTTTTATGATTTTTTATTAATTAAAAACATTTTTTAAGTTAAAAAAAATAAAATAAAAAATATAAAAGGTGGGCCCCTCCTTGGACGCAACTCCTCTTTGCGTCCAAGAAGTGGCCAAATTGCTATATGTTTTTAAATTCCATTTTTTAAAACAAAATACGTCAACTTTCCGTCTGACGAATTAAAAAAATATTTTTTTCGTCGGACGCAAATTGAAGTTGCGTCTCTTACATTATGCATTGTGCCATTTATAGCAATGTACTGTTGCTTTTTATGAAAAAAATGCATAAATAGTAAACGATTGCAGCTCGTCGTTTGCTATAGAATGCATTTTTTGCATAAATAGCACACGACTGCTCGTGGATGCTCTTAGGTACTTGGTAGAATTTTCGCAAATTAGATTCTGTATGGTCAATTCTACAGTCTACACAGACTTGATACAGGTTGACCACCACATACAAAGGCAAGGGCCATCTTCCGCAACTGAAACTATAAAATGTACTCAACCTAGAATAAGTAACTGATGAGTTTAACATAGAGATCCTTCCCCACATTTCAAAGAAATTTACTGTAGGAATGGAAATACTCAGGGGAAAACAAAAATAGGACACTCAGAAATGAAACAATAAAAATCACTTACCCAGCTAAAGCAAGTCCCCAAGTAGATAAGGTATAAATGATTTTCCCAGCTTCCCACACATGTCTCAACTTGCTCTTATCTTTAATGCCACCCAAGGCTCTTAGTATAGCTGCATTCTCAAAAAGAATACATTAAAATCATATAATGAAAATACTACACAACACCTGAGCACAATAGCATATGCTATACCATCTCAGAAGACCTTCAACAAAGAATAATAATTAGAATAAGTAATACCAACACGTTCCACCCCATAAAGAACATCCTCGAAGAAGCATATCTAACATGCTTTTTCTTACCAGATTCTTTTAACATAATTTAGAAAATCATTTATTATGTAAAAAAAAGTTATGTCATGTTACAAGCATAGTATTTTGTTTTAAAATCACTCCACAAATTATCTTTGATAGAACATGGATTAGAAAATGATACCCTCTCGGTTTCACATGGTTAAAAAAAATCAATGGGCCATATCTTGTAAACAGTTAAAGCAACTAGACTATTCATACCCATGAAATTGCTTCCTTTGCTAGTCTGCTATCGACTAAATGAAGTACCAGGTGGCTAAAATTCAATTCTTCAACTAATGGTTTCTTCTTAAAAGTAAAACTAAAAAGTCTAAAATCCTCAATATTTTGCTACATTATTTTGGGACACGTAAAATACCTATTAATAAAAGTGCCACACTTAATCAATGTACAGTTTTGATGTTTATATAAATCTCACTGCAGATTTCTTTTAAATAATATATTATCAATGCATTAGTTTCATTTGAGACCTTTATCTCATGATTCAGGAAACTGTCAAACCTAGCTAGGATATGTTGAGAAATTGTATAGTTTTTACATTAAAATAAAAAATATATATAACTTTTTGAAACAATTTTGAAGTTGGAATTCCCCATTGGAAATTAAACTTAAGAGAACTAGATGATAAAGCTCTTACAATAATATATTAGACTTGAAAAGATAAAATTCCTCTATGAGATTTTTTCAATCAAAATTTAAATTAAAATACCATTGCTTCAAAAGGCAATTCAATAATTATAAGAAAAATCTCCCAAATTATGTGCATATTAGGAATGTGTTTGTGCCCATGAATCATGCGCATGTGTGTTGTTAACTTATTTATCTTTACCTATTCAAGCCAAAAAAAAAAAGAAAAATCGATGACCAGGGCAAACCCAAGCCTACAATAAGTGGAATACATCTGTATAAGTAATGCAAGTCATGTTCAAAACTTGCAATACAACAAGAGTCATGTTGCATCTAAAATAAAAAAGTGGAAAAGGTAATCTTATTTACAAATACATTTTAAATAAAAGGGAAATATTGAAGAAATGTTTGGTCCTTTTAAAGCCCCATGTTCAGTTACAACTGACTGTAAATGGCTGATATTCACTCAGTTCAGTCTCAAACAGACACTATCCTACCAAGGATGCTAAGAAAGGGCCTATTCAGGAAAATAAATGATCTCTAAGAATGATAATGCTTAAGCCATAACATGAAACTGAATCTTCATATGTTGGAAATCATTTGTCGTGATAAAATATAGAAAGTGGGCAACACTGGAAAGTTTGCTAAGTAGTCCACAACCAATAATTCCAATGGATATTAATAAACTTCAGTGTAACAATTTTGATGCAAAAAAAGGTAGACTAATGCATATACACATAATAAATATGAAAAATAAATGCCTTTAATAATAATACATCTGTTCGGTTAGAGATCCACACATTAGCCACAGACAAGGAAAGCAAATTCATCCTCAATTAAATAATATCATCAGGGTAATCAAACTTCATATAGATAGAAGGAACACAATCCCTTGGTTATAAAATGATAGACGAATTTATGACAAATAATTTAGGACTAAAGAAGCTAATATCAGGTTTATAAATCACCGAGTAATTTGAAGATGTACGTAACTTACTTTTCTGCAATTGTTCCGGTGTCAAAACCTGAAAATTCAAAAGCAACTAATCAGTCAGGGACATATAAAAGGTAAGGAAAATAACAAACAAAGAAAATATAAAAATCACTGGATTTGTACCTCAGATTTTGGGTTCTCATGGATGCATCTAGCTATGAATTCAGCAATCCCATCAACCACATTATCATCAGTAACAATGACATAATTTTCCTTATCAATTCCGCTTACTTCCTCCACATCACCTGGAACCATGTCTTTTGTTACCCAAATCCACCAACTAGGTTCCGCGTGATCACCAATAACTGAAAGATCAACTTCTTCGGGATCTGGTCCAGATTGAAAAAATGAACAAAAATAAGAATAAACTGATGCTGCGATGTTTAAATACATCACATAAACTTCAAACTAAGTCAAGTAGGCAGAGAACCAACCTGACCCATCAGGAAATGGGCAAGTGCTGCTTGGTATGACATTTGACTCATTATGAAGTGTTTCAAGTTTTGAGAGAAAGCTTGAAGAATCAACTGCCGCTTCAATTCGAGCATATAGCTGTAATCCAAAATCAAAAAGTTATATGCATCTCCTAAGTGAGGCACAAAGATGCGATTCAACAAGAAAATGTTAGAATTATTTCATTATCATAACAAAACTAACAGATGTTATACTATAAACATCGTTTCAGCTTCTTCTTTCACCTGGCTGGGTACTCATTTCTTAGAAACTAGCATCTAGATATGAGGGATATTAGAGCACAAAAGTACAAAAATAATTATCCTATTCTTAACCAAGAGTAAGAAAGATAACTACGTTTACATATGTAGTATATATGCCATACTTTATTATTAGTGGAAATCTTAGAGGTGAACAATCTGGAAGCTAGAAATGGATTTGTAACCTTTCTTTAATTTTTTTTATTTTTATAAAAACTTGTAACCAAGCGGGCAAAAAAAGGATTAAATGGTAAACTTTATTTTTGGGAAATGATTAAATAGTTTACTTGGTCAGCATATCTTAACAACATGCACCCCAGATTATAATACACATAGAAAGTGAAAGTAATACATTTCAAATCTTATGTGTAAAATGCTTATATATTATAATATGAAAACTTTTCGCGTGAAAATATCATTACTAAAGGCAGACACTTCCTGCACCAGCAATATAGTAAAAAAGCAAATATACAAACTTGAGATATTACTTTTGTCTCCTGTTTCATGCAACAGCATGGTGAATTTCATGAGTCAAATATTAAATTCGTGCGTATACCATTCGTGCATAGATGAGACGAAAAGCATTTTAATATAGAATTTACAACCAGCTCATTGACGCAAGCAATACTCCGCTGTGTAAAATTTGAACACCCCCAACCCCAAAAAAGTATTTAAAAAATCCCCTCCCGTTTGTTTGCAGAAAGCAAGAATTTGTTCTTGGGTGATCCCCATCGCTAACGAATCTTAATCAGAACACTATTATCTCCTTTGATAAAATTATCTGGTGCAGCAAAATAGAAAAGAACATCATTTATTTTTCTTCAGAGAAAACAATTGTAAAATTCACGGGGTACTGTTAGTGCATTGAAGGAAGCAATAAATATGGATTATAAAAGAGAGCAAGAATGAAAAAATATAAGGCATTATGAAATGCCTTAATACAGTCTCTTAAACAAATTTGACCTTTGGTAGTTAAAATTAACAAAATATGAGGCAAAAGAAGCTCATGAATCCTCAAAAAACATACTCCCTCTTTTCCAAAATGTAAGTCATTTAAGAAAACCTAGATTAGTGTATTAGGAAATAAACACCCCTCTTAACTGAACCTATTAATTAACTTAATAATAGTGTACTTACGAAAATGCCCTCATATTTGATTATTATGTTTATATTTCTAACATTAAGCTCTCAAGGATAGAATTGGTAGCTTGGTTAAAAAATTAATTAGTGAGAGATTAAGAGAGTAAATATATTGTGTTGGAAGGTGTAAATGACTTACATTTTGGAACAAAAATAAAAAGCTTAAACGACTTACATTTTGGAACAGAGGGAGTAGAAGAAATGGAAACTTGACATTTCTTGACTTAATTGATGTAGAAAAATTGGGCATGTAAACCAAAAACTAAATCATTTAAGATGTATTTGAATTGTCTCATGGGGAGAAACCACACATAAACTTGTGACACAGATGTTAGAGCAAACATAAATGAACAAGTGATTCACAATTTATCTGTAAATACATATATGCCGATATCCTTACAAAGTGCGACACAAATTTCCTCAAAAACACATCCAATATAATATGTTACAATATATAAGAATCATGTGTATCACTTAGTCAAGCTAGTATCTCACTATCTCTAATCTTCTCGCCATCCAAAAACCACATAAACAACTTGCTGCAGGATATAGCAGGTATAATTACATAATCTTATTTAGATCAAATTCTATAAGCTAGTGAAGGATCAAGCCAGGTACTGACTCGATAACACTTCAACTATCAGAATAGTCGCCGCTAAAGTTACAAATGCATTTTAAACTCATAAGAGCATCCACAGTCATGATTGTGAGAAAATGCATAAATGCATATTTACATATAGCATTTTGACAGTTTGTTGCAGTCATCGAATGGTATTTTAAAGCAATTTAATTAAAAATAATAAAAAATAATATCTGACGGAGTTTGAAGTTGTGTCGGAAAGATTTAATTATTTTTTAAATGTTAGACGGAACTTAAATTTGCGTCAGAAGGGAAAAAAAATAATACAAAAATTGAGAGACGGAAAGTGAATTGCCGTCCGGGATTTTAGGGGGCCTCGGATGGAACTTCAATTGCCGTCCGGGATTTTTTTGGGGTTTTAATTACGAAAAATTATTTTTTGGGGGAGGGACGAAAAGTGAAGTTGCGCCTTTATAATATGCATTTCTCTCATTTCTACTCTGGTTTATAGCAATCTCCTGTCGCTATTTTGTCAAAAAATGCATAAATAGCAAACGACTGCAGCTGGTCGTTTGCTATAAAATGCATTTTATGCATATAGCACATGACTGTGGATGCACTAACAAAAGTAAACAGAACGACCTTTCCAGAATCCCCAACAATTCCCTTTCAAATTCAATTCCACTGTATAAACACTTACCAAAACTCCATGCACACCCCAACCCAATCAAATTAAAATACTGAAGCAAACCATTGCTTATAAGCTGATAAAAAGACACAATCATTTCATTTACTACAATCCTAAATCGTGTAAAAAAACCTAACTTTAACAAATATTCCACTCATATTCCCAAATTTCCACGCAAAAACCCTAGATTAAGATTCAAGAAAAAGAGATTCTCACATCCTCGGGGCAATCTCGGGAGGTTTCGGAGACTTTCTGCAGAATCGCGAGATTCTCCGCCAAAGCCTCCTTCAACCGCTCGTTCTCCGACCGCAAATGGGAGAGCTCCTCCTCCGCCTCGATGGCGGCGTGCTTCCGTTCGCGGCGGTGCTCGACGGCGTTCCATGCCACGTCAGCCATCTCGAACATCGTCCCCACCACCTCCAGAGGGATCGTGTGAGCGTGACCCACCATTTTCGATCGATCGATTGGTTGCGTTCTTTGTGTGATTTTGGGAATTTGGAAAGGTGGGAAGAACACCCAAATTTGGGGATTTCGAGGAGGAAGAGGAAGGTGATGATTGCGTACGGGACATCGTTTTCGACGTGGTATAAATCCGTTAACCCGCCTTGATCAGTGGGGAAAAAGAAACCTATACGTGCGTCGCATAGGGATTTCCTATAGGACCGGTTAGGGTCCGTTAGGGACAGGTGTATAAATGGTAAATGGATCAGATACTGAGCGGATACAAGTTGTATCCTTGCCGTATTTATTATCTTCCAGCAGATACAAATAATCTCGATCAATGCATCCTCATAGCTCCAAGAGTGAAACAGCTAGAAATCCCGCCTCTCCGTCTTGGAGCGCTCCTTTTGCCAAAAAAATAAAAAAGTTGCATAAATTGAGTTATGGACCATGAAGACTATTACTTATCACAATAAAATAAAAGTTATTTTTATCTAGTAAGAGCATCCACAGTCGTGGGCTAAATACCCAAAATTTGGAAAATTTGGAAAAAAACGAGCTGCAGTCGTCGTCCAAATACCCAAAATTTGGATATACGATGAACAGTTCGATGCCAAATATAGCAGGCGATTTGGCCAAATGGAAAATATAGCTAACGCAATATTATCTTCCGTCCGAACCAATTGACGGAAGATAATCTTCCGTCTCGTACAAGTCCAATGATTAAGAAGCTTTAAAAAAAAAAAAAAAAAAAAAAAGTCAACCAACGGCGTATTATACACCGTCCAAGGAGATTGACGGTAGATTATATCCCGTCCGAACCATTTTTTTTAAAAAAAAAAAATCAAAAAACTATCCGATTGGCCGACGGGGGAATATACACCGTCATTTGAAATTGACGGCATATAATCTCCCGTCCGTTGCCAATTTTCTCTTTTTTTTTTCTTTTTTTTTTTTCTTCTTGTCGTGTAGTGCATTAAAAAAAAAAATTAAAAAACTTATACTATTGGTACACGTCATTGGCCAAAATGACGGGAGTTAATCTCCCGTCCCTGGCCTATTCTTGTTTTTTTTTTTTTTTTAATTTTTTGTCTTCTAGTGCATTAAAAAAAAAAATTAAAAAAAAAAAATTGGAACGGACGATAATCCCCCGTCATTCTTAATGGACGGATAATAATCTACCGTCCGGCTATATTTTAGCTTTTAACGACTGCAGCAACATTCCTTTTTTCCTATTTCTAAATTGCTATATACCCAAAAAATGGCTTGAACGACTGTGGATGCTCTAACCAAGTTGTGGCTGCTATCACAATCGCAATGGACGAAACTTTTTTCCAACTATGTCTATAGCTATTAAATCTTTTCCTCACACAGCTCCACGTAGGAATGTAGGTATTTTTTACACCCAAATGTTCGTAGTACCTTGTTGTTGCTTAATTCTGTGTGGGAGCAAACATATACGTGAATTCTTTAAACAAAAATAGTAAAGATTAAACCTTCGTCACTCGTCGATGTTGACCACCAAAAATTGCACTTGACTCCAAGATCTGATCGTCAGGAACGGTTGAAATCGCTCTCGTGGACCTGCAAACAAGTTTAAAATATCGAGTGTGGCCCTGACGACAGACCCTCCGACGCCCAAGTCAGAAACTCGAAGATATGGTGGGTTTTGATATCAGAGTTTGCAATTACCTGAAAACTGATGAGGTCTTGAGGTATATTTGGTCGTCAAGGGGGGCCAGTTTCAAGATATTCATCTATCTCTACTTCTCGGTATTTGGATAGAATCGGTTATCCCCTTCATATGAAGAGATCAAGTTTGGACTCTTTCTTGACGAAGAGATTGAGTTTTCAAACTCTTTCTTATGCATTGGAGGATAGAATCGGTTACCCCCTAGAAATAGGGGGTTTAAACTCGGTTTGGTGGATCTGGACTCCTTTGTGATAGGGTTGTTATAAAAGTCTCTATATAGACTGGGTCGGGTCGATGGGTCTGAAAACTGCCCAACTCATCTCATTAGGCCTGTATCTGCTAAAATTACTGTTTTACCCCTGAGAGCTTTAAGATTCGTGCCTGATTTGAACGGTCTCAATTTTGTTTTATTTTTACCCATATCATACCTCTATCCAAACCGCCTTGCTCCTGTTGCAGTTAATGAATAGATGATCTATAGATTATACCTCAGCCGTACTATCTCACAGTTTGAAGTATTGTTCAGCTGCCTCTTTGCAAGGTTCTATTTACACAATATAGCACCTTTAAGCACCGGCCAAAGGAACACGTGAACTTTAAGCTAGGATTTAGCCTTCCATATGATTCTAGACCACAAGGGATGTCAACCCATGAAGTTTAACCTATAGTCAAGAGATCGGGCAGAAAACCTTCCAAAGGGCTCAAGCTCACACGATCAGATATAAGGTCCATCTAACCCAAGCGCTACAAATGAGTAGTCGTAACTCGTCCAGTCTCTAATGTAGTGAAGTTTCAAGGTGGGCTTTAAAGCGGGCTTCAATTGGATTGCGCACCCGTTTGCATCACGACCTGGATGTAAAAAGGGATCAGCCTTCTCTACATCTAATATCTATATTGCATAAAATCTTGGTTCGCGGATTATTCCATATCTACAAATGGGGATGACAACGAATAGGGTAAGGGAAGGAGGATATAGGGTTTAACATCACCCTACCATAATGTCCAAATTCTTTGCCCTTACCCTAATGGGTAATTTAGAGACTTATCTTACCCTAACCTAACGGGTAAATGAGTGAAAAATTAATGCAACTTTTTAGATAAAAATTATGTAACATAACAAAAGGGGGAAGTAAAAATGATTATCTTTCTATGTATTTCAATTTGTATCTAATTTAATACCATGGAGAATTGTATAATCAGTAATTAAACACTTTCTCCATGTCGTGAGTTTATACCATATATTTAAACAGGTAAACGGGTAAAATAGTAGGTATAAATGTTTACCTTTACCCTTTTCCTACCATATTTTTTAAACGAGTATAAAAATTCTACCCTTAAAAGTCTACCCATACCATTACCCTTATCCATTGTCACCTCTATCAACAAACATAGAAGAATAGGAAAAGGGTGAAAGTTTTGAGATTCGTGCACTCCTAATTCTCTTTTATCCAAATCCGGCCCCCCTATAAGAAATCCTATGCATGCCTTACATAGAACTTTATACTAGCATCACATTAATAAATCTTTCTCGCATCACATTAATAAATATTTCTCTGTTCTTTCACCCTCATACAAGGTACTGTGGGTAAAAATAGAATCAAATCAGAACTGTTCAAATCAGGCATGAATCCTAAAGCTTTCAGGGGTAAAACAGTAAATTTCAGTAGATACAGGACCTTCAGGGGATGCTGGGCCACTTTTAGACCTATCAACTCAAATAGACCTATCATACTGGGTTGCAATAGTAGCCCAACATGAAGGAGTCAATGTTTATCCAAAGAAGTTAGTTTAAATTATCTATCTCTAGAGAGTAACTACTTCTATCTTTCCATGCATAGGAGAGGGTTTAAAAACTTTGTCACTTTATCAATAGAAGAGTTCTAACTTAGTCTCTTTACGTAGGAAAGGATAACAAGCTTTATCAAAACACCGGGAAGTAGACATAAATCTAATATCTTGAAACTGACCCCCTAGTGACTATAAATACCCCATGACCTCTTTGGAAATCAGGTAATCACAATTTTTGCTCATAAAACTCTCCATATGTTATGAGTTTATTGGCTTGGGCATTGGAGGTCTGTCGTCGGGGCCAACCCCGGTGTTTCAGGCTATTTTGCAGGCCAATCAGAGCGATCACAATGTTCAGAACAGATCCAACCGTCCATGACTGTAACTCCTGTATCCCGTTTCTTGTATTCTTGTACTGTATTTATCTTTTCAGTGTATTCTATCTGATTGTATTCTTTCATCATTCTGGACCGTGTATTGTTTCTTCATTCTCAATATAAGTTCATCTATTGTTTTTTTCCTTGTAATTTCAATATCCTTGATTCAAATTTTTTGCCAATTATTTATCACTAAATGATTTGTTGATTCTAATTTATCTCATTCTTGGTCTAATTGCTTATTCATTTATTTCTGCCTTATTGGATCTATTTTTTTTAAAACCCAGTCTACCACATGTAAACCCTACAATCTGTCCTATTGGATCCTAACTCGCTACCCAATACCCTCTTCTTTTACCCAGTCTCCCTCAGATATTTCTTCACGTTCTCCATATTTTCCTAACAAGCAGATCATGTTTTCCCCTATCTTCTCTTGATTCTTCAAATCCCAACTTACCCCAAATCTCATTATTAAACCCCCAACAAAATTTGTTGTACTCCTATCTACAGTCTCTATCTCCTAAGCAAACCTTAAACCCTAAACTCATCTCTCTCTATCTCCTCCTCACACTGCATCCCGGCCCATACCCCTCGCCGGCTTACCCTCCGTTGCGCCGCCCTCCGACAGCCGCAACCCCATCGGTAGCACCCCCTCTCGACCCCGACGTCGCTGCCATGCCTGCACCCTACGACAACCCCCTCTTGAACTCTCCCCTCACTCCCGAGCCTCCACAGTAGCCATTCCCCCTGATGTCCTTGCCGTCGTTGCCCCTGTTCGTTGTCGAAGTCCTCCCACCGAGTGCCGCCATCGACCACCATCCGCCGGTGCACCACCGAGTCCCGCCATCTTCCTCCTACCCCGCAAGCGTTGTGATCGTGAGCATTGTGTTCGGGAGCGTTTGTTTTTGTGATCGTTCGTGCTCGTCCGTGTGTTGTGTTCATAGTCCGGGATCCATTTCCGTTATTCTCATTTCGTCGGATTCGTCATCTACCCTAAGGCAAGTAACTTGTATAAATTTTTGTTTGTATATAAGTACAAAATACCGCATGTAGTATTGCATATTTTTGTGTTCATTCTCATGAAGATCTCTTGGTAAATCTTGATTCCATTCATTGATCCATTCGTAGTCTTGATCCATCATCCTAAGTTGTCACACACACGACATGAAAATAAACTAGATCTAGTTAGACTCTTGATGCATGTGTATATGCTCTTCGTGATTTATGATATGTTGTGTATTTGTTGCATGCTTGGTGTATTAGATGTGTAGACTTGTAGTAGACTTGTTAAATACCCATACCATATTGTTTTCAATATCTAATATATCATATTTTACATCGTACCTTAATTTGGATTTATTGCATATGAGTTGTTTGATTAAATGCATGAGAAGAGATTTCGTTTTGCTACAACCCTGTTTTGGTTCAGTATTTTAGACCCTGTTAAGGTCAGTAAATTAAATTATTCTGTGAATATGATTCATAGGCCTTGTTGTCTATTTTTCAGAACTTTCGACAGATCTCAGTTTCAATTTGTGATGTGTGAGTTATTGTTGTTTTACTGCAACTGTATTGAAATTTTCAGATTCTATTTTATGAGTTTGCTGTATGATTATTCATTTTAAAACTGGTGTTAAAGGTAAAATTTGGATTCAATATTTTCTGGGTATGACTAGACATGACTGGGATCAACCCCTAATTTTTGTAGATTTATTTAATGACTTTTATAAATTATTCCATGCTTGTTGACAACCAATATATTTCCAAACTGCATGCTCTTCAGTGCAAAACTCTATTTTCAACTTGTTTCCAGTCACTGTTGATTTAAACTTTGTGGATATGAAATGTAGCATGCTGTGTCTATTTTACAATCCTTTTTATGGATTTGGATTTCGAGTTATGCTTTGCGATCTATCACTATTTTAGTACTACTGTGTCTAAAAATTTAGATTCATAAACTTGCTGTATCATTCTGTTTCCCAAATTTATTTGACTATGCTATCTGTCATGGAATTTTATGAAATTTTATTTACTGATACTAGATATGCTAGGGAGTCTTTCAGATTTTTCTTAGATTTAATCAGTAAGTTCTTATACTATTTTCATGCTTATAAATACACTTTGCAATTCTTGGCTGAACATGAATTCTGTATAAAACACTATTTTGAGCCATGTTTCTGTAGTTATTATATGACATGTGTATATGCGTTGGATTTGGATGAGAGTCTAGTTTGTAGATTTTCTGACGGATCTAGGTTTGCATTCTTGTGGCAACATGAATCTTGGTTTTGGTGCTATCCAAAATTGAAAGCCTCGTTGTCCTAGCCTATTATGAGTTGTTTGTCACCCGTGCATGTTTCTATCTGATCTGAACCTGTCTCTTGTTCTTGCCATATTTTTCTTGTCCTAGTTGTGCATGTATATGTCTGCTTTGATAATAATAATAAATAACAAGCCGGGGTTAAGGAAAAGATCTTAGTAGTGAACAATATAGGTAAGTATACTCGGAAGGGGGCCCGTGTTTCCCACTTTATGCCTGATTCAGAACCTGTTATACTATTTGATTCATGAACCTGTTATACTATTATTTGATTCATGAACTTGTTATACTACTATTTGATTCATGAACCTGTTATACTATTATTTGATTCATGAATCTGTTGATTCATGAAACTGTTATGTTACTACCTGATTCATGAACCTATTATTTGTTACATGACGCTTGAGTACACGGCCCTATAGAAACCCACCACTAGATCTAAACGTAACTTGCATATATGTAGCAACCATGTGGTAAAATTTGGGACGCATGAAGTGCTACCTATATAGGATTAAATACAAGACTTGAGAATAACATGATCACATGCACGTTCCTGCTACTTGTTTACCTGCTTGCATGATACCTGACACCTGTTACATGGTTACCTGTTTGCATGCTACTTGACACATGTTACATGTTACCTGTACCCTATTATCTAATCAAGCTACTTGATTCTGTTCCTTGGTTTTAGAGTTAGTTGCTATATTTTGTTGTCACATTCCTTCTATGCTTATTTCAGTACTTGCTTCTTGTTGCTACTCTGTACTTGTTGATCTATTTTAGTACTTGTTGCCTGTACTACATGCGGCCCGTAACTTGCACTGATGGGCGTGTTGTTTCCTATTTTCCTTTTCCTGCAAATTGTTAAGTTTGTAGATTTCGGTGACCAACTGCTGGAGGGAGTAAGCGACCAAGTGTTCTAGGCTTGACTAGCTTCTTGCTTGAGTTCATTCCTGTTTTTTGAATAAATTGTAATTGTTGTCACATGGATTTTGTATTGGGTATTTCGATCCAAAATATGTGACTCGTTTCCAGATCTGATTATTTAGATTAAGTATTCTTGTCTTTGAGTAATCTTGTTGGTTATGTTAATTTATTCATGCATGCGTGGTTGATTATTCCTTGATTATTCCTTGTTTATACCTGTGAAATGTTGAAAAGATCCAGCCATTTGTTAGACCTAGTCGCGTATCCATATTCCGTATTCCATTTTGGGAAGCTGGGCATGACAATGACAATCAGATTTCAGAGTCAAGAATAGTTTACGAAGATCACCACCGGCGAAAAAACAAAGGTTAGATGTTTTATTGTTACCGTAAAAAGAATTCACAATATCTATTTGCTCCCAAACAGAAAATAGCAGCGACCGATTGACGCCGTTTGTGGGAAACATAAAAGATCTCCGACCAAACTTTGGTGGTAAATAATAAATTTTTCCAGCCATGCCTCCAAAATTGGAAGAATGAAGCGGTCACTAGCCGTTCAGCCAACTATCCTACTCCTCCCCTTCAAGTGGAGAAACAACTCAAGTGGGGCAACAACCCCCTCAGTAGCAATCTTCAACTCATCCTCAATAGGTTTATCACCCGACGTCACAACCCCCTCTCATCGGGGATGCATCAGCAGGCTCTCTATCGCTTCGTTCTACACGCCATTACGGACTTTGCCTTTAATGATCGAGTAAGGACAGACCCTCGTCCATACAGCTAACAGTGGCAGCTGGCCCGAACCCGACCCAGGCACGCCAAGGTCCAACCTGGATATTAGCGGGCTTGTGCTAATAATTTTCATTTTGGGCTCGGCTCGGGCTCATGTTTTTAGGCCCGAGGAAAATTCTGGCCCGATGAGCCAGAATCAAATTTATGCATGTGCATGCGCCATGTGTACATTTATGTATATACTATTGATTCTTGATTTTGATGACTACAACACAATGCAAAGTTGTGCTACCACCTATATATATTACAGGATGTATCAAAGACAAATACCATGGTGCAATACACAAAGGCAAAGTTGATCCAATGAAGCTTTCAAGAGAATCGATCAAACTACAAAGATCTAAGTTCAAGTCACATTTGATCAAGCAAGCTTCAAAATATAAAGACAATGGCTCAAGCTCAAGTCAAAGACTCAAGTTCAAGAGAAGACTCAAGTGCTTCAAATGTTTTGTATAAAGTGTCTTGTAACAATTGTAATTTTTATTCTTTAAGTCTTAGGAACTTGTAATAGCATTGTCACACACACACTCACACATATCTTTTAATAAATGAGTGTTTAAAAAAGTTAAAAGTTCGAAACAAGCTTGAATAAGTTCAGTTGTTGAGTAGCAGTCGACCGTTCTTTGGAACCTGTCGACCGTCTTAGTATGAAATTGTCTGAACTCATACAAGCACTGACCAGTCGACTCATTATGGCAACCCAATCGACTGTTCAATTCGTTTCGATAGTATTCTAAATTTAAAAACTTGCTTTTCAAATTCAAATGATTTTCTATCCATTTTAATACGGTTTTGGAAACTATTTTACAAGGTCCCTCTGATTCCTCTCTATAAATAGAGTATAGGAATCACCATGAAAAGGTTCCAAGCATTTTCTTAAGTTTCAAGCTTTTTGTTTTTAAGCCGAACAAGCTTTTTAAAAGGCATACATATTCACTAAGTCTTGATTCTCTGAAAATCAGTCTAGTATAACATCGAATTTGTTTTAGACTGATTTCAGAAGTTAACCTATTGCCACCAAACAAAATCACAAATCACGAATAGGGCTATAGGTTATTATAACTCTTTTTGTTGTTGTTTTCACTTTCGGGTTATGAGAGTGGTCCTCTCGATTGGAGAGTAGGGCTCTTGGTTGTAGAGTCGATTTTTTCACTCTAGGGTGTAGAGTGGGTTTGCTCTCTCTAGTGGTGAGAGAGGTCTACGGGTTTGTAACACCCTGCAAAATTGAAAATTACAAATTTGTCCTCGTGTGTTACGCACGTGTATTTTGTAACGTGTTTTCACCACGTATTTTGATTACCGACTATTTATGTATTTTCCGTATTGATTTTATCTTATTTGTGTCAACTCAAATTCAATATTTCAATCTATGTATTTTTCGTGCTTTTTATATGTTTTCGATGCACGTATCAATTGCGTATTTTTCCATCACTAAGTGTGATATTTATATGAGTATTGTCTATTTATTTTACGTGTTCTAACTCTTTTTATAAAATAAAAATTTATTTTTCTCTATTTTGATTAAATTGTATTTTTGCACGTATGATGCACATGCAAATTTTTATCCTCATTTTGTTGTTCTCATTTACTAATCTTTAGCATGCATAAGTTTTAATTAGCATTCCTTTGATCCATGGACCTATAAACTAAATCTAGCCCATTAGGAGAGGAGCCCACTAGATGATTAAATAAATTAATTAGTAATGAGCCCATTTAGCAATCCCACTAATAAAATCACATTTTTAGTTGAACATGCACTATTACATGACAAGTTACAAACTATAGTACACATTTAGAGTTATAGAAATGTGTTCATATTTGTTTGTGCATGTGTGCATGCACACACAAATGTATTTAGACCATTTTTTAGGCAAGATGAGAAAGTTAAGGCTTGTAGGAGTGGGGAGATGAGAGGTTGGGAGTTTTGGGAGTTAGGAAAATTGGAGAGGTTGAAGGATGAGTTGAGAAAATGAAGAGATGGAGATTAAATTTGAATAATTTATTTGATTGTGAAATTTTGCAAATGAGACCCTAACCTAGACCTATAAATAACACACATTTCTTCTCATTCCACACACTAAAAAGAAAACAAAGAAGAGTAAGAGAAAGAAAAGAAAGAAAGAAAGAAGAAAGAAAAGAAAGAGAGAAAGAGAGTTTTTATATTTGGAGGCTTTTGCTAGGAGGAGGAGAGCTAGGAGTCCTTGGAACTAGAAGTGGTGTTCTTTTCTTTCATTAGTCAAGCTTCACATAAGATGGGTGTTCTCATGCTTTCTAATTTTAGAATTTTGCATGCTAATATGAGTATTATATTTTTATATGATAAATTAGAACAAATCTATGCATTGGTTGTAATGAAAGATGCTATGTTAGTAGATAGATCAATATCATGTTAGTGGGTGTTCTTATGCTTTCTAAGTAGGATTTGCATGCTAATAGTTTAATGAGTAGTGAAAGACTGAATGAGATATTGTTGAAAAGAATCCATGCAAGCATCTCATGAAATGATTTTGTTGTTACCATGCTAATAGTTTAATGAATAGAATAAAAATTGAATGTGATATGTGTAGATAAAATGTTAGTATAACATGCAATGATTTTTGTTGAAACTTAGTAGTTGATTGATATCATGCAAATTAAAAGTAAAGAAATAATCACATAGACCATGTTAGAATATTTGCAATTCTTGTTTGTCAAAACTATGATAAGTATGGTTAATGATTAAAGTATATTTTTGTGGATTAATGCTTAAAAAGAAGAGAAAGATGAATATTATTTTTGTAAAATTTTGACATGCCGACATTGGTAAACATACTAGTTTTCGCATAAGAAATACTTGAAATATCCATGGTTGAACTAAAGATATATTTGGTCCTTTGTACAAAATTTTAATTTGTATGAAAGTAGTGAAGAAACTTCTTGATAAGTAAATCAAAGAAAATAAAGTTGTTGTTTATGAACAAATAGATTTTTATGCTAAAAAAAACAAATGTAAAATTTGTGAGTCGTTTTATTTTTCTAAAATATGCAGTGAGTTATTGTTATAAATCTCAGTTCATATAAGCCTATTTTCAACTAAATAAAAGGCTTGATCAAAATTAGAGGAATCAAGTTTCTTTGTAAAAGATATGAAATACAGAAAATAGAATAAAAACCTATCAATGAACTCTAGTTCGACTGGCGCACTTGGCCTAGTGGTCGGAGGATTGCATCGGCTTCTCTGAGGTTTTGGGTTCGAAACTCAGTATGGCCAAACAATTTTGTTTAATTTTTCAAATGAACACTAGATTTGAGGAAGACATGAAAAGGGTTTCTGCTTGTAGTTGAGACAATAAGTCCACATGGGCTTCTTAGTTGGTGTAGTGAGTGTTGGGCGCTGTCTGGGCTTCACGGGTTCGAAACCCAGGGTAGTTTTTTTATTTATTCTTTGGGTTTAAGAAGATTTGAAGAAATTCTAAGGCTTTGAAAATTTTGAGAAAAATCCTAATACTCATAAAACATAATGGAGAATTTATAGAAAATAGTTTAAAGATTTTTTTTTATTGAAAAGCAAAAAATAGACACTTGAGAGACATTATTTTTGAGACATTGATTTATGCTAAAATTGAGCAAAATGAGAAATGAAAAATGAGCTTTGACAAGAATTAATGAAGTTTATTAGTAAAATGAGAATAAATTATCCATGTGAATAAATTTCTTTTGAAGTGATGATTTACTTATGCGAAGTTAGAGTACGTGGTATATGTTGAAATGTGAATTGGTTATTTGCACTTAAGTTATTAAAGAGATTGTTGTTGAATGAAGTTTGTTCATGAAAAAGATTTAATTTTTTTAGAATCATGAATAGTGCTAAATGAGATATTGCTTAAGTTGTGAAATGAATTAAAATGATGAAATGATCTAGGTTTAAGACATGATTATTAAAGGGTATGTGTACCCATATTTCTTGTACATGAAAGTTTATGATTAAGAATTAGTAAGACCTCGGTTGCCGGTAATATTGAAAGAAAGATTTTGAGATTCTTTTTCGAGATATTGCCGTCGGGCGATCTCGTATTTTTTGTGAACAAATCCGGTAGGAGGTAAAACTGATTCTAGGATTGATAACACATTCATGTCTTGAACTAAAATAATTAGGCACCTAGGTGAAGATGTAGTAAACCTGGGCAAACGTAAATTAGGCACCTATAGTCGGACGATGGATTGACTGCGTCAGCAGCGGTTCATTGGGCGGTGGGTTGACTGCATCGGTAGAGATTCACCGTGGCTATAGACCCAGTCGTTGGGCTGAAGTAGCTCCGTAGGAGATGGGCTTTTGAATTTAAATCCGAGATTATGAGGATGGGTCAGTGGTGGATTTCCAGATCTTGAGTAATCGGGCAGATAGTTTTGTTTTGCCGTACTTCAATAGCCAGAGAGGCTGGGGCTAGAGGGTCACTTGCGGGATGATTCACACGATATAATAGTCGGGGAGGCTAGGATCTGTTATTATAGTCGAGGAGGCAAAGATCTGTATTCGTGGAATAATCTAAACCTTGTTTATTATTGGGTAGTTTCATGGCGAGGGATCGAACCCTTTATGGTGGAGTACGTAGACGCTTGCTCTCGGACCTATGTAGTATGGGATGCATAGAATCCGAACAAGTGTGCATTAGTATCATCCTAGTATAAAATTATGTGCATTAGGCATTAAGGCATGACATACATTTATATGTTTAGCATAGTCACATCAACACTTTATTTTTCATTCAACTGTTGTGTTTTTATAAACTATGGAGATCGTTATACTGTCCCCGACATAGAGAGGATAGCCGAGTATAACATTTCGTCAGTTGTAAGTAACTGACGTGCCCACAGTCTTACATGCGGGTAATGGAAGTTCATGAAGCTATAAAGTGAATATGCTGATGCTGTTTGTTTAAAGATGTTGTACATGTTTCATTGTAATTTATTTCATCTTCCACTGGGTAACAAATGTAACAAACTCTGATGTATTATTGAGAAAAGTTTTAATTTCCTTGTAAAATTGTACGAAGTGAAGAAAAGATCTTGTGGAATCTCGAATTCAGTCTTATTTGGAATTCGGAGTGTTACAGATGGTATCAGAGCATGCTTCACAAGTAGTACAAATTTATAAGGAACGACACCCTAGAGTCGACACTAGAGTGTGAGTTTCAGTTTATGGAGATTTAAATGTAAGTGATTTACATTTGTGTTGCTCTATAGGCTGATATTTTCTCTTCCCTTTTGGATGGCTGGAGTCATGAATGAAGTAGTTATTGACTTCCATTCATGATGTTCTCCTCGTATACATTGATGTGAGATTGTATGCGAGTACATTTTTTCTGGGTATCAGAGTGGCGCAGCGGAAGCGTGGTTGGTGGGCCCTACATTCATGATACATTACACATAGACACACTTCCTTTTTAAATTATTTTTTCGTGAATTTTATCACAATACTTTTCAAGTATCTTACTTTAAAGTATTTGGTTGCAAGTGTCTTACTTTTTTGATTAAATTCCTAAAGTATCTTACTTTAAAGTATTTGGTTGCAAGTGTTTCATTTTAAACACTAAAGATAATTTAGATATGTTTGATCCTAGATCTAATGAAGGTATCTTCATTGGATACTCAAATAGGAGTAAGGCATTTAGAATTTTCAATAAGTCAACTTTGATTATTGAAGAATCTATGCATGTTTCGTTTGATGAATCTTTGCCTTCATCTACTGTTATTGAAGATGATGAAAATGTTTCATCACCTTTAAATAATGTTATTAAATCACTAGAACAAACTACCCTAGCAGATAAGTCGACTGATAAGGAAGTCAAGTCGACTGATGGACTAGTTAAGTCGATTGATCCTGTTATGATGAATCAAACTTTACAAAAATTATTTGTTGAAGTTAGAGATCATCCTCATGACTTAATAATTGGTGATATCTCACGTGGTATTCAAACAAGATCTCATGTTAACATGATTTCTCATACGGCTTTCTTGTCGGATTTTGAACCGAAGAATATACAAGAAGCTTGTGAGAATGAATTTTGGATGAATGCCATGCAAGATGAATTAAACCAATTTATAAGAAATGATGTATGAGATTTAGTTCCACGACCCCCTGATCATACTATAATTGGTACCAAATGAGTATTCAAAAATAAGTTTAAACGAATCAGGACAAGTCGTTAGGAACAATGCTAAATTAGTTGCTCAAAGATATAATCAAGAAGAATGCATAGATTTTGATGAAACATATGCTCCTGTTGCTAGACTAGAATCAATTAGGATCTTATTATCTTTTGCATGTTATATGAACTTTACACTTTTCCAAATGGATGTTAAAAGTGCTTTTCTTAATGGTTTTATTAAGGAAGATGTTTATGTTAAGAAACCACCCAGTTTCAAACATGAACAATTCCCAAACCACGTTTTTAAATTGAAAAAGGCTTTATATGGTCTTAAACAAGCACATCGTGCTTGGTATGATCGGTTAAAGACTTTTCTATTAGAAACTGGTTTTGAAATAGGTAAAGTAGATACTACCTTGTTTATTAGGAAAATAGAGACCGATATCCTAATCATACAAATATATGTAGATGACATAATTTTTGGATCTATTAATAGTAATCTCTGTCAAGAGTTTGTTAATACCATGAAAAATGAGTTTGAGATGAGTTACATGGGTGACCTCAATTATTTCCTTGGAATACAAATAAAGCAGTCACATAATGGCATATTTATTCATCAAGAAAAATATGCTAAGGAATTACTCAAACAGTTTGGCATGAATAGCACTAGTAGTAAGACCACACCTATGACTTCTACTACTACACTTGACAAAGATGAATTAGGTAAGAGTGTCGATCAAAAACTCTATCGAGGGATGATTGGCTCACTCTTATATATAACTGCCAGTAAACCAGACATTATGTTTAGTATATGTTTGTGTGCTAGATATCAGTCAAGTCCTAAAGAGTCTCACTTAAAAGCAGTGAAACGCAATTTAAGATACATTAAAGGCACATCTGAGTATAGTTTATTCTATCCACGCACCGATAATTTTCAACTCTTGTCGCATAGTGATGCAGATTTTGCTGGTAGTAAAACTGACCATAAAAGTACTAGCAGTACTTGTCACTTTTTGGGACATTCACTAGTATCTTGGTGCAGTAAAAAGCAAAATTTAGTATCCCTATCTACTACAGAAGCTGAATATATTGCAGCAAGTTTAGCTTGTACCCAAATTTTGTGGATAAAACAAATCCTATTAGATTATGGTATTTTATTTTCAAAACCTGCTATAATGTGTGATAATACCAGTGCCATTAATTTATCTAAAAATCCGATTCAACACTCACGTGCAAAACACATTGATATTAGACATCATTTTCTACGTGATCATGTTTTAAAGGGAGATATATCTTTGGATTTTATTTCTACTGATAAACAAGTAGCAGATATCTTTACCAAACCACTTAAGGAATACACATTTATCAACTTTAGAAGAGAACTAGGAATCTGCTATTTTCATGATATTTCTTGAATTTTAAACTTGTGTAAGGCGACTTAAAAATATTTTCCAGTCAACTGACCAAGTATTTTTCGTTGTCTATTTTACTGAATTTTATGCTCTAGACAGTCGATTGTGTGCAGTACTAAGTCGACTGACAGACATATTACTTGATGTATTTTCTATTTTTTTCTTGTAATTTTTTGTTATGTTTTATGTATTTCATTTTTATGCAGTATTTGAAACCATGTACTTCAATTTCCTTTGTCTAAATTTGTTATGGTTTTGCAATGTGTTTGTTCTTTATGCAATTCTTTCCATTATGTTATTGTTTCTTTCCTCCTTTTTTTTTGTTGATGACAAAGGGGAAGAAAAGGATGTGTTTGTTTTGTGCATATTTCTAACTTGTGCATGTTGTACATTAGTTAGGGGGAGTATTTGCATTTTTAACTATTATTATTATTGTAAGCTATTGTGTTGTCATCATCAAAAAGGGGGAGAATATTGATTCTTGGTTTTGATGACTACAACACAATGCAAAGTTGTGCTACCACCTATATATATTGCAGGATGTATCAAAG
Organism: Hemerocallis citrina; assembly: GCA_017893485.1. Lineage (NCBI taxonomy): Eukaryota > Viridiplantae > Streptophyta > Magnoliopsida > Asparagales > Asphodelaceae > Hemerocallis > Hemerocallis citrina. The sequence continues at coordinate 52,304,374 of CM030364.1, read as the reverse complement.
AGAAATACCATGGTGCAATACCCAAAGGCAAAGTTGATCCAATGAAGCTTTCAAGAGAATCGATCAAACTACAAAGATCTAAGTTCAAGTCACATTTGATCAAGCAAGCTTCAAAATATAAAGACAATGGCTCAATCTCAAGTCAAAGACTCAAGTTCAAGACAAGACTCAAGTGCTTCAAATGTTTTGTATAATGTGTCTTGTAACAATTGTAATTTTTATTCTTTGAGTCTTAGGAACTTGTAATAGCATTGTCACACACACACTCACACATACCTTTTAATAATTGAGTATTTTACAAATTTAAAAGGTCGAAACAAGCTTGAATAAGTTCAGCTATTGAGTACCAGTCGACCATTCTTTGGAACCAGTTGACTGTCTTAGTATGAAATTGTCTGAACTCATGCAAGCTCTGACCAGTCAACTCATTATGGCAACCCAGTCGACTGTTCAAGTCGTTTCGACAGTATTCTGAATTTAAAAACTTGTTTTTCAAATTCAAATGATTTTCTATCCATTTTAATACAGTTTTGGGAACTGTTTTACAACGTCCCTCTGATTCATCTCTATAAATAGAGTATAGGAATCACCATGAAAAGGTTCCAAGCATTTTCGTAAGTTTCAAGCTTTTTGTTTTTAAGAAGAACAAGCTTTTTAAAAGGCATACATATTCTCTAAGTCTTGGTTATCTGAAAATCAGTCTAGTATAACATCGAATTCGTTTTAGACCGATTTCAGAAGTTAACCTAATAGCCACCACACAAAATCACAAATCACAAACAAGGCTATAGGTTATTGTAACTCTTTTTGTTACTGTTTTCACTTTCGGGTTGTGAGAGTAGTCCTTTTGGTTGGAGAGTATGGCTCTTGGTTGTAGAGTCGGTTTTTTCACTCTAGGGTGTAGAGTGGGTTTGCTCTCTTTAGTGGTGAGAGAGGTCTACGAGTTTGACATAGTTGTTGTCAAACGTCGTAGGGTATTCTTGTACTTTTTCAAGAATAGTGAAAAATCTCAAGTGGGTTACTTGGGGACTGGATGTAGGTCGGGAGGACCAAACCAGGATACATCGTTGTGTTCTCTGTGGTTGACTCTCTCTGTGGTTGTATTTTCTTCACTTGCATTCTCAATTTTGTTAAGTTTTAGTTCAAAAACTTGTCTGGAAAGTCGACTGGTTTCCGCTATAAGTTGACTGGTCAGACTCGTAACTCTCAGTAAAATACTCTTCAAATCTGACGTTTCACTCGACTGGATCTCTTTTAATTCGACTTAACAGAACGAAAAGTTCAATTTCTTAATTAATTTTTATACAACACCATTCACCCCCCTTTAGTGTTATTTGCCTTGCCTACAGGATCCAACATATACCATGTGTATTGATATATGTGGTAAAAAAAGAATATTCATGTATGAAAGTTGAAATGAGTATTAAAGTTTATAAAGAGAGAAATTATGCCTTATATATAAAATAAAAAAAAAAGTAAACAAATTAGATATGAATCAAACAAAAATTCGTAGTATTCCTATTAGTATTATTTTTTTATTATATTTTATTCTTGATGTAATTTTTTTTTATATAAATGTTATATATTAAAATATGCATAAGTAGTTCGGGCCTAGGCCCTAACCTATTTTTTGGGCTTAATTCCAGCCCGGGTCCGGGCCTAATTTTTTAAGCCCATAGAAAAGTCGGGCCAGAAATAAGAAACAACATGCATAAGTAATGCAGACCTTCTAGTTTTGGGCCCATGTTTTAAACTTCGGGCTCGGGCCTATATGGGTCCGGCACCGATTCCACGATCCTTCCCTTGGTTCCTCTCGTGGTGCCTCATTGGGTGCATTCTATGACACCCTCGATACCGCCAAACATTCGTACACTTATCAACAACAGGAAGCAGGGAAATAGCTCTGTCGTTACCTCGAAGAGAGGCACGCCCAAGGCCAAGGTTCTCACTCAAACACCATGGGAACATAGGGAGCACCTCCCCCCTCAGTCACACCACGGGAGGTCTCCTCCTTGTAATCGAAGGGGCAGAGAAAGCTCTCCTCCCCCTATTGGTGTCCCTAGAGGCCATTTGTATATTGACCTTACTAGTTTACATTGTATCATGATATTTATTTAATATATGAGGCATTTATTGAACATAATATTGTCCTTAGAATAGTCAGTTTAATGCCATGAGATATCAAGATTATGATTTGATTGCAAGATCCTATTAGTTAAAATCAGAACACTATTCTTAAATGTCCTTAGTCAAATATTATAGTGAATTATGATAACAATAACACATAGAGACTAGTATGTGCATAGACTGGTGACCATATCTCACTGGTAATGAATATGAGATATCAAGTCTTCACATGGGTACATATTAGGGTAATAATATACTGGACCGACCTACCATGAGAACGCTGCATTGATCGCTACATGAGTGTCATAAGCAGTTGTCATAGTGACCATGGTGTATGTGGTTATTTGACTTGAAGTCACTATGGTTCCCAACATGAGAAGTTATATATTTTAATACCGTCAAGTGTCGCCTGTAATAAGGTGATTATAAAGTTGGCTATTAACATACTACGAATCATGCAGAGGGGTGTGAGTGACTTAGATAGGATTTGTCCCTCTTACATAACATGGTGATATCTTTGTGTCCCTTGATTAAATGAGACTGCAAAATGCATGGCCATGCTCAAATGAGTCAATATGAGATATTGGTCTCATTTGTCTTAGTTAGTCTACTTGGTCATTACGAAACCAAAGATTGAACTATATAAGGGTGACACGTTCATGCCTTGTGGTCAATTAAGATATCTGGACAAAATGACTAGACTATATGGTAACATTGATCACCATTAGATTATGTCAAATCACTGGCATCCCCGTTACTTGAGTAGCAGTGATGTATTGCTAGATATCGCTCACTATTTGTAGCAATAAAATAGAATTTTAGTATTACTGTCAACGTAATGAGAACCTATAGTGTCACACACTTAGAATGAATCAAATTTGTGATTTAAATTCATAAGATGAATTTCATTGGGAATCCAAGACTTGGACTCCCAACGTTGGTTGGACAATTAGTTAGACTAAATGGGCCAACCCAAACTAGAAGGTCCGCACATAAGTCTGACCTAGGTCCGATTATGAGCCGATAGCTTCACTACTCATTTAAGGTTGCCTTGCTGAACACACACACACACACACACACACACACACACACACACACACACACACACACACACACACACATGATATGTATCTGCGCACAGGAGATAGATTGAAAACCTAGCCGTCACAAAGAGTGAGAGGGAGAGCTTGAGGAATGTCTCCTTTTCCGTAGCTAGCACTGCAGCGTGATAGAGAGCCCGATTTCACTTCGTTCGTGTGGATACGTAGAGGCACCACAACATTGTAGTGCTCGTGATTGGCAGACTGTGGAGACAGCTGTTTCATCATTGAGGTAACACTCGTAACACGGTTTGTGGTTTTCACATGGATCCATGGCTAGGTTTCAGATTTTGTTGTATTTTTCCGCTGCCTATTTACTCAGTTGTAAACTTCGAAACCCAACACCCCCGTCATAGGCACACTCATGAAGACCACTGTTGTGTGTAATCTAGCTATCTAAATATATAGATAAACTAAACACAAATTAAAAACCTCGCAAGTGTACGAATCGTTTATAGAAGCGTAGTGAAAAGCAAGGGTCGATCCCACAAAGATTGTAGAATTTAACTTACTAACCAATAAAATAGAAATAAGGATATTGAAGTGTTGTTCTAAAGAAATAAAAGATTAAAAACTATATCTAGTAATTCTGAATCACAAATATCTATTAAGTAGTTGGGTTTTGATTTCCACCTGTAGTCAGTAATGCTAAGTCACCTTCTTCACTACTCTAATTACTCATGTTCGTTCCTTTAAGGGCATGGTATCTACTCCTTAAAGTATTGTTTCCCTAAGCCAAGAATTAGGCATGGTATCTACTCTAATTCGTTTCTTTCCTTAAGTATTTAGCATGGTATCTACTAAGTTGCACTTAAAGAAAGCATATGAACAATGTAAACGAACAAACACTCAAAGTTCTAGAAATTGGTATCAGATCTAGATCCTTCAAGTTGATTAAACCAAGAACCCCTAGAGATTCCTGTATTACAAGTTATGGGCATGAGGTACGGGTCGTCTCTATACTCATATAACAGATTTAGATTTATAACATGCAAACTTGATAATCTCAGGTTCTGTATGGCAGTCGACTTGCTCTCACTCTCAGTCGAATGCTCTTAGAACTTCTGAACAAGTTTGTCTATTATAAATCTATATCAATACTCTCAGGTTTAATCAATAAGTAACAGAATAGCATTCAGAAGAATATAAGCATTACATAACTACGGTTTCAATCTACCCAACTATGAAATTAGTTCCACATAATAAGATTTTTATTGACTAACAGTTTCGAATACATGATGAACATAAAAGAACTAGAAAGAGAAGAAATAAACTGATGTAGTTCGGCCAAATAGGTCGGCTGGCTGTCACACAGTCGACCAGCGCGTTGCTTCAGTGAACTCGATCTCCTTCTTCTTCGATGCTGATAGAATAATTTTCTTGATTGATGACTTGATGATTCAGAAGTTCCGTCCTTCGATCCCCTCAAATAACGCCTCTTTGTTGGTATTTATAGAACACGGGAAGAGAATTAGGGTTTACATTTTATTCCCGAAAAGTCCTCTTCTTTCCTTCCTTAATCTGCGCTGATTTGGATTTAGATGCGGATGGATCTTATCTTTTCACTCCGTCAGATGTAGTCGACTGGTTCTGGATGTAAGTCGACTGTGCCGAGCCCCAGCAATCTCTCTGTTCGGTCGACTGATGAAGAGCTAGTCGACTGTTGCACTGCAGTTCCCTGTATATCATCCTCTCAGTCTATATTAGTCTGGAATCTGCTTCGTTTTGCTGCTTTTGGTTGTTTCCTATGGAAAAGAGAAAAGAAGAGTAAAATACCACATATAGAGCATTTAAATGTCCAATTGCAATAAGATTATTGCTCCTAAATGTGAATATTCTTGAGTTCATCAAATACCCCCAAACTTAGCTTTCGCTTGTCCTCAAGCAAAAAGTGAAATTATGAATAAGGGAAAAATAATAGTCTCACCCCATCACTCCAAGAAAATGTCTCATTATGCAAGCATCAAAATTTTGCAATCAAAATTATAAACAATTTGCAAATGAAGTAAAAAAGAAGCATACCCAATTTCTCTAGTGCAATTGTCTATTCATAACTCCAAACCCAACCATACTTGTCATGCAATTAATTATAGTTATAGTATGTAACACTCCATCTTTGATTATGCTTTTTCTCTACTACAAACCGAGTAGCAAACTAGAGTTTTTTTTTTTTTTTTTTTTTTTTTTTTTTTTTGGTCGCTTCTTTAAGTCGTCACTTGCCTTTTGACGCGAATGCGAAACATTTGTGATGAATCCACCCGGTTACTCAACATGTCACAAACTTTAAGTGCTTTGCATACTCATATTTCAAGCTGCCGTTTGACGTAAAGGTAAACATTGGTGATGAATACCCCTAGTTACTAAGCAACTCAAAACATTGGAGTAGATCGACTTTATTCATATATATATATTCTTTTCGTTTTTACTCTATTTACTTAAACTCTGTTTAGGACTAGATCAAAGGGAATAATCACTAGAAAAAGCATCACAGTTGTCTTTTTTTTTTTTTATTTTTTTTTTATTTTTTATGTATAATCGCATGACTCGTACAATTTTGTAAGGATTTATGAAACTCAACAATCCTAAAGTAAATAAGTATGCTTACTCTTACTTTATAAGAAATTGTTTATCCCAAAAAAAATCAAAAGACTCCAAATGTACTCCAAATGTAAATAACTACCCCCAAACTTAGATGGAACATTGTCCTCAATGTTCGCACAAAACTTAAAGTATAGGCATGTGTTACCAGTTAGTTTGAAGGAAAAATAAAAAAAAGAAATAAAGAAATGACTAAAGAAATGAATAAAGGAAGAGAGTGTAAGTACTCCCCTGAAAAATTGGGTTGCCTCCCAATAAGCGCTGTATTTTCTGTCTTCAGCTAGACTTGATGAGTTCATGCGGTGTATTGAATAGTTTGAAGATTCACATCTTCCTCGTGCGGCTCTAAACTCATCTCAATGTATGGCTTCACCCTATGCCCGTTCACCTTGAATGTTTGATTTTTCTCTTTGCTATGAACCTCCAATGCTCCATGTGGAAAGACTTTTGTAACAATGTATGGGCCATACCATCGTGACATAAGCTTGCCTGGAAAGAGTCTTAATCTTGAGTTGTATATTAATACCTTCTGTCCTTCATAAAACTCCTTCCTTGCTAGTTGTTTATCATGGTAGATATTGGTCCTTTCCTTGTACAGCTTTGCATTTTCATATGCGTCATGCCTCAACTCTTCAAGCTCGTTCAATTGCAATCTTCTTTTGTCGCCTGCTTGTTTCATATCAAAATTGAACCTTTTGATGGCCCAATAGGCTTTGTGTTCCAACTCCACTGGCAGATGACAAGCTTTTCCAAAAACCAATCGGTATGGTGACATGCCGATGGGTGTCTTATATGCCGTTCGGTAGGCCCATAATGCATTATTCAAGCGTAGCGACCAATCCTTTCTCCTTGTATTTACTGTCTTTTCCAAAATGCTCTTGATCTCTCTGTTGCTAATCTCCACCTGCCCACTGGTTTGAGGATGATATGGAGTACCCACTCTATGTATAATCCCATATTTCTTCATCAAAAAAGCAAATGGAAAGTTATTGAAGTGGCTCCCTCCATCACTAATTATTGCTCGTAGTGTACCAAACCTAGTGAAAATGTTCTCCTGCAAAAACTTGACAACAACTTTGTGATCATTAGTTTTTGAGGGGACAGCCTCGACCCATTTAGACACATAATCCACACCCACAAGAATTTATAAATAACCAAATGAGTTAGGAAAGGGACCCATGAAGTCGATTCCCCAAACATCAAAAAGCTCGATTATTTGGATGTTTTGCAGTGGCATTTGATTTCTAGAAGAGATGTTGCATGTCCTTTGGCATTTGTCACAAGTCCTGCAAAAGAAAAGGCATCTTTGAATACATTAGGCCAATAAAAACCTGATTGCAATACCTTAAGTGCTGTTCTTTTTGGTCCAAAGTGTCCTCCACATACATATTGGTGGCAATGTTGTAGAATACTCATTTGCTCTTCTTCTGCCACACATCTTGTTATAATTTGATCAGGGCAGAATTTGAACAAATAAGGATCATCCCAATAATAGTGCTTGCACATGGCCACCAGTCTCTTTCTTTCCTGATTTGTCATACCTGGAGGGAAAACATGAGCAGTGAGATAATTTACAATATCTGCAAACCATGGAAGTTGTATATTTATTTCAAATAACTTTTCATCTGGGAAATTTTCATTAAGTGGGGGCACAATTCTTTCTTCCTCATGCAGTAATCTGGACATGTGATCTGCTACAACATTGTCACTTCCTTTCTTATCTCTAATCTCAAGGTCGAATTCTTGAAGCAACAGCACCCATCTGATCAACCTAGGCTTAGCATCCTTTTAGCAAACAAATATCTCAAAGCAGCATGGTCAGTGAAAACAATGACTTTAGAACCAATCAAATATGATCTAAACTTTTCTACAGCAAAAATGACAGCTAACATTTCTTTTTCAGTAGTGGAATAATTAAGCTGTGCATCGTTTAAAGTTCGAGAAGCATAGTAAATAACATGGGGTACCTTATTGATTCTCTGACCTAAAACAACTCCTAAAGCGTAATCACTTGCATCACACATAAGCTCGAAAGGGTGGTTCCAATCTGGTGCCATGACAATAGGTGCAGAAATGAGAAGATTTTTCAATGTAATAAAAGCATTTGTGCACTCTTCTGTCCATGCAAACTCAACGTCCTTAGCCAATAATTCACAAAGGGGTCTAGAGATTTTTGAGAAATCTTTTATAAATCTTCTATAGAACCCTGCATGTCCAAGAAAACTCCTAACACCTTTGACTGTAGTGGGAGGGGGTAGCTTTGATATGATGTCAATTTTTGCCTTGTCCACCTCTATGCCCCTTTTTGACACCACATGTCCCAAGACAATACCTTGTTGTACCATAAAATGACACTTTTCCCAATTCAGCACTAAATTGCATTCTTCACATCTCTTGAGTACAAGCTACAAATGGTTAAGGCATTCATCAAAACAAGATCCAAAAACACTAAAATCATCCATAAATACCTCGATGAACCTTTCCACCATGTCTGAAAATATAATCATCATGCATCTCTGAAATGTAGCTGGTGCATTGCACAATCCAAAGGGCATCCTCCTGTATGCAAAAGTACCAAAAGGACATGTAAAAGTGATTTTTTCTTGATCTTCTGGAGCAATAGCAATTTGATTATAGCCACTATAACCATCTAAAAAACAATAATGACTATATCCTGCTAATCTTTCTAACATTTGATCAATAAAAGGAAGAGGGAAGTGATCTTTCCTGGTTTCGTTATTCAGCTTCTTGTAGTCAATGCATACCCTCCATCCTGTGGTCACTCTCGTAGGGATAAGCTCATTCTCTTCATTCTTCACCACTGTGACTCCACTTTTCTTAGGCACCACATGTATAAGACTCACCCATTTGCTATCTGAGATAGGGTAGATGATGCCAACATCTAATAGCTTTAAGACCTCTGTTCTTACCACTTCCTTCATGTGTGGATTAAGCCTTCTCTGTGCTTCCCTGCTAGGTTTTGCATTGTCTTCAAGAAGTATTTTATGCATGCATTTGGATGGACTTATTCCCTTGATATCTGTAATGGTCCATCCTATTGCACCCTTGTGTTCTCGCAGTACCCTTAGCAGCTTATCTTCTTCTTGTGCACTCAAGTTTGTAGCAACTATCACTGGTAGCGTCTGGTTCTCACCCAAGTATGCATGCTTCAGATGTTCAGGCAGCGGCTTAAGCTCCACGTCTGGTGTTCTTGTAGCAGTCTGGACAGTCGACTTGTTCTGTCCACCAGTCGACTGGTCTGAGTATGACTTTGGAGTTTCAAGGTGATGTACTGTCTCTGCAATCCTGCAGTCATCGTATTCCTGTTCAACATGAGATAAAGTTAGAGATTGTGTAATTGTGGCTTGTAGTGGTTCATTGCTATGTACCTGAAATGTTTGATCAACAATCTCCTGTACCACATCAACATTATAGCATTCATGGTCATCATGTGGTAATTTTAGTGTATCAAACATTTTAAATTCAACCTTTTCTCCATTTATTTTCATGCTTATAGTACCATTTTTAACACAATTTTTTATATCAGCTGTACTCATAAAGGGCCTACCTAAAATGATCGGTAAAGAAGATGGCATTGAAGAGTCCTCCATGTCTAGCACAACAAAATCTGCAGGCAAAATGAAATCATTTACCTGAACTAGGACATCTTCCAAAATACCTCTAGGTCTTTTGATGCTGCGATCAGCCAACTGCAAAGTGATGGATGTTGGTTTGAGTTCTCCCAATCCTAGCTTTTCGTACACGGAGTAAGGAAGAAGATTGATGCTTGCCCCCAAGTCTAGCAGTGCATTTTCAAAGAAGTGCTCACCAACCCTGCAAGGAATGGTAAAACTACCTGGGTCCTTCAATTTAGGAGGTAATTTCCTTAACAAAACAGCACTCACTTCCTCTGTCAAAGCCACATCCTCCCTAACCTGAAATGTTCTTTTGTGAGTACAACATTCCTTCAAAAATTTGGCATACGAAGGAATTTGTTTAATAGCATCAAGTAGGGGGATATTAATTTCTACCTTTCTGAGAGTTTCAAAGATGTCAAATAAATGTTGTTCTTTCTTTTGCTTGACTAACCTTTGACGGAATGGTGGCAAAATTGTTCTTTCTTTTTCACTTACCTTGTTGGATCCCGACACTTTTGATGGTCGTGTTTCTGCTTCTTCTGTGTGTGTTCCAACCTTGTTTTCAATTGTCTTACCACTTCTCAGAGTTGTTACTGATTTGAGCTGTTCTTGGCCTCTAGGATTTGGTATGGTTTGTGAAGGGAGTTCTCCTGCCTTTCTTTCACTCAACTCCTTTGCGATTTGCCCGATTTGAGTTTCCAATTTTTGAATTGCTTGCCCTTGTTGGTTGCTTGTTTGATGTTGTTGTTGGAGCAATTGAAGAACTGTGGATTCAAAATCCAACTTCTTCTGTTCTTGAACTGGCCTATCAAACCCACTTCCCATTTGGAAGTTCCGTGCATGTCCTTGCGAAGATTGAGTGCCTTGATTGTTGCTCCACGAGAAATTTGGATGGTTCCTCCACCCTGGGTTGTATATGTTCGAGAATGGGTTGTTCTTTTGTGGAAACACTCCTTGTCCCACATAGTTTGCATGCTCCTGATCTGTGAAAGAAGACATGGGACATGTGTCAGTTGTATGATCACAATGAGAACAAATTGCACAAATTTCTTTTGTTAGATTTTTGACACTGCCCATTGTTGTCATTGCATTAACAAGCATATCAATTTTTTTGTTCATGTTCGCCATTTCTAATTGTATGTTATTACTACCAGAAATTTCATAAACTCCCTGTTTTTTAGAAATGCCTCTTCCCCTTGTTGAGAATTGCTGTGAGTTCTCGCTTAGTTCTTCAAATAATTCTATGGCCTCCTCACCACTTTTCCTCATCAAGATCCCGTTACAAGCTGAATTCACAATTGCCTTGTTAGTATCATTTAAACCCTCATAAAACGCTTGTACCTGATCATCTTTAGGCATGTTGTGTGTAGGACACTTGAGAAGCTTGTTCTTGAAATCCTTCCATGCTTCGAAGAATAAATCTCCATCTTTTTGTTGGAAGAGTTGAATCTCCCTTTTCAGTTGTTTGGTTTTCTGGGCTGGAAAGAATTCTTTCAAGAATTTTGTTGCCAAATGCTCCCATGAATTGATTGATCCTGGTTCCAAAGAATTATACCACAATTTAGCATTAAGTTTTAAGGAAAATGGAAACAAGATTAACCTGATTTGTTCAGGGGTAAGCCCTTGGACACTTTGTGTTCTGCAAAGATCAAAGAAGTCCTGCAGATGGAGGTGAGGCTCCTCGTCTGGTTTGCCACTAAAGTGGGGAACCATGCTAAGTAATTGGGGAGAAAGATGCATATTCCCTGTGACATTAGGTTGATAAGCAATGCAGGAAGGTTGCACAATATTCTTAGGTGTGAATTTGTCCTGCATTGGTACTCGATTTGGTACTTCCTCAGCCATTGTTGCTCGTGAATTGGTTCTCTGTGCAGTCGCCTGGTCCCTTGTAGCAGTCGACTGGTTGGTTGCAGACAGCTGACCTAGTCTGTGCAGAGTGCGTTCTGTTTTCGCGTCAATAGGTAGTAGCTCTGGACGAAGTGATCGCCTTCCGTGCATCCACCAAAATCCTGTAACCTAGAAGAAAATATTTATTAATAAAAGAAAAGAAAATAAAAGAAAAGATTTACTGATTTGTAAGTTAAAATGCTAACAATCCCCGGCAACGGCGCCAAAAACTTGTTGTGTGTAATCTAGCTATCTAAATATATAGATAAACTAAACACAAATTAAAAACCTTGCAAGTGTACGAATCGTTTATAGAAGCGTAGTGAAAAGCAAGGTCGATCCCACAGAGATTGTAGAATTTAACTTACTAACCAATAAAATAGAAATAAGGATATTGAAGTGTTGTTCTAAAGAAATAAAAGATTAAAAACTATATCTAGTAATTCTGAATCACAAATATCTATTAAGTAGTTGGGTTTTGATTTCCACCTGTAGTCAGTAATGCTAAGTCACCTTCTTCACTACTCTAATTACTCATGTTTGTTCCTTTAAGGGCATGGTATCTACTCCTTAAAGTATTGTTTCCCTAAGCCAAGAATTAGGCATAGTATCTACTCTAATTCGTTTCTTTTCTTAAGTATTTAGCATGGTATCTACTAAGTTGCACTTAAAGAAAGCATATGAACAATGTAAACGAACAAACACTCAAAGTTCTAGAAATTGGTATCAGATCTAGATCCTTCAAGTTGATTAAACCAAGAACCCCTAGAGATTCCTGTGTTACAAGTTATGGGCATGAGATACGGGTCGTCTCTATACTCATATAACAGATTTAGATTTATAACATGCAAACTTGATAATCTCAAGTTCTGTATGGCAGTCGACTTGCTCTCACTCTCAGTCGACTGCTCTTAGAACTTCTGAACAAGTTTGTCTATTATAAATCTATATCAATACTCTCAGGTTTAATCAATAAGTAACAGAATAGCATTCAGAAGAATATAAGCATTACATAACTACGGTTTCAATCTACCCAACTATGAAATTAGTTCCACATAATAAGATTTTTATTGACTAACAGTTTCGAATACATGATGAACATAAAAGAACTAGAAAGAGAAGAAATAAACTGATGTAGTTCAGCCAAATAGGTCGGCTGGCTGTCACACAGTCGACCGGCGTGTTGCTTCAGTGAACTCGATCTCTTTCTTCTTCGATGCTGATAGAATAATTTTCTTGATTGATGACTTGATGATTCAGAAGTTCCGTCCTTCGATCCCTTCAAATAACACCTCTTTGTTGGTATTTATAGAACACGGAAAGAGAATTAGGGTTTACATTTTATTCCCGAAAAGTCCTCTTCTTTCCTTTATTTCTTTCCTTCCTTAATCTGCGCTGATTTGGATTTAGATGCGGATGGATCTTATCTTTTCACTCCGTCAGATGTAGTCGACGGTTCTGGATGTAAGTCGACTGTGCCGAGCCCCAGCAATCTCTCTGTTCGGTCAACTGATGAAGAGCCAGTCGACTGTTGCACTGCAGTTCCCTGTATATCATCCTCTTAGTCAGTATTAGTCTGGAATCTGTTTCGTTTTGCTGCTTTTGGTTGTTTCCTATGGAAAAGAGAAAAGAATAGTAAAATACCACATATAGAGCATTTAAATGTCCAATTGCAATAAGATTATTGCTCCTAAATGTGAATATTCTTGAGTTCATCAACCACAAATGAAGAAGAGATCCTATCACAAGGGTCGAATTTCGTGAACTCAGAGACGAAATCCGTCAAGCCGTGCAAGTAGCCCCAAGGAGGGTTTGCCACACAAGTAGGAGTCATCTCTCAATAGTGCAAGAAGAAGAATCCTATGTCTCTACAGGATCTTAACCAAGGGAAGATTCAGTTATCTACCGCCTCCAAGCAATGGAGGATCACCTTGCAAGAACCGATAAAGAGGAAGAAGGTCAGGCCCAAAGTTGTCGCCTCAGTAAGCCCCCATTCTCCAAGTCTATCCTTGAGGCACTTGTTGCCGCTGAAATCGGTGTGGGGGCAAACAGATAGATTTTTGGATTTGAGGGAATGTGAATAGTCAAACCTGAACGACTTCACCGGAGTTTGACCGAGATCCTTTCGTCGTTAACCTGCAAAAAGTGCGAGACACCAGGGTTGATTCCGGCGACGCACCCTCCGACGCTCTTGTCAGTAATCAGAATGATTAAGAAAGAGCTTTAATTGGCAAAAGATTGATTACCTGGTAACAGTGGGGAGAGGGGTATTTATAGCCGCCTTAGGAGTCAGTTTCAGGATAAGATCAAATCCCTACTTCCGGATGTAAATGGATAGAAGTGATTAAGACCGTTGTTTAAGGATAATCATAAATCTAAATGCTCTCCTATCCAGTCAGACTGGGTTTCTTACGAGTTGGAACTCGTACCCAGCAAGATAGATTCGTTTATGGGTTATTGGGTTTTGAAGAAAAACCCAGTTCCCATTTCAGACCCATTTATAGGTAAAATTACCATTTACCCCTGAGCTTTAAGATTCGTACCCGATTTGAACGGTTCCGATTTAACCCTATTTTTAGCCACATCATGAGTCCCCCCACTCCCAAAGACTGGATTTAATCAGCCTTTGAGGAGTAGTTTTACTGATTTAATGGCTTGTGGGGTTGTATCAGAGTCCAAATGAGGGGTTTCGGATCTTATACGAGGCGTTATGATGTTTTTCTGAGTTGGTAGCGCACTCAAGATTGTTCTTGAGCTCTTACGGATTTTTGGTAATTTTCCTTGATTTTTAAATTATTTTTCGGATCACTTATTTAATTTTGCAAAGCAGTGATTTATTTTTTGAGAGCATTAATTAATTATTCTAAGCAATAATTATTTACCCAGGGGCTCAAAAATATTTTCCCGAATTTATAATTATTTTTTAGAATTTTAAATTAATTTTCTTGAATTTTTAATCATTTTTTCGTAATTTTTAAATAAATAATTTGAATTTAATAAATAAAAAATAGATTTTATACCTGTTTATGACGTGGCGCAATCTGGGCTCTTCATCATCTTCGGGCGCGAATTTGAGGGATTTCTAATGGCTATGGTTGCATGAAAGCAGATTTTCCCCTATTCGGGGGTCGGTGGCAAGTACCCTCGGCAATGTTGCCGACCCCCGCCAATCACCTCGGGGAGCTGGCGCGTGTCAGGAAGAAGGACAAAGTCGAGGTAGGTTTGGGGTCCCTTGTCGAGGTCCAGCGGTGCCTTGAGGTGGCGACACATGTCAAAAGAGGTTCGTCGAGGCTTGCCGAAGTCCGAACGAGCCATTTTCCCATGTTTGAGCATCGGTTCCAAGAACGCTTGGCGAAGTGTGCCGAAGTCCAAGTGAGAATTTTTTCTCACATTTGAGCGTCGGTGCCAAGAACGCTCGGTGAAGTGTGCCGAAGTCCAAGTGAGTTTTTTCTCACGTTTGAGCGTCGGTGCCAAGAACGCTCGGCGAAGTGTGCCGAAGTCCAAGTGAGAGTTTTTTCTCACTTTTGAGCATCGGTGCCAAGAATGCTCGGCGAGGTGTGTCGAAGTCCAAGTGAGAGTTTTTTCTCACGTTTGAGCATCGGTGCCAAGAACGCTCGGCAAAGTGTGCCGAAGTCCAAGTGAGAGTTTTTTCTCATGTTTGAGCGTCGATGCCAAGAACACTCAGCGAAGTGTGGCGAAGTCCAAGTGAGAGTTTTTTCTCACGTTTGAGCATCGGTGCCAAGAACGCTCGCCGAAGTGTGCCGAAGTCCGAGTGAGAGTTTTTTCTCACGTTTGAGCGTCGGTGCAAAGAACGCTCGACGACGTGTGCCGAAGTCTGAGTGATAGTTTTTTCTCACGTTTGAGCGTCGGTGCCAAGAATGCTCGGCAAATGGGTGCCGAAGTCCAAGACGACCTGTCGACAGCTTGGGGATGACAGCTGGCCGTTTAACCATTGGACTTCTGACCATTTGACTGTTAGCCATTAATGAGGCGGTAAAACTCTTTTGTCATTTTGTGGTAAATGGGCCTGACTGTTGGGTTTTTGGAGCCCCCTATTCCGTGCCTGCTCTATAAGACTCCACTCCCCCTCTCATTTGTTCACTTCTCAAAATTTTTACTCAGGCAGCAATTCTTACTAACGAGAGCTTCCGGCGACCACTGACCGTTTTCCGGTGATCTTTCCGACCGCAGCTGTCACTTCAAGGTAACTTAACACTTAGTTTATTTTTTAGTCAAATGTCTTCCCTCTCCCCACGTTCGGAGCCCTCCCCTTCTGCTGGCGACGAGGCATCTCTGAGCCAGGTTCCTCTCGTCGACATGGGCAAAAGAGCCGAGATTCCTGCTTCGGTGGTAGCGGAGACCATAATGGAGAATCCGAGCAGAATGGGGGAGTTCGGGAGACTGCCGTGTGTTCTGACGGGGCTCCACAGGGTTCGGGAACTTCCGGAGAAACATGCCAAACGGATCGTATACGGGAGGGGGTAGAGTTTTGAGGAGAAAGCCGCGAGGGAGACTTCGGAAGTTGATGACACCATCTCAATCCTCAACGAGGCGGACTTGGTGGCGATTTGGGAATGTTTTCAGATCCCCGAAGAATTCGAGCTGATGCTACCAGGTCTTGGGGTGAGGGCCAATTCGCCAATGCCGGTGAACATATGTTTCTGGCCGGTCGATGCCTTCATCGCCGAAGCACGCCTGCCACTCCACCCCTTCGCCGTCCAAGTCTTGCGGTGGTTCGGGGTCAACCCCATCCAGCTAATACCGAACGGGTGGAGGGTCATCAATGGATTCGCACTCCATTGCCAGGCGATCGAGATCGAGCCGGACCTGAGGGTGCTTCGGATGCTGTACCGGCTTCATCAGCAGCACAAGTCGGAGTTCAGGTACTATTTGGCCCGAGGCATGGTGCTCGGCTCGTCAGCTACCCTGACTCAATTAAACATTGGCGCGATAAGTACTTTATCATTCGGGGTTGCGAGCCGTGGTGTATCCCTTCGGATCGGGTTGAGGAAGTGACGAAGAGGGTGAGGGAGCTTCCGGTGCCCTACCCTAATGAAGAAGAGATGGTTCAGGTTCTCCTCGACCGTCCGAAGTTCGATTGGAGGGACCTGACGGAGGAGGCGCTCTTCAGGGGGGGCTCAGCCGCATACACCCTAGTATGCGGTTTTCCTTGTTAGTTTTTCTTTCCTTATTCAATTTTAACTTGTGTTTTAACCATTCTTTCTTGTGTCACAGAAACTATGGAGTACGAAGCGGTATTGGCTCAGAGGGCGGCGCTCAGCAGCAAGGCTCCGCGGAAACGAAAGAGGGTCGCCACGAAGGTGACTACTCCGAAGCCGAAGACAGTCGCCAGCACTGTCCAAGAGGCATCGGCTTCGGCGACGGTGACCTCGAGGGTGGAGACTACGGTGACCTCAGCATCGGCCGAGGCAAGCGAGTTTTCGATGGCGGCTGCTCTAGGGATGGAGGCGGCTCCATTGACGGCTGAGGCCGAAGTGTTCCTGACCGAGGAACACAAGAAAGTTTTTGTTCCAGACTGGCAGGTTTGGAAGTTGGACGGATTCCTCGGTGACTCGACGTCGAGTATGCAGGCCGTCAAACATTTGGCAACGCCAAAGGATCGTACCACCATGGAAGCCGGTGGCATGGGAGACGATGCCCTCGAGATCTCCCGAGCTGCGGTGTCGGTGAGTATTTTGGTTTCGTGTGTTAGACGAATTACTCGTTCATTTCTGTCTGGTTTTCTCGCTAACTCGTCTTCTCTCTGCAGATAACCTGTCACTTCGGTCATCTCATGGAGAAGATCACCGAACTTGAGAAAGACCTGAAGAAGGAGGTCCACAGAGCTCGGGCCGAGAAAGCTCGGATCGTGAACGAGCTCGACAGGCTGAAGGTCGAGGCCGACAGGAGAACAACGAGGTTGGAGTACCTCGATGGCCTCGTGAAGAAGCTCGTGGATGATCTACTTCGGTAGAAGGAGGCGGCGGCGAAGCAAGCAAGCAGAAGCTGTCGAAGTTGCTAAGATCACGGCCGTGAAGGAAGCCGAAGCCGCGACCATGGAGAAGGCCCAAGGGTTCCTTGCGGCCAACATGGCCAAGGCCTATGCTCGCACCATCGAGCAAGTTACCGAGCGTTTCCCCGAGGTCGACTGCTTTGGGTGGCGCCTCTTCCCCAACCACATCGATGGCTTTGACGACGAGTCAGATAAAGAGGAAGTTGGGGACGAGGATGCGGATGCCGAGGTTGAAGTCGTCGGCGAGCGTCAGGGATCCGAGGTGACCCCTCTTGCGATCGTCGCTCCTTCGGAGGAGTTCGACCTCACAGTTGCGAGACGCCACGGAAAAGAGGTCGTGCCTTGATTTTAGTCTTTTTTGTTTCTTTTTTTTCTTTATTTCAGTGATGTATCGCCTAATCGCGGACTAGCCACCGCTCTTTTGAATGAATGGAACTTTTTTCTTTGAATTTGACTAAGTGTCCATGTTGCTCTGCCTTGAAGTTTTGGCTATGTGTTCACAAAATTTTTCGAAATTTGGCTAAGTGTTCACGTCGCCTTGCCTAGAAGTTTTGGCTAAGTGTTCACAAAATTTTCGAAATTTAGCTAAGTGTTCACGTCGTCTTACCTTGAAATTTTCAGATCATCGAAGTGATGCAGCTCTCCGAAGTGCCCTATATGACCGAGGTGACTCGTTCCGAGGTTGGCCTAGGGGTGATGAATTTGTGCCTTGCTAGGAGTCGAGAGCAACTTTACGAAGCCGAGTGGGGGCTTCGCAGAGCAGAACGTGAGCGGAATCATCTGCGACTAGTCTTAGGCCGTCGAGATCTTGAGATCTGAAGGTTAGAAGAGAGGCTCAGGGAGACAACCCCTGAAGGTGACGATGATGGTTCGTCGACAGCCGTTAACCTCAGCCTGAGGCTTAGGCGACTCCGGCATTCTCTGACGAAGATGACGGCGGAAAGAGATGAACTGGCAGCTGGGAGAGACAAACTGATGGTAGCGAGGAACGAGCTTTCGGCAGAGAGAGTTGAGCTAACAGCAGGGATGGACAAGCTGACGGCAGAGAGAGATGAGCTAACAGCAGTGATGAACAAGCTGACGGCAGAGAGAGACGAGCTGAAGAGGGTGACTGTCGATAAGAGCATTGAGGTTACTCATCTCCGTCAGATTATCACCAACAGCTCTAGTTGTGCGGGTTCGGCACGGCTGCCTCGCTTAAAGATAGCTGTGAAGGACGACTCACTGATGGAACGAATCGTCGAACTTGAGGTGGAGGTCGCCCGTCTTGAGCCCCAACCTGAGCGGGTCAACGTTAGAAGCACCTCGTGCACTCGGAAAGAAAGCGATAAAGAAATTTCTTTTTATGAGCTTGCGACTCACTCACCCGTTACCCGCCGGAGCCCTGGTGATGCACAAAGTGGGGTGGCCGCCTCGTCGAGCGGAGCGTCTGTTGGGGCTACCATAAGAAGCAGTGCAGAAGATGCATCTCAGCTTGCCGGCCTAGAGACGAGCGCTGAGGTGAGACGTCGGCAGCACAGCGTTCGTCGCCCCAGGTTTCTCTGAACTGAAGTATTCCCGCCCATAGGAGGCGTTGAAGTAGTTGTCTGTATTCTTGTTCTTTTTGTTCTTCAAGTTTTGTATCTCGTCAGGTCTTGTAAATAGATTTGTTCCTCAAACTTTAATGTAAAAATACTTGTTTTGTGAACTTGTGCGTTTTGTTGGCACCTGTAGTTGTTGGCAAGCACTTGGAGTGGAGTCGAACCAAGTGTTGGACTCTGAACTCGTCGTTTAAGAAAGATTCAACGATTGTGGGAGCAGTTCCGAATGGCGAACCACTTCTTACCTGCTTATGAGCGAGTAATTTGAAGCAGAATCGAGCCAAGTGTTGGACTTCGAACTCGTCGTTTAAGAGAGATTCAACGGTTGTGGGAGCAGTTCCGAATGGCGAACCACTTCTTACCCGCTTATGAGCAAGTAATTTGAAGCAGAATCGAGCCAAGTGTTGGACTCCGAAATCGTCGTTTAAGAGAGATTCAACGGTTGTAGGAGCAGTTCCAAATGGCGAACGACTTCTTACCTGCTTATGAGCGAGTAATTTGAAGCGAAATCGAGCCAAGTGTTGGACTCCGAACTCGTCGTTTAAAAGAATACAATTAGGGTTTTAACCAGAGATAAACTGATCACAAGATAATTATTATTCAAAAGAAACTCTTTATTAATTATTGCTAATTGGCCGCTTCTAAGTTACGGGCCGTTATAACAATGGAAAAACAAATAGAAAAGCCTAAAACTGATGGTGCTTGGAGAGGTATTCAAACACCCTCTTGGTACTTCAGTAAATGATCGGCGTTCCATGTTCTTGGTATCATTCTCCCTTCGAGGTCTTCAAGTTGGTACGCTCCGGGGCAAACTACCCTGGAGACCTTGTATGGTCCTTCCCAATTTGGGGCTAGCTTGCTCCTTTGGCTGGGGAACGAGATGGCTAGCTTCCTGAGGACTAAGTCCCCCTCCTTAAGATCTGCGGGACGGACTATTCTGTTGTAGGATTGCTCGATCCTTCTTCGATAATTCTCTTGGTGAATCGAGGCTCTTTTGCGGAGTTCATCGATAAGGTCCAGATTGGCTCAGAGCTCCCTTGCTTTCTGCTTTTCATTATATGCAATTAGGCAGGGGGATGGCAAACCAACCTCTAAGAGGATTATGGCCTCGGAACCGTAGATGAGGTTGAAGGGCGACTCTCCTGTGGGGGGTTCTCTTTGTAGTGTGGTAGTTCCATAGTACGTTAGGAAGTCTGCCCACAACTCTTTAACCAACTTATTTAGTCTCTTCTTGATGCCCGAGAGGATTTGCCTGTTGGCGTTCTCTACTTGGCCATTGGATTGAGGGTGGGAGACGGGGGAGAACCGCTGTTGAATGCCGAGGTCTTCACAAAATAAGCAGAATGTTGCCCCCATGAATTGTGTTCCGTTGTCTGTCACCAAGACTCGTGGTATGCCAAACCTGTAGATCACGTTCTTCCAGAAGAACGGTTGCACCCAGTTCTCAGTAATAGTTGCTAGCGGTTCGGCCTCAATCCACTTGGAGAAGTAGTCGATCACCATGACTAGGAACTTAAGCTGGCCTGGAGCCGGTGGGAACGGACCTAGCAGATCCATTCCCCACATTGCGAAGGGAATTGGACTTGAGAGGGAAGAGAGTTGAGCTTGCGGTAGGCGACGGATAGTGGAGAATTGTTGACAGGGGCCACATTGTCGGACATGTTGCTCGGCGTCCCGAAGGAGGGTAGGACAGAAGTACCCATAATTCAAGACTTTTCGGGCGAGCGAACTTAATCCCGAATGGGCTCCGCCTATCCTTTAGTGGAGTTCTTTCAGAGCATACAGGGCTTCTCTTGGAGAGAGACATCTCAAGTAGGGTCAGCCATCTACTTGGGTGTAGGAGCATTTGTACAAGACTCCCTTAATGAGGGTGTACCGCTCCGCTCTTGTTCGGATTTGGCGAGCTTTTTTGGGATCTTGGGGGAGGCTCCCGTCTCTGAGGAACTCAACTAAAGGCCTCATCCAGTTATCTTCGAGTTGGACCGATAGTGATTCCATTGAGTCGGGGGCTTCTTCTTCGATGCTGGGCCTTAGTAGAACTTCAATCAAAACAGTATGCTCGAGGCCTTGGAGGGAGGAGGAGAATAGTTTTGAGAAGGCATCTGCCTCGGCGTTCTCCTCCTGGGGGATCCGTTGGAGTTGTGCTTCCTCGAACGAAGCCATAAGACTTTTGACCTTAGCTAGGTACTTGGCCATACGGTCGTCTCGTGCCTCGTATTCTCCCAAGACCTGATTCACCATGAGCTGAGAGTCGCTAAACATTCGAACACGCTTCGCCCTGCCTTACGAGCCATGCCCAGGCCTGCTATTAGGGCTTCGTACTAGGCCTCGTTGTTGGAAGTCTTGAAATTGATGCGGAGGGAGTATTGGAGGATGAAGTCATCTGGGCCTGCTAGGATAACTCCGGCTCCGTTCCCTTCGGCACAAGAAGACCCATCCACATACACCGTCCAGATGGGTGGCCCATTTACCACTTGACTGACCTCAGGGATCATCCTTTCCACTATGAACTCGACTAGTGCTTGAGCTTTGATAGCGGTCCGAGGCTGATAGGATATGTCGTGTTGACTCAACTCAATTGACCACTTCATTAGACATCCGAAGGTCTCGAGCTTATACAAGATCTACTTGAGCGGCTGGTCGGTAAGGATGACCACCGAATGGGATTGGAAATAGGAACGAAGCTTTTAGGCCGCCATAACCAAGGCGTAGGCTATCTTCTCCAACCTCGAATAATGGAGATCGGCATCTCTAAGGACCTTGCTCACGTAGTAGATAGGCTTCTGTGCCTTGTCTTCTTCCCTCACTAGGACAGCACTGAGGGTCTGTTCGGAGGCGGCGAGGTAGAGGTAAAGGGTTTCCCCGGGTGTCGGCTTGCTGAAGAGTGGGGGGTTGACCAAGTAGGCTTTGAGTTGGTCGAATGACTCTTGCTGCTGCTGGCCTCACTCAAAGCCCTTAGCCCCTCTGAAGGCTTTGAAAAAGGGGAGACACTTTCCCCGGACATGGAGAGGAAGCACCCTATAGCCGCGAGGTGCCCGGTGAGCTTTTGCACTTCTTTCACATTTGAGGGGGAAGCCATATTAAGTATGGCCTTTATCTTTTCAGGGTTGGCTTCAATCCCCCTCTGGCTGACCATAAAATCCAAGAATTTACCCAATGAGATCCCTAATGCACATTTATTCGGGTTTAGTCTCATGTTATGCCTTCTTAGCACGTCAAAGGCCTCTTGGAGGTCGGCGACATGGTCAGACCCATTGATGCTTTTCACCAAGGGTCATATAGCATTTGCGGGCTGTTTCCTGACTTCCCCTTACTTCTCCCACGCCCACCTTGGTAGGGAACTTCATCTTTAGATGGTAAGCTGATGGGACGGCTTCTAAAGCAGCTAGACCCGGTCGACCTAGGATCACATTATAGGCGGCTGGGACGTCAACAACCATGAAGTCCATTGGCCCTGTTCGGGTAGTAGGAGCTTTGCCAGCAGTTACGTCGAGGGTTATAACACCCTCGATCGTCACTGGCACCCCCGTGAACCCATGGAGAGTGTAACCGGCGGGCTTGAGGCTGTCCCTCAATAATTGGAGCCCTCGGAAGGCCTCTAGAAAGAGGATGTTGACAGAACTGCCATTATCCACTAGATACCTTTCTACCTTGAAGTTGGCCATGTGGATGTTGATCACTAGTGCATCACAGTGGGGGGTTCAAACACCCTCTAGATCATCATTCGAGAAAGTAACTGGAACTCCAAGACCTTTGGGAGGGGGGAGGTTGTGCACCGAATTGACTTCCCTGACGAAGGCCTTTCGGGAGGAGTTAAAGGTTCCTCCCATTGGACATCCATGGATGAGGTGCAAGATGCGCTTTTCCTCAAAATCGGGAGTCTCCTCGCGCCTCTCAGGCCGCTTGTTAGCCCCCCTGGGGGGTGGAGGAAGATCGGCTCGGTCTTTCTTTACAAATTTTGCGAGCTGCCCTATCTGAATGAGGGCTTCGATCTCGTTTTTCAGAGCCCGACAGTCATTGGTGTCATGGCTGTGGTCTCGATGGTAGCAGCACCACTTCTCCTTATCCCTCTTCTTTCCAGGAGTGTTCATCTTTGGGGGAGGAGGTAGAATTCCTTTTTTCTCAACCTCCATCAGAATGGCCGAGACATTGGCGTTGAGAGGGGTGAATTTCTCAAATCTGGGAGGTGGACGACGCTGACCCCCGTTGTCCTTTTGGAGCTTTTTAGCTCCCTCGTCTTCAACGGCCTTCCTCTTACTTCCAGAAGAGGATCCCTCGAATATGGGGCGGTGTGCAGCTTCCTCCGCCCGGATGTACTTCTCGCTTCTGAAAAGAAGATCGGAGAAATCTCGCGGGGGCTTCTTGGCTAGGGACGACCGGAGGTCAGAGTTGAGGACATTGGATTGAAAGGCGGCCGCGGCGACTGACTGATCGAGGGAGGCGATGGACCTGGCCTCCGCTGTAAACTGCTTGACATAGTCCCTCAGTTTCTCGCCCTTCTTCTGACTAAGGAAGAGTAGTGAAATACTCATCTTTTCGAAGCGGCAGCTGCTCTCGAAATGGGTTATGAAAAGGGTCTTGAACTGGTCGAAAGAGAAGATGGAGGACGGGGCAAGGCAGGAGTACTATTCCCGAGCCAGGCCTTTGAGAGTGGCCGGAAAGGTCTTGCATAAGAGGGCATCAGAGGCCTGATGGATCATCATGAGAGTTTTGAAACTCTCGATGTGATCCATGGGGTCTGATTCCTCCGTGTATGTCTCGAACTGTGGAGGCTTGAAATTTGCCGGAACGGGGGCCTCCATGATGGTACGAGAGAATGGAGTCCTGCTTGGACGAAGGTTCCTCCCTCTTAGTTCCTCGTCCCTATCGAGTTGGCCGAGGCGCCTTTCCATCTCGTGGAGACGGCGGTAGACGGCATTCTCCCTTCGACGGTATTCGGGTGAGCCTCTGGACTCGTCTTCATACAAAGGGGAACGTGGGCTATGGCGATAGTAACTCGGAGACTGGTGAGGACTAAGGACGTGATGGCGGTGGCTCGGAGCTTAAGGAGGACTTTGGGATCGATGGCGAGGGCTTCGAACCGGCTCAGGAGTGGGTACCCTCTGAATATTATTATTGTTGTTTGGCAGGGCAATGAGGGCCCGTAAGCTGCTGCCTGAAATTCTTGGAATTCTGCTCTGGTGATGGGTCCGTTCTGGTTCCTCTGGGCCTGTCGACCAGCGGGAGAACGGTTCCCCCTTCGACAGTACTCGGGGGACTCCCTCCGCCTCCTAGGAGGAGGGGACCTCCTGCGATCACGGCAGTAAGGAGATCGCGCATTTGGACGTTCTGAGTGGGAGGCTCCCTCTCGGGCTCGCCTCTCATCCAAATGGCGGCGAAGGTCTTCCTCCTTATGCCGATTGATTATGATGTTGTGGAGGTCTTCTGAAGGCCGAGGGTTATGGGATGCCACGGAGTCGGTGGAGGGGTTATGTACCGAGATATGATCGTGGTGAAGAGGTTGCTTCTGAGGATTAGGATGAGAGGTCCCTACACCAGCATTCTGGGGCCCGAGCTGAGCCTGCTGGGGTTAAGGAATTTGGAGAGGAGGCTGCCCCTACTGTAGCGGCTGACCAGGTTGAGGAGGGAGCTGTCCCTGTTGCTGGACGGGTTGGATGGGTTGGAGGGGAGCCTCCGGTTGTGGTTGAGGAGGAATGGGAGTGGGTCTACGGTTGGAGGCTGTAGATCTTACTTTCCTTGGAGGCATGGCTGGAGGCGGTCTTGACCGATGGAAGAGGTTGGACTGCTATTCGTTTCCCACAGACGGTGCCAATTTGTTACCGCTGAAATGGGTGTGGGGGCAAAGAGATAGATTTGTGGATTCGAGGGAATGTGAATAGTCAAACCTGAACGACTTCACCGGAGTTTGACTGAGATCCTTTCGTTGTTAACCTGCAAAAAGTGCTAGACACCGGGGTTGATTCCGGCGACGCACCCTCCGACGCTCTTGTCAGTAATCAGAATGATTAAGAAAGAGCTTTAATTGGAAAAAGATTGATTACCTCGTAACAGTGGGGGGATAGGGGTATTTATAGCCGCCTTAGGAGTCAGTTTCAGGATAAGGTCAAATCCCTACTTCCCAATGTAAATGGATAGAAGTGGTTAAGACTGCTGTTTAAGGATAATCATAAATCTGAATACTCTCCTATCCAATCAGACTGAGTTTCTTACGGGTTGGAACACGTACCCAACAAGACAAATCCATTTATGGGTTATTGGGTGTTGAAGAAATACCCAGTTCCCATTTCAGACCCGTTTATAGGTGAAATTACCATTTTACCCCTGAGCTTTAAGATTCGTGCCCGATTTGAATGGTTCTGATTTAACCCTATTTTTAGCCATATCAGCACTGTAACCCCCATTTCCGCTAATAAGTATTTTCCGTGTATTTTCTATAATTTGATTTTTATAAATTTATTTTGTGCTAAATTCTGTTTGGATCTTTTATTAAAGTATTTTCTAAATGAAAATTTTATTTATTTCGAATAATGGTGTATTTTGATCTTACTTCATATATCTTATTGATCGACTATTTATATTTGAGCCTAAAATCTAATATATTATTATTATTAAATTATTTTAATGAAATTGTTAAACCCGAATATTATTTTGTTGTTTGATATTATTATTTTTATAATTATAATAATTAATTGTTATTTCTTGATTAATCTATTTAAAATCCATCTATTGAATTATTATTTTATTTTTTCTGATTTTCTTATTGAACCCCAATTTATTTTCAAGCCCAATTTATATTCTATTCATTTGTATTATTTATTTATTTATTTGGATTTAAATTTTTGTTGTCGAAGGTCTTTGTTCTTCTTGATGAACTATTTTCTTGTTGATTATATTTTTCTTTATTTAATTGTGACTATTTATTTGAACCCTATTGTCTTCAAACCCATCTCTTATTGAACCCTAAAACCCAAATTCAATTGTTCTTGACCCAAAACCGCCATTGTTGGATCCCAAACTGCTAACCCAACATCCTAATTGTACCCTATAAATACAACTCTATTGCAAACCCTAAAAATTATGCAAATTGAAACCCTAGCCGCGTATTAACATCCTAATTGTACCCTATAAATACAACTCTATTGCAAACCCTAAAAATTGTGCAAATTGAAACCCTAGCCGCGTATTCTCTCTCCTCCCTGTTTCTCTCTCCTTGTCCAAATCTCCTGCCCAAACTCCTGAACCCTATACTGTCCCCTTCTTCTCCGGCCATCTCCGGCGACCCCCGTCATTGCCACCTTCCATCGACCTCTCCCCGGTGCCACCCTCCTCTGTCCTCAATGCCCAGACACCCAAAACCCCAACCCCGACCTCCCTTCCGATCGCCAGCAGCCAAATCCCAACCCCCACCTTCTCCTGTCTCCGTTGACGCCGCCGTTGACCCACCACGCCGCCGTCAGCCAGTCGCCAAACCCACCGAAGCCCTTGCTTTTGCCATTGCTCTTGGTTGTTGCTGCAGTTTGTCTCTTTGTTATTGCTAAGTTCTCTTTTGCACGTAGTATACACATGCTATTTTGTGGACTTATGTGTTCGTGGGTTTGTTACTTCGGGATCCTTATCCTGTTATTCTTGGTATTCATTTTCACCGTTAATAAGAAAAGTCACTTTCCTCTTGAATTGTTAAATATATCAAATTCAAGTTTTGTTGAAACTCTTGCAAGTAGATCCCTTCGTTTATCGTATTATACATTGTTCATCTCTTTCGTTGGGTGTATTGAGGGTTTATACGAGATAACCCCAATTTAATTGATATCTTGCTACTTTTGACTCCGAGATTGAATCTTTCATGTGTGCATATAGAATTGATAATAGGGTTGTTCATATAATTATCACACAAATAAATTATTGTAGAGAGAATTGCTAGGTTATATGTTTGATCGATTGAAGGTTGATTGATGATAATTGATGTAGCGCCCCGAATTTCTAGATTAATAACATAGAAATTACGTGGCACATTCCCAGTGATCCACTTCAACATAATATTAAACATCAACAACACCACTAAAATTTTCAACATTTATTACAACAAATCATTTACAATGCACAGCGGAATTCTAAACAAACTCAACTCAACATTCTCTTCATTTACAACACAAATTTAACTCAATAACTGATATTACAAATTTTACACAAAATCTCTTATATCTCATTTATATCTCAAACCAACTTAAGCATCCCATCTCCAACTCTAAGCAACTACCTGCAACATGTGAGGCTAGAGATGGTCCCTAACCCCCAAACTAAAGGGGTCAGCCATAAATGGTGTGAGAAATATAAAAAAAATGAACAAACAAACAACATAAAAGATCATGGCTCATAAATTCTCAAACAACAAGCACTAAAAGAATGTGGAAAGTACGAAACGAAGGTAACATAAAGCATCAAGTGTTTCTAAACTAAGTGTCATGTGTAGAAAACACGAAAACCACATGCATAAAACAAAACCAAGAAAACACAAGTTCTATATGCAGACTCTCTAATGCGTACTTGTCGAAGTCTATGCATCCTATTCTACATAGGTTCGGTGCAAGCCCTTAACGACTTCACTTCTTAGGGTTCAATCCCCGCGTTATGAACTACTCCTAACACAATGACTACTACGAGATAAAGATAGACCATGGTTAGTATCTCATGTCCGATAATTCCGGAGATCAATCCCACACCACGAGTAGTTACCGTGATAATTCCGGAGATTAAATCCCACACCGAAACATTGACACATCCCCACAATATACCACATGTGCTTCACCTGGACTCCGATAATTCCGGAGATCAATCCCACACCACAAATAGTTACTGTGATAATTCCGGAGATTGTCCCACACCCAAGATATTTCACTTGAACAATTCCGGAGACATATCCCACACCACTAATAATCTACTGTGATAATTCCGGAGACTGTCCCACACCGAAAGCCCTACTGAGGTTCTTGACTCATGTTCCCGTTCATCATATCACCACTAGTGCCTGTCCTTAACATTTTGGATTAATAGTTTACTTAACGAATCTCCTAGAGTGATGTACCCTACCGGCCTAAACTCAAATTTAAATAACTGAAATGCCTCACTGGGCCTCAACAATTAACTCAACACCGGTATACTAGGGTCATACGCCTCTAGAGACTCAAACTCAAAAATCTAAACAAGGTTCCACTAAACAAAGTGGCTCAACTAAATGTCTCAAATGAAATACTTATCTGAATATCTCAAGGTCAATTGCTTAATCTTATACTGAACTGAATGACAAGTATGTACTAAATTATCTGAGAAACAAATCATTCGAATTAACACTGAAGTTCACAAATATCCTTCAATATCAGCCGACTCATACTAATGATAAGTCGACTATCCAGAGGACCAAATTCAAGAATCTACAAAAATAAACTAAGTCATTTAACAGTCGACTTAAGAAGGGATCAGTCGACTTACCCGAGGTAATTTCCAATAATCTACAAAAAAATATTCTAAGTAAATAAGTCGACTTAAAGGACTATAGGTTGACTGTCCAGAAGGGACTAAAAATTTTTACAAAAGTAATTTCTTCAGTGGACCAGTCGACTGCCTACTGGCTAGGTCGACTGTCCAGAACAACGTTCAACAAATTTAAAATATAACATCAAGCTCGTACCAATCGACTGCACAGTAGGCCAGTCGACTGTCGGCCTACAGATCTCAAAATTTAGGTCTGATTACAAAAATCGATTTCTGAAGCTTCTAATGAATCAATGTTTACGAAAATAGTTTGTGTTCAGGAAAAGTAGTAATTCTCACGAATCTCATTCAGGAATATATATAGATCACTCAAACCATCAATGTGTCAAGATCTAAATTCTCACATTCTAAATCACAAATCCTTCTGTTAGGGTTTTACAAGATCTAAGTTTTCTTTCACAAAACTAAATAGAAATCTGGTTCAAAAACTAATGCCCAGATGTTCATACTCAATCTCAACAGGTTTTTAGCAACACAATTTCAATAATAAAGATCTACTAATTCCTTCACAATTATTCACATGATTCATACTACAAAATAAGATCTATATTGTCCACAACATCAAATCAACACATCAATGATACTTGCACACATAGATCAACCACATGACGAACTATAATATTCACAAAGTCGAACAAACAAACAAGATCTCTCACATGAATCAAACAACAAAACAATTTTTATATATCTCACATAAATCAAAACAACACAACAAATTTTTATATTACTCACCTTAGAATTTTGAGAATAGTCCACAAAGAATTCCTCTTCTTGCTAGATCCAAAAGTTCTTGCTCCACCAAAAAGATCTCCCAAAATTCAATACTTTTCAACAGTGACGGCTGGGGTAAAAAATCACTTAAATATGCCGGATTGATAATTAGGGTTTTACCCGCAACTTTGCAAAATAATCCTTTCCAAAATCACAATTTACATATATAGTCTTATCTTTGGAAATTCCATCAAAACTCATTTAAATTAGGATTTATAAGAAAATATACATTCTAAATCTCAATCCATACTGTTCAAAACGTCCAAAAATTGTAATTTGCACTTTAACCCCAAAAATTGTCAAATTTACAAAAAGGTCCTTCTTTTTTCAAAAATTGCAAATAGCTCCAATAAATTTTAGAAAAATCTGGAAAAATACTAATTAAATCTCAATTAATAAATAATAATTTTTCACAGAGAAAACTAAAATTTTCACACTTCTCAAAAGCATTTGCACGTGTTTTGCACGTGTACAAAAGATAAATTTTCTGAAAATATTCATTAAATCTCCAAAAATAAATTTAAATTCATTTTCAAATATAAAAAATAATATTTAAAAATACGGGGTTCTACAATTGATGTATGTATGTGTTCTTAATCTTATTTACCATGTTTTTATACCCTTCATGCTGATTGAAAAGTTTATCGACTAGTAGAATTGATACCCATCATGTTTAATTAACTTATTTCATGAAAACTACCTAAACACTATATGTTGCTTGCTTGCTGTATATTGAATGCTATTTTCGACCCGGTAAATGATCTTTAAATGAATTACTTTCTGAATGAGAATTGTATCCTTATCTTTTTAGGATCTAGAACATCTTGAATTTTTGAATTCTGAGGTGTGTAGCAAAAGTTATGCCCATTTTACTACAGTTGTGTTTTTATTTCCAGAGATTCTCGTATATTTGATGTTTAAACAGTAAAAAGAATGATCAAATGATAAAATTTTACTCTGATAATTTCCAGATTATTGCTTAACATGTTTAAGAGTCTAATAAATTTTTTAATGAATTTAATATTGAATTTTTGCTGTTTCTAAAAATAAAATAACATGATGTTGAATTTCTGCCTGAACATAAAATCTGTAAAGAACAATGTGTTTGACCTAGGTGCTGTTGTCGGATTTTGAACTTTAAATATTCTTTGGAACCGTGTGGAAGTCTAGTTTCTAGAATTTCTAACGGATTTTGTTTTTGATTTCTGAAACAACGGAAAACTGTATTTTTGTATAGACTACTCTTGCTGTCCAGAATTATATAGTCCAGATTTTAATAGATTAATTATTCCTATATCGTAGTATTGCATGAATCGAAGTGTGTATGTTGCATCACATGATCCTAATACCCTATTTTCATTGTTATAATTTTCCAATTCAAATTATCATCCTATTATTTCCCTATTGTTACCATCGTTCATCTCATGTCTCATATTTGCATATTGTATTGTTGCATTGATAAATGATTAATAAGTCGGGGTTTAAGGGTTGACTTTAGTAGCAGACAATATAGGGACTGTGCTCGGAGGAGGGACCTGTGTTTCCCTAAATAATGTCCTGGCTATTGTTTTATCGTGTGATTGTGGATTACAGCCGTAACCCAATCTATCGTGTATTGTATCGTTGCCGAAGATCGTATCGTGCATTGAATATTGATTATCGTTGCCGATTACATAAACTATAAAATCCACCACTAAGTCTAAACGTAACTTGTTTGTATGTAGCAAATATGTGGTAAATAAATGGGACGCATGAAGTGCTACATTAGTTAGGATTAAAATGATTAATAGACTTAAGAATTGACACGACATCGACACTGCATATTGTTCCTCATTGTTCCTATTGATATCGAATATTAGCTAAATATTATTGTTATTGATCATTGATTATTGTTATCGAATATTGAATCATTGTTTATAGCCATTGCATCGATAGCCGTGATATTGATCATTGATCATCGTGCCATGTTATTGATTCCTATTGATCCATTGAATTCATTGTTATACCGTTATTCCATTGTTCTCTGATTTCTCTACTTGCTATCCATGACTTGCTCTAAGGACAATTTTTCTTCTCTTTTTAGATGAAGTGTTCATAGGTAATGATGAAGAATTGCCTGCTGGAATTGGAGAACAGACATTCTGAAGATTTCAATGCTTTCTAGTTGCTTATTATTTTATTGAACTTAATGTATTGAGACTTATTATCTATTTGTGATTGGATTATTATTGTATTGGGCTTATGTCCCGGATCTTATTATTGTTCCAGATGTTGGATTATTATTGTATTTGGATATTTTAT
Source organism: Hemerocallis citrina (assembly GCA_017893485.1). Taxonomy (NCBI): domain Eukaryota; kingdom Viridiplantae; phylum Streptophyta; class Magnoliopsida; order Asparagales; family Asphodelaceae; genus Hemerocallis; species Hemerocallis citrina. The sequence goes on along the minus strand of CM030364.1, from coordinate 52,272,810 downwards.
ATTGTTTCATTCCAAGTATTATTGTTCATGAGATTATTATTATTGCCTGTGCATTTGTTCTGTATTGATTATATTGTTGAGTTAATCGGATAAACAGCTTATGGGTGACGTTAGTCATTCGTTGGGCCAATGTCATGCACTAGTATTCCGTATTTTTAGGAAGCGGGGCGTGAAAGGAACGCATCCCAAAGAAGTTCAAGCCACCAACCTTCGAGTCTTACAGAAGACACAGACTCGACTGACCACATTGAGAGTTTTAAAATTCTCATGATGATCCACCATGCCTATGATGTAACGCCCCGGCCCCGATCAACGATTTTAACAAACCACTGCCCACCACAGGCTGCTTCATAAAAAGTGCTATAGCTTGTTGGTGACCTCGAATCCCAAGCAATTACATATATATATTAATTAATCTCTGCAATTCTCCGATATGGGACAAATCCCCACATCCCTCCCGTTCTCTCTCCTCGCGAAAGAACAGCCGAAGCCAACATAAGGTTGGCCCACTTCCAATGTCATCCATGACGTCAGCAACAGAAACGCAGCATTGCTGCTTTCTTCTTCACACTGAGTGGACCCCACCCCACTTAATTCTCTTCACACCTTTCAATTAATTACCCATACCATACCTCCTATAGAACTCTTCTATAGGTAACGACCTCTATTTAATTAGTTATATATATATATATATATATATATATATATATATATATATATTTATATATATATATATATATATATATATATATATTCTTAACACAAAGTGTTAAAGACACCCCCCTTAAGAATTCAGCGTCCTCGCTGAAGCCGGGACTTGCAACGTAGCACATGATTCTCCTTTCTAGCCGATGTGGAATAGCGTACCCTGATTATGCTAGCTATACAGTACCCCAATTCTGCGTGTTGTCAAGTCCCCTAGCCCACCTCAGTGGATTTACCGGGCAACCTGACCCAACCCCGCTCCCTCTCAGGCATACTTAGCAGTAAATTTGCTACCTCCATCTCAGGCATAACCACCACTCTGTACCCACACTCGGTGTCAAAAGTCGGCTCTGATACCATTTGTAATGCCCCAGCCTCGATCATCGATTTTAGCAAACAACTGCCCACCACAGACTGCCTCATAAAATGTGCTATAGCTTGTTGGTGACCTCTAATCCCAGGCAATTACATATATATATTAATTAATCTTTGCAATTCTCCGATATAGGACAAATCCCCACATCCCTCCCGTTCTCTCTCCTCGCGAAAGAACAGCCGAATCCCATACAAGGGTGGCCCCTACTACCTACGTCATCAATGACGTCAGCAAAAGAAACACAGCATTGCTACTTTCTTCTTCACACCGGGTGGACCCCACCCCACTTAATTCTCTTCACACCTTTCAATTAATTACCCATACCATACCCCCTATAGAACTTTTCTATAGGTAACGACCTATATATATATATATATATATATATATATATATATATATATATATATATATATATATATATATATATATATATATATATATATATATATATATATATATACACACACACATATTCTTAGGTGTTACATATGATATTTCTCTACATGACATTTCCAGCAACTCTCAATGGACCAGCAAGAGAGTGGTACTCTCACCTCTCTCTAGGCATAATCTTCTCGTTTGACCAATTTGAGGAACTGTTCCTCACCTACATCATAAGTAATCAAAAGATTGCGAAGACCAAGGCCTCCTTGCACGAGTTAGAGCAAATAAAGGGAGAACCACTCAAGGACTTTGTCAAAAGATTCACCACCGAATCACTCACCATCCATTCTCTCGACTCATTCATTGCAATTTTTGCCTTCGAACACAATACAAGACATGAATCTTTCAATGTATCCCTCGTAAATAAGCCTCCTTGTGACTTCTCTGCCCTCCTCCAAACGACCAAGAAATAGATTTGGGCTGAAAATGCTTTAGAGGCTCTCCACCCCCAGGTTCCAGGGGAGTCTTCCTCCAGGAACATGCACAAGAATGACAATGAAGAGGGACCCAAATAGTTCCGGAAGGATAACACAGGTCAACGTTGCTCCTTTACAGGATCATGCTTTGAAAATTACACCCCATTCAGTGCAAACATATCCACTGACTTCATGTAGGTCGAGAAGGAAGGGCTGCTAAAGCCTCCTCACAAGATGAACTCTTTAGTTAGGAGGAGGGATAGGAATAAGTAGTGCGCATTTCACAGATACCATGGACACACCCCCAAGATTGCAAAGCTCTTAGAGATGAACTTGAAAGCCTTATCTATCGAGGCTACCTATCAAAATTCACCTAAAGGAATGACATTGGGCTTTCTTCTGCCCGGGGGGCTGACAAACCTCTAGAGAAACCCTCTGAGTCCCAAGACTCGGAACCAAGAGCAGTTCTCCACTCCATCCATGGGGAACTAAATGGAGTAGAGTTCAACTCCCTCCATAAAGTCTTCTTCAGTGAAGTAAAGCTTAACATCCCCCTCCCCCCCGGTTAAAGGGTTAGGAGTCCCAGTACTTTATCAGACCAGGACCTTGAAGGTGTTCGAACGCCTCCTCGCGATGCGCTAGTAATCAGCCTAGACATGGCAAATCATGATGTCTATTGTATCCTGGTAGACAATGGTAGCTCAATAAACATACTCTTCCTAGATGCATTCGAAAATCTTAAACTCTCCCGAGACGGCATCAACACTCCAGGATACACTCTACATGACTTATCCAGAGTTCCCATTCAGATAGATGGAATAGTCACACTAGATGTAACCGCGGGTAAGGTCCCATCCTTTTGAACCGAGGCCATGGACTTTATAGTCGTCAACATGAAGGCCGCCTACAACACCATCCTCGGTTGCCCTGGCCTCACTGCTCTCCATGCCGCACCTTCAGCTTTCCACATGAGAATTCCCAACATCCTCCGGGTAGGAGAAGTAAAAGGAAGTTAAGAAGCAGTCGAAACATGTTATACAACTGTAGTAGGGGGCTCGATCCTTCACCTCGATGCTATGGAACTTCTCCCAGAGAGAATCCACTGCACCTCTGAACCAGTTGACGATCTTGAAGAGACCACTTACTTCGAATAGGATGAGATTAAGAGCTTGCGTGTGAAAAAGACACTCTCCCCCAACTCAACACACGAATCATCAAGCATATCGGTGCTCAGATCCTCCTCCGAGCTACGCCTTTAACTCATCAAACTCCAAGCAATGAGTTAGGTGCACAGCTCCTCTTCTAAGCTATGCCACCAACTCATCAAACTCCAAGCAATGAGTTAAGCACTCAACTCCTCTTCTGAGCTGTGCCACCAACTCATCCACTCCAAACAATAAGTCAGGGGCTCAGCTCCTTCTCCGAGCTACGCCTCCAACTCATTAACTCCAAACAATGAGTGAGACACTCAGCTTCTCTTCCAAGCTACGCCACCAACTCATCCACTTCAAACAATGAGTCAAATGCCCAGTTCCTCCTCCGAGCTATGCCTCCAACTCATCAACTCCAAGCAATGAGTTTGGCGCTTAGCTCCTTCTCCGAGTTACACCAACAACTCATTAACTCAAATGCGGGTTCGTAGTCTAGCTAAAACTGCTCCCACAACTGATTAGTTCAAATAACAAGTTCAGAGTCCATACTCATGGTTCAGAGATGCTCTAGCAACTTGCAAGCAAGCAAGTTCAGAGCTTAACTCGCCATTCGACTTGCTCGCACAACTCGTTAATCTCTTATACAGCATACGATATTTTCTTTTGCAATATCCATGTGCAAAAAATTCAAAATCACATAATGAGCCAGGTGTCCTACCCTCCTACATAACTACACCGAAGACCCATTAGCTTCTGGAACAAACTCCCTTGATGCCATGTCAGGAGCATAACCACTCATTTCACTTGAATAAATAAGGGTACAACTTGTGTGGAGTCCACACTTTTGGGCCAAAGTCTCTCCACCTGCTTGCCAAACAAGCAAGGTGAGAGGTATGAGTCACCTTGTGGCATGATCACTGTTGTGGCTGATTTTGGTGTGGGAGCAAACAGATGAATTTGTGGATTCTTTTGGAAACAATAAAGGCAAACCTATTGAATTTCACCGGTGTTTGACTGGTTTCTTGCCGCTGCCGTTGACCTGCAAAAAGTTCAATACACCGGGATGGATCCCAGCGACGAACCCTTCGACGCTCAAGTCAGTAATCAGGAAGATTATGAAAGAGCGTCTATGTGGAAAAATATTGATTACTTCCTTTATGGTGGGGAGAGAGGGGTATTTATAGTCTCCTTAAAAGACAGTTTAGAGATAAGCATTTATCTCTATGTCCCAGTATTTATGGATAAGATGTAGAGTTTAAATTGTTTCATGATAAGAGATTTGGTTTAAACCATCTCTTAGAGATAATCATGAATTTGAATTACTCTTTAAGTATTTGGGCTGGTTTGTAACGGGTTGCTATCCACACCCAATATGACAGATCCGTTCTTAGGTTACCGGGCTTCGAAGAAAGTCCTAGTTCCCATTTCGGACCCGTTTGTGGTGGAAATTACCGTTTTACCCATGAGTGCTTTAAGATTCGTGCCCGGTTTGAACAGTCTCAATTTAATCCCATTTTTAGCCATATCACGAACCCCCACTTTCGAAGACTGAGTTTAACAACCTTTGAGGAGTATTTTTCTTATTTTAATGGCATACGAGATTTTATCAGAGTTCTTTCGGAGCTTTAGAATCGCCCACGGGGCTTAACAGTGTTCAATTGAACCTGACTTGCATTCAAACATGTTAGTGGGATCTTCAGGATTTTCCATTGATTTTTTCTATTTTTTAAATCATTTTTCGAATTATTTATTTAATTTTACGAAGTAATAATATATTTTCAAAAAGTATTAATCGTTCTAATTAATAATCGTTCTAATTAATAATTATTTATCTAGAAGTTCAAAAATATTTTTCCCGAATTTACAATTATTTTTTAGAATTTTTAATTAATTTTCTTGAATTTTTACTTATTTTTTGCAATTTTTAAATAATTAATTCGAATTAATAATAAATTAAAAGAATTAATCAATTAAATACCGACATGGCACAATCTGGAGTGTCGATCATGTCACTGGCGCGATTTTCCGAACGATTAGACGGTTGATCTACTGCTCGATGACGCGGCTTAATCTGGATGCTCTGATCGTGGGCGCGCATCGGGAGGGAGGCGGTTCCCCCTCTTTCATGCTCGGAGCCACGTTCGCTTGGAATTTGTTTGCGAGGGACGTGGCTCAATCTGAGCTGTCGGATATTGATCAAGGGCGTATTTTGAGGCAACGTTTTCCTCCATTTTCATGCTCGGAGCCACGTTTGCTCGAAATTTGGTTCTAAAGGACGTGGCTCAATCTGAGCCGTTGGATCTTGATCAAGCGTAAATTTTGAGGCAACGTTTTCTCCCATTTCATGCTCGGAGCCACGTTTGCTCGGAATTTGGCTCTGAGGGACGTGGCTCAATCTGAGCCGTTGGATCTTGATCAAGCAAAGATTTTGAGGTAACGTTTCCCCCCATGTTCATGCTCGGAGCCATGTTTGCTCAGAATTTGGCTCCGAGGGACATAGCTCAATCTGAGCCGTTGGATCTTGATCAAGCACGATTTTGAGGCAACATTTTCTCAATTTCACGTTCGGGGATACGTTTGCTCGGATTTAGCTCCGAGGGATGTGGCAACACCAGGGCCGTCTGATCTTAATCAGGCGTGAATATTGAGACGGACTTTTCCCCAATTTCACATTCGGGGACACGTTTGCTCGGATTTAGCTCTGAGGGATGTGGCAACACTAGGGCCTCTGATATTGATCAGGAGCAAATATTGAGACAGAGTATTCCCTAATTTCACGTTTGGGGAAACATTTGCTCGGATTTGGCTCCGAGGGACGTGGCAACACCAGGGCCATCTGATCTTGATCAGGCACGAATATTGAAACGAGGTTTTCCCCAATTTCACGTTTAGGGACACATTTGCTCGGATTAGGCTCCGAGGGACGTGGCAACACCAGGGTCGTCTAATCTAGATCAGGTGCGAATATTGAGACAAAGTTTTCCTCAATTTCACATTCTGGGACACATTTGCTAGGATTTGGCTCCGAGGGACGTGGCAACACCAGGGCCGTCTGATCTTGATCAGGCACGAATATTGAGATGAAGTTTTCCCCAATTTCACGTTTGGGGACACGTTTGCTCGGATTTGGCTCCAAGGGACGTGGCAACACCAGGGCCGTCTGATCTTGATTAGGCACGAATATTGAGACGAAGTTTTCTGTTCTTGCGATTGACCAGTCAACATGTCTATTGGCGTTGCTTGAAATTTTGCCTTTTCGTATTCTATCGCTTAGTATTCGATGTTCACTTGGGCTTTTTACTGGTCTTGGGGGCCCAAAAGTCTTGGAAGCCCAAGCGACACCCCTCACTCACTATAAGTTCTCACCCCTTACACCATCCTTTACTTTTACTCTGGGAAAATTTTCTTTCGCTCTCGGGTGGCTCCACTAGCGGTCGCGGCCAAGCATTTGATTTTCCGGCAATATATTCCGACCATAGCCGTCACATCAAGGTAAATATATATTCTCTTTTATATATTTTATGAGATGTTCAGGGTTTCTTCGGGGAGTGAGACCTCCACCTTGGACCATGAAGGGGACCAACAGTTGATGGTTACCCTGGCAGTGGACAAGGGGTAGATGGTGGTATGATCGGTGGTCACTGAAACAATAATGGAGGAAGAGAGGCGTGCTGGGGTGTTGGGCCGGCTTCCGGGTCCCTTAACGGGCCTTGGCAGAGTTCGGGAGTACTCAGACGATCTTCTGGTAAAAGTTGTATACGGGATGTCGGCTTTGTACGAGGAGAGCAGGCTGAGGGAACATTCTGAGGTTGACGACATCCCCTCCATGTTAATGGAGAAGGACTTGGTTCGTATCCGAGAGAGTTTCAAGATTCCGAAGGAACTCACTCTCCTTCATCCGGGTGCGGGAATCCGAGCCTGCACACCGACTTCCCCTGACACATGCATTTTCCAATTCGACGCTTTGCCGGTCTCTGCCTACTTATTCCCCCATTTGTGGCTAAGCTACTACAATGGTACGGCTTAAGCTCGGTCCAGTATATGCCAAACATGTAATGCCCCGAATTCCAAAATACACTGAATTCGAGATTCCACAGGATCTTTACACTTCATTTAGTACAATTTTACAAGGAATTTAAAACTTTTCACTTTACATCAGAGTTTACATGAACCTTTATACTTTACATTGCACAACGGAAGTAAATTTACAACATTTAAATAAATGTACAACAACATTTAATAATCTTTAGGCATCTGTTCCTCTTTAATCTTTATCATGTCATTACCCTGCATACAAAACTGTGGGTACATCAGTTTATTCAACCGACGAACATTATACACGGCCATCCTCTCTATGCCGAAAATAGTATAACTCATTTTCCATATTTAACAAACACAAACTTGTCACATATAAAACTAAAGGGACTACCCTATTGATGTCGTGTTGTGATTGTGCACTTAGTCCTTAATGCAGTCGTTTATATTATATGACACTAATGCACACTTGTTCGGATTCTATGCATCCCATACTACATAGGTCCGAGGACAAGCCTCTTAATCGTTCTTCATCTTTGTAGGGTTCAATCCCTCGTCATGTCTTAATCTACTACTGTAACTAAGACAAGTATCCTAGATGATCTATGAGTACAAGCACGTGTACAGGACCCCTGGAGGGGAATCCCATGCCATGTCTTGACTCATCAAGCATGCATTCTGTGGCAATTCAGCCTCCTCCCTGAAGCACGATCCTCTTGCAGTCACCAAACATCCCACAAGCTTGGCTAAAGTCCGATCATTACTGAGTAGTGTCCACGCCATGTCTTGACTCATCAATCATGCATTCTGTGGCTCACACACCCGCACCGTAAACTCTAGTTCTCATACTCGTATTTTTCTTTCACTTTCATCACGTCTCCACTATGTACTAATCCTTAGTTTTTATTAGAATCATGAACAAAATCAAAGCTCTAGAGTTAGCCTCTCCAGTAAGCCGAACTTATTCATTCATTCAAACATGACCAACCCTAGTCTTTCATTTCAAATTTCATTTCATTTCTTTCCAAATGCCGGGGGAGACTTAGCTACTCTTTTGTTTCGATTCCAATTCACAATTTCCAAAATTGAGCATTTCCAGCTCATAAGTTCATCTTCATAATCATAACAGATTTTCTTTTTCAATAGCATGATTTCTAATTTATTCATGAGTCCATAGCCACACATGGAATTCAATTAATCATTATATATTTCATCAATTATCACTTGCACATTAAAATCACATCACTAAATGAATATTCGCATTTCATAATTTTCACATTATTCTCTAATGAGAATAATTCACATCACATCACTACATATAATTTCTATCTTTCTTACACTTATTTTCTAACATTTTATTTCAAGTCATTTTTCAAAGTGTAACTTTCATAACATACAAGTGTAGGACATTTATTCTCAAAACATACTCCATTTCATGTAAATAATTCCCAAATTATTTTTCATAAATCCCCCATATTTTTAGAATAATAAATATATTTTTTTCATAATTTTTCAATCATCAAAAACACCAAAAAATATTTTTTTCCCAAAGTTTAATACTGGCCGAGCCCCAGTTTCGAACCAACAACCACCGAGAAGCAAACTGCACGCTCTGGCCACTAGGCCGAGTGTGCCAATCGATATGAAGGGGGTTGAGAGCTTTAAATGCTCTCGGCTGTAGTATTTATTTTTTTCAAAAATACAAAAAAGTATAGTGCTAAGGGGATTCGAACCAGCGACTCGCCGACCCACTGTAGCGATTAAGATCATCCCGACCACTTGAGCTATGCGCTCATGTTGTCATATTTCACCCGTAGTCTAGTTAAATCTATCCTCTCTGTTTAGTAAACATTTCGATGTTCAACAATCTCTCATTTAATTTTGCCTTTACTAAAGTTGCTGTAAATGTCCAGATTGGCTATTCCCAACATAAATTTTACTCTAGTATAATAAAAATAATTTTTCTTCAATAATTAACACATAATTTTCATATAATTAATTCGAATTATAAACTACCACCACCACATTTCTTTTTCGACATTTCTTATTAAGTTTAACAATCCTAATCTTTTTATTAGCAATCAATTCTCTGTTTTTAATCATTTCCCAAACATACAACCTATATCTTAATTCATCCATCACAACATTATCACAAAAGTCCATTTAAGCACATAAAGTAATATTGTAAATCTACTAACTTTTGCATATAGTTCTCGATGATAATAACGAAGTTTCCTTCATCAATCCATGGCTATAATCAATTTACTCACAACTTAAATTTAACGATAGAACCACATATAATTACATATCCACATTTCAATCAATCAATAAGCCGTTTTCTCATTAAATGTATACTCTTCTTAATCTTTTTCATGCATCATTCTTTCAAATCAAATCTAGCATGCTTCCTAATTAGAAATATAGAAAATTTACCCACCTTAATTGGAGAGACTACACTTAGCAACACCTCCTAAACCAATGTCCTTGCAAAAGCGATCCTCCTCCTTGAAGCGCGCACACAAGCCTCCACAATGCCAACCGAGCCTCCTCCAAGCCAAACCGAGAGCTCCTATTGATGCTGGCCTTGTTGCAAGCACAAACCCCTCACAAACTCTCAATCTTTTACTCACTTGTATACTACTAAATAATGTATTTTAGACTATAGGTTTGGAGGAAATAATAAGCACACGAATAACTAGGCTAGGGGGGGTATTTATACTAAAAATCTAGGAAAATGGAAGGCTAAGATTAACTTAGGAGTTAGGATTAAAAGGCTAGGATTCAAGGAGAAGTTACAATAACCAACCATGATCAAGTAACCACCACCCATGACTCCACTCAAAATTTTCCCTTTTCCCTCCAAAAGCTCCAAACCGGCCATGCTCATCATGTGCATTTTGCACGTGTATGCGCAATGCACGTGCATGCAACTTGGTCTCCATTTAAAAATTGTACATTATATTTTACATAAAAATAATCTTTAAAATGTATTCTACATTACAAGTTGTATTTAAAATAAAATAGCTCATGGGCTTTAGTTTATGGGCCAAAATAATAATTATAAAAAGATAACCAATAAATTAGATTTGGGCTTTTAAAAAGAAAGGCTTTTTTCTAAAAAAAAGGGCTTTATATAAAAATAATTAAGGAGCACATATATAAATACCTAAACTCATCATAATGAAAATAATTATCAAAATATTGCACGTGCACACTACGTGCAAAATAAAATAATTTTCATTAAATGAAAATCGGGGCATTACAACACTCCCTCCTTAGAATAGTTCCTACCCCGGAACTACAGTCAAGAGTGAGAAACAAAATACAGCACTCATAACAAGCACGAGAGGAAGAAAAAATACAAAGATACAAAATACAAAATACAAATCAAGCAAAAAGCTCAGGATAATCCTTCAACATTCTCTCCTCAGACTCCCAAGTAGCGTCTTCAACCAAATGGTTTCTCCAGACTACCTTGACCATCGGTATCGTCTTATTCCTCAAGACTTTCTCTCGAGATCAACAATCTCGACAGGAGACTCGATGTAATTCAGATCCAACTGCAAACCTTCCGGCACTTCAGGCAAATGATGACTCGGATCTGGAATATAACCTCTCAGCATAGACACATGAAAGACATTGTGCACCTGAGATAACTCTTCCGGTAATTCAAGCCGGTAAGCAGTTTTTCCGATCCTTTTCAATATCTTGTACGGGCCTATAAACCTCGGGGCTAACTTTCCGCCTTTGCCAAATCGAACCACACCTTTACTGGGCGATACTTTCAGAAAGACGAAGTCACCGACCTCAAATTCAAGGTCCCTTCTCCGGTTGTCTGCATAGCTTTTCTGCCTGCTCTGAGCTTCTACCAACCTTTTCCTGATCAGATCGATCTTCTCAGAGGTTTGCTGCACAAGCTCAGGTCCAAACAATTGATGCTCCCCAACTTCAAACCAACAAACAGGTGTCCTGCACTTCCTGCTATACAGAGCTTCGTACGGCGCCATCCCAATGCTAGCCTGAAAACTGTTGTTGTAGGCAAACTCTACCAAAGTTAAATGCCTTTCCCAACTGCCTCCAAAGTCTAGTATACAACACCGAAGCATATCCTCAAGAATATGGTTGACTCTCTCGGTCTGCCCATCGGTTTGCGGATGAAAAGCAGTGCTGAAATCCGTCTTGGTACCCAAAGCTGTCTGAAGACTCCTCCAGAAATGCGAAGTAAACCACGCATCTCGATCAGACACAATAGTTAACGGAACACCATGAAGCCTGACGATCTCGCCAACATACAACTCAGCTAACTTGTCCATTAAAGCAGTGAGTTTCATCGCCAAAAAGTGAGCGGACTTGGTTAGTCGATCGACTATAACCCAAATCACATCATTGCCTTTAAGACTCTTAGGCAATCCCGTAATGAAATCCATACTGATGCTATCCCACTTCCATTCCGGAATAGGTAACGGCTGTAATAGACCTTCAGGTCTCTGATTTTCGGCTTTGACTTGCTGACAAACCTCACACTTCGCCACAAATTCAGTCACATCTCGCTTCAAACCTGACCACCAGAAATGCGGTTTGATGTCTCTGTACATCTTAGTACTTCCAGGATGTACCGAAAAAAGAGTAGCATGTGCCTCCTGAAGAATACTCTCTTTCAGGTCCGCCTAATTCGGAACACATAGTCTCTCTCCAAACCACAGCACTCCTTCCCTGATTTGAAATTCGGGCAACCTGCCAGCACTAACCTGCTCCTTCATCTCCAAAATATCAGCATCAACCTCCTAACTTGCAATGATCCTTCCATTCAAAGTTGGCTGAAGCCTCAATTGAGCTAAAGATGCTCCCAATCCTTGCAAGACAACTTCTATACCTGCTCGATCCAATTCCTCAATCAGATGCTTCTGAGTTGTAATCAAACTGGATAAACTGCTCTTGCGACTAAGTGCATCAGCAACAACATTAGCTTTCCCAGGATGATACTTGATCTCTGGTCGCATGTCCTCAAGCACTTCCAACCATCTCCGCTGCCTCAAATTTAGATCCTTCTGCTGATATATGTACTTCAAACTCTTGTGGTCCGTGTACATGTTCAATTTCTTGCCGTACACGTAGTGTCTCCATTGCTTCAGGGCAAAGATAATCGTAGCCAACTCCAGATCATGAGTCGGGTAATTCTTCTCATGTGGTCGTAGTTGCCTAGACCCATAAGCGATTACTCTTCCCTCTTGCATTAAGACACAACCAAGCCCATGATGTGAAGCATCACTGTAAACATCATACTCAACACCTGCTCTAGGCAAAGCCAAAATAAGTGCAGTAGTCAGCTTCTCTTTCAACTCCTGAAAGCTTGTCTCACATTGCTCATTCCACTTGAAGTTCACATTCTTCTTGGTCAGTCCAGTAAGCGGCACGGCTATCTGAGCATAACCTTGAATGAATCTCCTGTAGTATCCAGTCATTCCAAGAAAACTTCTGACTTCCTTTACTGTAGTAGGCCTAGCCCAATATCTCACTGCCTCTATCTTCTGAGGATCAGTTGCCACTCCCTTCTTAGAAAGGATGTGACCTAGGAATGCCACTTCAGATTTCCAGAAATCACACTTGGATAGCTTGGCATACAATTTCTGCTCTTCCAGCTTCTTCAAAACTGCTGCCAGATGCTCGGTGTGCTCCTCTTCTGACTTGGAGTACACGAGGATATCGTCGATAAACACCATGACAAAAGAATCAATGAACGGCCTCAAAACTCTGTTCATCAAATCCATGAAGATTGCGGGTGCATTCATCACTCCAAATGGCATAACTACGAATTCGTAATGCCCATGTCGAGTTCTAAATGCAGTTTTGTGCACATCTTCAGCTTTCACTCGAATTTGGTGTATCCTGATCGAAGATCTATTTTGGAGAAAACAGCTGCTCCTTGTAGACGGTCGAACAAGTCATCAATTCGAGGAATAGGATACTTATTCTGAACAGTGACCTTATTCAGCTCTCGGTAATCGATACACATTCTCATCGATCCATCCTTCTTCTTTACCAAAAGCACAGGTGCTCCCCAAGGTGACGTACTAGGTTGAATAAAGCCTTTCTCCAATAGTTCCTCAATCTGCCGTTTCACCTCATCTTGTTCCACTAGAGCCATCCTATACGGTGCCTTAGAAATGGGTGCACTTTCCGGTTGAACAGTGATGCTGAACTCTACATCACGATGCGGGGGTAACCCAGGAAAATCATCCAAGAACACAGTCGGATAGTCCCGAACCACAGGAATCCCTTGCACTTCCACAGGAGTCTCTTCCTTGCGGATAGCTGCCACCAGCCTAGAACACTTCTTCTTCCCTTGGAAAGTGACTTCAGGTCCACTTGGAGCCTTCACTGTTACCGTCTTGGTCTTACACTCGATGCTTGCACTGTACACCGACATCCAATCAATGCCATTGATAACATCGACTCCCAAGATAGTCAGCTCGATCAGATCAATTCCAAAGATTCTGTCCCCAATCACAATCTCGTAATCTGCATAAAACCGATCAGTGGTTAAAGTTTCCCCTGATGGAGTAGCTACTGCTAAGATCTTACCTGGAAAAATCTTCGGTTCAACTCCCAATACTTTAGCAAATTTAGGAGACACAAAAGTATGAGAGGATCCAGTATCGAACAACACAACCGCTTTCATTCCATTCAAATTCTGATGCAAAAGATCCATTAAATTCGAAGTTTGAAACATGAACTTTAAATCAACTTGCATTTCATTGAATTCCAAACTTTATACATTCGAATTGAAAAACATTTCTTGACATCAGAATGAAAATAGTAGAAGCTACAACAGTCTAACTCCTACGGTTCCTCTTCGCTTCTCGAAGTTCTCCCCGTAGTTCATCAACTTCTTCCTTCAGCACATCGGTCAGATTCTTCCTCTTCTCGAGTTCCCATACCCGATGACTGAGAACTGCAAAGTCGTCCTTACGCTTTGCCAATTGAGCCTCCAATAATCCGACTCTCTCTCGTAGTGTTTCTACCTGCCTCTGAAGAGATATCACAAGACTATTCGGAACTGGTTCTTCATCTTCGTCAGAAGAGTCATCAGATGAATCCGAAGGTGGGGTGATCTCTCGGGATTCAGGCTATTCTTCTCTATCAGAGTCTGCATGCCCTGGGTAGTACTCTTCCTCGGAATATGCTTGTCCAGGATGGTACTCTTCCTCGATGATATGCCAGTCGTGGTCTCCAGCAGGGTCGAAGTGGTCAGCCATCTTAGAAATAGGAAGGAAGAAGCATAAGTCATAGAGCAACACAAATGTAAGTCACTTACATTTAAATCTCTAGACTCAAACACACACTCTAATGTCCACTTCTAGGGTATCGTTCCTTATAAATTTGTACAAGTGTGAAGCGTGGCTCTGATACCACTCTGTAACGCCCCGAATTCCAAAATACACTGAATTCGAGATTACACAGGATCTTTACACTTCATTTAGTATAATTTTACAAGGAATTTAAAACTTTTCACTTTACATCAGAGTTTACATGAACCTTTACACTTTACATTGCACAGTGGAAGTAAATTTACAACATTTAAATAAATGTACAACAATATTTAATAATCTTTAGGCATCTGTTCCTCTTTAATCTTTATCATGTCATTACCCTGCATACAAAACTGTGGGTACGTCAGTTTATTCAACCGACGAACATTACACGGTCATCCTCTCTATGCCAGAAATAGTATAACTCATTTTCCATATTTAACAAACACAAACTTGTCACATATCAAACTAAAGGGACTATCTTATTGATGTCGTGTTGTGATTGTGCACTTAATCCTTAATGCAGTTATTTATATTATATGACACTAATGCACACTTGTTCGAATTCTATGCATCCCATACTACATAGGTCCGAGGGCAAGCCTCTTAATCATTCTTCATCTTTGTAGGGTTCAATCCCTCGTCATGTCTTAATCTACTACTGTAACTACGGCAAGTATCCTAGATGATCTATGAGTACAAGCTACAGGACCCTGGAGGGGAATCCCACGCCATGTCTTGACTCATCAAGCATGCATTCTGTGGCAATTCAGCCTCCTCCCTGAAGCACGATCCTCTTGCAGTCACCAAACATCCCACAAGCGTGGCTAAAGTCCGATCATTACTGAATAGTGCCCACGCCATGTCTTAACTCATCAAGCATGCATTCTGTGGCTCACACACCTGCACCGTAAACTCTAGTTCTCATACTCGTATTTTTCTCTTACTTTCATCACGTCTCCACTATGTACTAATCCTTAGTTTTTATTTGAATCATGAACAAAATCAAAGCTCTAGAGTTAGCCTCTCCACTAAGCCGGACTTATTCATTCATTCAAACATGACCAACCTTGGTCTTTCATTTCAAATTTCATTTCATTTCATTCCAAATGCCGGGGGAGACTTAGCTACTCTTTTGTTTCGATTCCAATTCACAATTTCCAAAATTGAGCATTTCCAGCTCATAAGTTCATCTTCATAATCATAACAGATTTTCTTTTTCAATAGCATGATTTCTAATTTATTCATGAGTCCATAGCCACACATGGAATTCAATTAATCATTATATATTTCATCAATTATCACTTGCACATTAAAATCACATCACTAAATGAATATTCGCATTTCATAATTTTCACATTATTCTCCAATGAGAATAATTCACATCACATCACTACATATAATTTCTATCTTTCTTACACTTCTTTTCTAACATTTTATTTTAAGTCCTTTTTCAAAGTGTAACTTTCGTAACATACAAGTGTAGGACATTTATTCTCAAAACATACTCCATTTCATGTAAATAATTCCCAAATTATTTTTCATAAATCCCTCATATTTTTAGAATAATAAATATATTTTTTTTCATAATTTTTCAATCATCAAAAACACCAAAAAATATTTTTTCCCCAAAGTTTAATAATGGCCGAGCCCCAGATTCGAACCAGCAACCACCGAGAAGCAAACCGCACACTCTGGCCACTAGGCCGAGTGTGCCAATCGATATGAAGGGGGTTGAGAGCTTTAAATGCTCTCGGCTGTAGTATTTATTTTTTCAAAAATACAAAAAATTATAGTGCTAAGGGGATTCGAACCAGCGACTCGCCGACCCATTGTAGCGATTAAGATCATCCCGACCACTTGAGCTATACGCTCATGTTGTCATATTTCACTCGTAGTCTAGTTAAATCTATCCTCTCTGTTTAGTAAACATTTTGATGTTCAACAATCTCTCATTTAATTTTGCCTTTACTAAAGTTGCTGTAAATGTCCAGATTGGCTATTCCCAACATAAATTTTACTCTAGTATAATAAAAATAATTTTTCTTCAATAATTAACACATAATTTTCATATAATTAATTCGAATTATAAACTACCACCACCACATTTCTTTTTCGACATTTCTTATTAAGTTTAACAATCCTAATCTTTTTATTAGCAATCAATTCTCTGTTTTTAATCATTTCCCAAACATACAACCTATATCTTAATTCATCCATCACAACATTACACAAAAGTCCATTTAAGCACATAAAGTAATATTGCCAATCTACTAACTTTTGCATATAGTTCTCGATGATAATAACGAAGTTTCCTTCATCAATCCATGGCTATAATCAATTTACTCACAACTTAAATTTAACGATAGAACCACATATAATTACATATCCACATTTCAATCAATCAATAAGCCGTTTTCTCATTAAATGTATACTCTTCTTAATCTTTTTCATGCATCATTCTTTCAAATCAAATCTAGCATGCTTCCTAATTAGAAATATAGAAAATTTACCCACCTTAATTGGAGAGACTACACTTAGCAACATCTCCTAAACCAATGTCCTTGCAAAAGCGATCCTCCTCCTTGAAGCGCGCACACAAGCCTCCACAATGCCAACCGAGCCTCCTCCAAGCCAAACCGAGAGCTCCTATTGATGCTGGCCTTGTTGCAAGCACAAACCCCTCACAAACTCTCAATCTTTTACTCACTTGTATACTACTAAATAATGTAGTTTAGACTATAGGTTTGGAGGAAATAATAAGCACACGAATAACTAGGCTAGGGGGGGGGGGGGGGTATTTATACTAAAAATCTAGGAAAATGGAAGGCTAAGATTAACTTAGGAGTTAGGATTAAAAGGCTAGGATTCAAGGAGAAGTTACAATAACCAACCATGATCAAGTAACCACCACCCATGACTCCACTCAAAAATTTCTCTTTTCCCTCCAAAAGCTCCAAACCGGCCATGCTCATCATGTGCATTTTGCACGTGTACGCGCAATGCACGTGCATGTAACTTGGTCTCCATTTAAAAATTGTACATTATATTTTACATAAAAATAATCTTTAAAATGTATTCTACATTACAAGTTGTATTTAAAATAAAATAGCTCATGGGCTTTAGTTTATGGGCCAAAATAATAATTATAAAAAGATAACCAATAAATTAAATTTGGGCTTTTAAAAAGAAAGGTTTTTTTCTAAAAAAAAGGGCTTTATATAAAAATAATTAAAGAGCACATATATAAATATCTATACTCATCATAATGAAAATAATTACAAAATATTGCACGTGCACACTACGTGCAAAATAAAATAATTTTCATTAAATGAAAATCGGGGCATTACAGAACATGTGGAGGCATGTCAATGAATTTGTCCTCCAGTGCCAAGCGATAGGGATCGTGCCCCAACTCACCATTCTCCAAAGGCTCTACCGTATCCATTGGAAGCGTAGGGTGGAGTACCGGTATTATTTATCGCCGCATCGGGGTGTGAAGCTGGTAGAAAACCCAGATTCTATCAAGTTCTGGAAGGAGAAGTACTTCTTGATCCGAGGCAATCCACCGTGGAACATTCCCATTAGGAGGAGGGAGGAGGTGCCAAAATGGGCGAAGGCCGAGCCGGTGTTGACCCCGAAAGAAGACGAGATCGTAGCCAAACCCCTTGCTCGGGAACCGTTAGGTTAGAAGGAGTTAACCGAGTAGGTCCTCTTCGGTGGGGGTCTTAGTCCGATCGACCCTAGTACACCCCGTATTTTTTATTATTTTACTTCGAGCTTTCTTCCTTTTCATTTTCACATGCCCATCTATTTGTTGTCTCTTTTTTACAGAGGCTTCGAAAATGGACTTCAGGGCAATGTTGCTCGACCAAGGGGGAGTTAGCAACAAGGCCCCTGATGGGAGGAAGAGGAAGAAGACGACCTCAGTGCCGCAGTCTGCCAAATATGTGAAGACCTCTGTGCCGACGACACCAGTGGTTAACTTAGAATCCGAACCCCCTGCCCCACCTATCTCCCCTACTCTGACCGTTGAAGGAACTTCCATCGAGTAGGTATTGGCGCTCGAAGCTCCTCCTCTGACTGTGGCAGCAGAAACAATTCTTACCGAGGAGCACAAGAAGCTCTTCGTCCCTGACTGGCGTGTGATGATGCACGAAGGTTTCCTTGGGGACTCCATTAGCTGTATGCAAGCGGTTCGGCACTTGCCGACCCCAAAGGATTGTGTTGCGCTGAAGGCGAGGACTGTCGGTGATGACGCCCTCGAGATTGCCAAGGCAACCATGATGGTGAGTAGAGTCTTGTTCCCCCTCTTTTTTTAATAAGGTGAATTTTGCACTTAGGAGTTTTCTTTCTCGTTTTTGTGCTCATAGATCACCTGTCATTTTAGTCACATGATGGAGCAGTTTGCCAAACAAGAGAAAAAGTTCAAGGCGGCGAGCGATAGAGATAGGTCGGAGCGCACCAAGACTATGAAAATGTACGAGGCAGAGAAATGTTTGTCTAAGTCTTAGGTGGCTCAGATCCATCTCCTTGAAGCCACCTTGTCTAAGTCGAATGAACAGACCGCCCTTGAGGAAGAGAGGTTGGACAAAGAGAAGGAGAGGGCTGACAAGGAAGAGTAAATGGCCACGAAGGCCGCTGAAGACGCAGTGAGGGAGAGGGAGGCCACCGTGGAAGCAGCTGCAAAGGCGATTAGGGCTGAAGCAAAGTTGCATATGTGAACGAACATGGAACAGTCCTATGCTCGAGCACTGAAGCACATGGAGGTGTGCGTCTGCAGCTTCGACGGCTTGGGGTACTGCCTATATGACCTTCTTGAAGGCAAATCTGCTTCGACAACCGAGGAGGTGATTGAAGAAGAAGAAGAGGACGAGGGGGAGGATGTTGCAGCGGACCCTCAGTCCACCAACATGGAGGCAATTGATGAGGACAGTCACGGGTTCACAATTCCCCTAGAGACGTCTATCGAGGTGGTCCTCTGACTCCTTATTGCATCTTCGTCATGTTTTTTAGTTGCTCCCTTTCTTTGTGAATGCACTTGTATCGATGCCTTATAGCGGACTAGCCACCACTTTTGTATCTTTACTTTTTGTAATGAAGTGCTTTTCGTGTGACGACGCGGCTTGTGGCTGTTATTCAAGCATAGAACTATCTTGTAGCCCTCATTGAACATAGAACCATCTTTGTAGATTTGTCTCTACTTAAGAGTGATTTAAGCTTCTCTCTTTTGGTCAACTTCCCCAGGGTAGCGAAGAGTCACACCTCCGTGTCCATCTTCTTGTCACTAGCTTAGAAGTTGCTCGCTCTTAGGAGAAGCAATCTTAGACCGAGTTTGTGCTTGGCCATTTAAGGTTGGTCTTGGCTCGTCGAAACATAGAAGTGAAGCACCTTGAGGAGGCTCTGCAAGAAGTGCCCCCCAAGGAGGGAGAGGTCGGCCCCTCAATGGTAGCTGGAAAAGCTTCAAGGCTAAAGTTCCTTCGACACTCTTTATTTGTGGTGAAGATCAAAAGAGACGAGTTGAAAAGATCTTTATCCAAAGTGAAGGCAGAGCGGGACGAGCTGAAGGATGCCCTATTTGAGGTAAGGACAGAGAGACGAGCTAAAGAACGTGTTGCTCGAGAAGAGTTTAGAAGCGCTCATCTACGAAGGAGTATCTTCAAGTTTCGACGAGGAGGGAGCGCGAGTGGGGTACCTCATTTGAAGCTCACGGTAACAGACGACTCCCTCAGAGAGCGGCTCATCGAATTAGAGGCGGAGAATCTTCACTTAAAGCGGTTGTCCCGAAGGAAGTAACGTGAGGATTACTTCTTGCCCACTGGGGGAGTATGCCTAGGGGAAATCGTTCCATGAATTAGCTCTTCGCATGCCTAATGCTCCGCGAAACCCTGGTGATGCACAAAGTATAGTGGCCAGCTTGTCGAGTGGGGCATCTGTTGGGGCGACAGTTAGGCCCATGGGTGTTAATGGCGCGACTCGGCTTGCAGGCCTAGAGACTTCTTTGGAGACAAGGTGAGAGCAACATAGTGCTCGTTGTCATCGTGTGTCACTTAATCGGAGCGTTCCCCTTCCTAGAAGGAGCTAGGGAGACGCCTTGTAGTGTTGTAGAGTTTGTCTTGTATGAGTTTTTGGTCTTGAATAAGACTTGTATTCCCAATTTTGATGGAATAATATATCGCATCTTTCGATCTTGTAAGGAGCTTCTTCTAAAATTTTAAGCGTTTTGCTAACATTCGCAAGAGAATTTCAACAGTTGTGGGAGAAATTTCTAATGGTGAGTTACTTTGCACTCGATTGTTCGCAAGTAGCTAAAGTGGTATCGAACCAAGTATTGGACTCCGAACTTGTCGTTTTAAGAGTTTCAACAGTTGTGTGAGCAATTTCGAATGGTGAGCTACTTCGTACTTGCTTGTTCACAAGTAGCTAAAGTGGCATCGAACCAAGTGTTGGACTCCGAACTTGTCGTTTTAAGAGTTTTAACAGTTGTGGGAGCAATTTCGAATGGTGAGCTACTTCGTACTTGCTTGTTCGCAAGTAGCTAAAGTGGCATCGAACCAAGTGTTGGACTCTGAATTTATCATTTTAAGAGTTTCAACAGTTGTGGGAGCAATTTCGAATGGTGAGCTACTTCGTACTTGCTTGTTCGCAAGTAGCTAAAGCAGCATCGAACCAAGTGTTGGACTCCAAACTTGCCGTTTTAAGAGTTTTTATACTTAGAGTGTACGCTTCGGGGTGAGACAACAAGAACATTTAAATAATATGTTTTCTGAGAAAGTAAACTGCTTTTATTAAAGATGACTAAGTGGCTGCTTCTGAGTTGCAAGCCATTATTACATTTGAAAAAATTAACTAAATAAGAAGAAAAACAAACTTAGAAATGCTATAGGATTAGAAGTTGCTTGGAGCGGTGTTCAAACACCCTCTTGGTACTTCAATAAGTGTTTCGCATTCCATGTTCTTGGTACTCTCTTGCTCTCCCGGGTCTTCAAGTTGATAAGCGCTAGTGCGGACAACTTTGGAGATCCTATACGGCCTTTGCCAATTAGGTGATAGCTTGCTTTTCTTGCTCGGGAAAGAAATTGATAGCTTTCTAAGCACCAAATCTCCTTCTTTAAGATTAGTGCGGTGGACTGCTCAATCTTACGTCGATAAATCTCCTGACGGATGGAGGATCTTTCTCGAATCTCATCGATGGGGTCCAAGTTGCCCCAAAGTTGGTTCGAATTTTGCTCTTCATTGAAGGCAATCAAGCAGGGCGAAGGTAGGCCAACTTCCAGTGGGATGACGGTTTCGGAGCCATAAGTAAGGTTGAAGGGAGATTCTTCTGTGGGGGTCCTCTTAGTAGTGCGGTAGCTCCAGATCACATTGGGAAGTTGCTTGACCCATAACCCCTTGGCAGACTTGTCCATTCTCTTCTTTAGGCCTGAGAGAATTTGCCGATTGGTGTTCTCTGCTTGACCGTTGGATTGCGGGTGGGATATCGAGGAGAATCGTTGCTGGATGCCTAGGTTCGTACAAAAATCGCTAAAGGATGCCCCCGTAAATTGGGTCCCATTGTCTGTTACTAAGATTCGAGGTACACTGAATCTGCAGACGATGTTCTTCCAAAAGAATCGCTGGACTCTGTTCTTAGTGATCATCGCTAGAGGCTCAGCTTCGATCCATTTGGAGAAGTAGTCGATTGCAACGACAAGGAACTTCAGCTGGCCCGATGCTAGAGGGAATGGTTCGAGCAAGTCAATCCCCCACATTGCAAAAGGAGTCGAACTGGATAAGGATGAGAGCTGGGCTTGTGGTAAGCGCTGAATTGTTGAGAACTTTTGGCAGGGGCGCATTGGCGAACGTGCTGTTCGGTGTCGCTAAGGAGTGTGGGCCAGAAGTATCCGTAATTTAAGATTTTGCAGGTGAGGGACCTTGCTCCCAAATGAGCACGGCACATCCTTTCATGGGCCTCCTTTAAATCATACTGGGCCTCCTCGGGGGAAAGACATCTCAAGTAGGGTTTGCCGTCCACTTGAGTGTAAGAGTGCTTGTACATGACCCCTTCGATGAGCGTGTATCGCTCAGCTCTGGTTCTGATTCTTCTAGCCTTTTTAGGTTCTGGAGGGAGGATTCCATCTTTGAGGAACTCGACCAAGGGCCTCATCTAATTCTCCTCGAGGGCTAGGGGCAACGTCTCCATCAGTTCGGAAACTTCTTCCTCGATGCTAGGTTTCAAGAGGACTTCTATCAAGATGGTTTGTTCTAGCCCCTGGAGGGAAGAGGAGGTCAGCTTTGAGAGGGCATCTGCCTGCGCATTCTCCTCTCGGGGGATCCGTTGGAGTTGTGCATCTTTGAAAGTGGACAACAACTTTTTGACCTTGGCCAAATATTTGACCATACGATCATCTCTTGCCTCATACTCTCCCGATACTTGGTTCACTACCAGCTGTGATTCACTGAATATTTTGATGCGCTAGGCCCCGGCCTTGTGAGCCATACACAGACCGGCTATGAGAGCCTCATATTCAGCCTCTTTTTTTGATGCCCGAAAACTTATGCAGAGTGAGTACTGAAGAATGAAGTCATCAGGGCCAGTCAAGATGATCCCCGCCCCACTTCCATCAGTGCATGAGGACCCATCAATGCACACAATCCAGAAAGGGGGTTCCTCTATTGCCTTGTTGGGGTCAGGGATAGGGCTCTCTACTATAAATTCTACCAGGGCTTGTGCCTTGACTGCGGCTCTGGGCTGATAGTTGATATCATGCTGGCCCATCTCTATAGACCACTTCATAAGGCACCCCGAAGTTTCTGGCTTGTGGAGAACTTGCTTGAGTGGCTGGTCGGTAAGGACGATCACTGAGTGCGACTGGAAGTAGGGGCAGAGCTTTCTGCCATGACTAATGCATATGCCATCTTTTCTACCTTTGGATAACAGAGTTCGGCGTCCCTGAGGACCTTACTCACATAGTAGATTGGCTTTTGCATCTTATCTTCTTCTCTTACCAGAACAGCGCTTCTAAGGGCCGTGAAGAATGAGAGACATTTTTTGCCTGACTTGGAGAGGAACTGCCCTATGGCCACGAGGCATCCTATGAGTCTTTGCACGTCTTTGACACTGGAAGGGGGGGGGGGCATGTTCAGTATGGCCTGAATCTTTTTCGGGTTGGCTTCTATGCCTCTTTAGCTAACCATGAACCTAAGGAATTTGCCGGATGAGACACCGAAGGCACACTTGTTCGGTTTTCGTCTCATGTTGTGTCTTCGCAACACATCGAAGGCCTCCTAAAAATCGGAGACATGATCCAATTTGCTGATGCTTTTTACCAACATGACGTCTACATAGAACTCCATGTTCTGGCCGATCTACTCTTTGAAGACCTTATTGACATGGCACTGATAAGTTGCACCGGCGTTCTTCAGCTCGAAAGGCATGACCCAGTAGCAGTATAGGCCTTGGTTGGTTACGAATGAAGTCTTCAGAATATCGGGAGGGAACATCCTGATCTGGTTGTACCCGAAAAAAGCATCCAAGAAACTCAAGAGTTCGTGGCCGGAGGTTGCATCAATCAGAGCATCAATGCTCGAGAGTGGGAACAGATCTTTCGGACAAGCTTTGTTCAGATCGGTGAAATCAATGCAAATTCTCCATCTCCCGTTGGCCTTTTTGACCATTACAATGCTGGACGGTTATTCAGGATAGTTGACCACCTGAATGAACCGAGCATTCAAAAATTTCTCTACTTCTTCTTTGATTGCCTGCTGGCATTCTGGCCCGAACTTGCGTCACTTCTGCTGAACAGGTTTGGCCCCGGGAGCAACACTAAGATGATGCATGAGAAGTTCTTTGGAGATTCCAGGCATGTCGGTCGCCGTACAAGCAAATAGATCGCGATTTCCCCTTATACATTGGATAACTTCAGTTTTGACGGGAGAGGGAAGGACATTACTAATTTGGAATGTCCTGGTCAGATCTCCTTCTGAGAAGGCTACTTCTTCCAACTCGTCGACCGGCTCTGAGATGGCTTGGATACTCCCTTGCGGGAGCTCGAGGGCTTTAAGGGAGAGGACTGGCCCTTCTACTGAAGTCATGTAACATTTACGATCCATCTCCTGGCTCCCTTTGACTTCTCCCATCCCTGCTGTGGTGGGGAATTTCATCTTCATATGGTAGGCTGAGGGTATAGCCTGAAGAACAGCTAGGCCGAGTCGGCCCAAAATGACATTGTACACGGCCTTCACGTCTACCACCATGAAATCCATCGGTTTGGTTTGGGTGATCGGGGGTTTTTCAGTGGTTACGTCGAGAGTAATCATTCCTCGATCGTCACTAGCATCCCAGAGAACCTATGGAGAGTGTAGCCGGCGGGCTTGAGTCGATCCCTAGACAACTTAAGACCCTGGAAGGCTTTTAGAAAAAAGATGTTGACCGAAATGCTGTTGTCGACCAGGACTCGGCGTACATCGAGGTTGGCCATATGGATGTTTGTTATAAGAGCATCACAATGAGGCATTTGGATGTCTTCCAAATCCTTGCTTGAAAAGGTAACAGGAACCCTAAGGCCCTTGGGGAGTGTAACACCCCGTAAAATTTGAAATTACAAATTTTCTCTCGTGTGTTACGCACGTGTATTTTGTAACGTATTTTCACTACGTATCTTGATTTCCGACTCTTTATGCATTTTCCGTATTGATTTTATCTTATTTGTGTCAACTTAAATGTAATATTTCAATCTCTGTATTTTTACGTGTTTTCAATGCACGATCAACTACGTATTTTTCATCACTACGTGCGATATTTTTATAAGTATTGATTATTTTTTTCGTGTTTGAACTCGTTTTATAAACGAAAGTTTATTTTTCTCCATTTTGATTAAAATAATTTTTATACGTATAATGCATGTGTTTTCTACGTACGTAGTAATTACGTCGTGAAATATATAAAATTAGTAAATATATTTTCTTATGTTGTTTTTGATTATATTTTAATAATTTTTCATTTGATAAAAATCGATTTTTCGTATTTCGGCGTTTTACGTTCGACGCACGTGTTTCGGTGCACGTATTTGAGCGTATCCGTTTTCAAAATAAATTTTCGGAGTATGTGTATTTATTTTATTTTGTGCGTGATACACTATAAATTTTAATTAAACTATTTTCACTTACATACATAGATAGGTATATATATAACTATACTTTGAAAGAAAAAAAAAACATAGTGGCTGATTGAAATACATATGCTTGACTGTATGAAATATATATGCTTGAATTAAAATGTGATTGGGAAATGGGGGCCCACATTGAAGCAACAGCACACTTGTGCTTTGGTTGTGGATGTGGACGTCAGCCGTGCTTGCGGCCCACCCGGGTTCATCTGTATAACTAAGGCAGAGTTGCCTTGGTTTTGGGCTGTTACATCAGAGAGAGAATGAGATCAGTTAGGATGTGAAGATATTAGGAGTTTGGGATAGGAAGGGTTGGATGTTAGGCTTTGAAGAGGTGGAAAAATGAAAGGTTGGAGGTTTTGAGAGTTAAGAAAATGAAGAGATGGAGAGTTAATTGAGTAATTTATTAGGTGTGTAATTTTGTACTTTGAACCCTAACAATATCCTATAAATAGCACCCCATTTCCCTTTCTCCTTTGCACCGAAAACAATATCAAAATAAAAGAAAGAAAGAAAAAGAAAGAGAGTAAGAGAGTTCTTGTGCTTGGAGAAGTTCTTGCTAGGAGAGGAGAAATTGCTAGGAGGAGAAGCTCTTACTAGGAGGAGAAGTTCTTGCTAGGAGTTGTGCTTCCACTTTGTTCAATCTTCATTTGAGGTGGGTGGTTTCATACTTTCTAGTTGTAGAACATGCATGCTAAGAACTATAAATGAGTAATGTAAGTTAATGTGGTTGTGAAATACGTAGATAAAATCCATGCTAGTATAATATGTAATTATCTTGTTGAGACTTAGTAAATAATTGCCACCATGCTAATTAAAAGAAGAATCCTCTTATAATATGAATCATGTTATTATGTTTGCAAAATTTTGTACATGTTGAATATATGAAATTGTTGAAGAAAGTTATATTCAAATCATGCTTTGATAACTAAGAAAGAAGAAAGAAAACAAAATGAATTTAGTTAGTATCTTGAGATGTGTTGACATATGTGTATTTTGCCATGTTATAATTGTAAATATGAACTATTGCATGAAAGAGTATTTTTGTGAAATTCTCATGAATAAGTGACATGTATAAAATTGAAATTTTGTAAAAGTAGGAAAATAAACTAGTTTTATGAACACTACTCAAGTCTTGTACAAGTTTATGTGAAAAATGAGAAAAATGAATTGCTTAAAGAAGTGGGAATAGAGTCTTGATGAATTTAAGAATTGTCGTTTACTTTTTTAAATTCAATATCAGTCAAGAAAAATTCTATTTCAAATTATTAGAAAGATTTGATCTTGGATAAACAAGTTGCATGAAAAAAAACCACTTTCTGAATAGTTTAAACAAAAGTACATTAATTTATTTTCTAAACAGAAAATACAATTGGACTTAATGGTTAGCTAGTGCAAAACAGAGCGTAGTTGTGAGAGATCTTGGGTTCAAAATTTGATAGTCACATTTAGTCTTGCTTCTTTTAATTAATTTCCGAAAACCCGAGACTTAGCTTATTAAGCTTTTCGACAAGAGATTTGACACCAGAGTCCAGTGGACTTTCTAGCTAGTGGGTCTGGACTTTGGGTGGCACTGTAGCTCGCGTGTGGTCCTCGGTTCGAAACCCTGGGCTGCACTTTTGTTTTTTTGAGTTCTTCTAACATTTTTTAATGGTTTTAAATGAAGAATAAAATTTGGAAAATAATGGAATTTCTATAAAAATGGAATAGAATTTATTAAATATAGTTTAGAATTTCTTTTGTATATTTGAGAATTTAAAAAGGAGAAATTGAAATAGCAATTTGGTTTGAATTTTAATTAATAAAGAGCATGATAGTATTTTTAGAAGAGTAAAATATTGATTGTGTGAGTTGAATTTTCATTAGAAGAAATTATACACTTATTTTGGTTTAAGAATATTTTATTGTGAATTGAGACGTTATAAGAGCTTGGATTTGTTGTAAAATTTCATGTGATGAAATTGTGTTCTTAAAAGGAATTGATTTGCTTATAAAGAATATGAATGAATAAATAGATCATGAATAGTAACAAGACTAAGAAAAAGATTGCTTTGTGGATAAGATATTGATCTTTTAAGAATAAGTTGAAAATGAAAATATCTAAGTTTAAGACATGTTTATTGAAGGGTATGTGTACCCATGGATTCTTGTACATGAAAAAGTTGTGATTTAGAGTTAGTGAGACCTCGGGTACCGGCACTATTGAATTGAAAAGAGTTGAGATATATTTTGAGATATGGCTATGGAGCTATCTCGTATGTATTGAGAAAGTCCGGTAGGAGGTAAAACTAATTCTGGGCTTGAAAATTTATTCATGTCTTGAACTAAATAATTAGGCACATAAGTGAAGATGTAATAAACCTGAGTAAACGTAAGTGGGTTGCTTCTATATAGTCGGCAGTGGATCTCCGTGGCTATAGACCTAGTTGGTGGACAGTGGTTGCTCCGTGGGAGATGGGCTTTTATTTTTAAATCCGGAACTTAGCTTAGTCGGATGGATAGTTTGCCATACTCCAATGTATATATGTATACCAGGGCTAGAGGGGCACTTGCGAGATGATTCGCAAGATGTGGGACCTGTTATATCAGTCAGCGATGGACTCCGGGGCTAGGATTCAAATTCGTGGTATACATACTCCAATGTATATATGTATACCAGGGCTAGAGGGGCACTTGCGGGATGATTCGCAAGATGTGGGACCTGTTATATCAGTCAGCGGTGGACTCCGGGGTTGGGATTCAAATTCGTGGAATAATCTAAACCTTGCCTTATTACTGGGTAGTTTCATGGAGAGGGATTGAACCCTTTATTGTGGAGTACGTAGGTGCTTGCCCTCGGACCTATGTAGTATGGGATGCATAGAATCCGAACAAGTATGCATTAGTGTCATCCTTGTATAAAATGTGTGCATTAGGCATTAAGGCATGGCATACACTTACATGTTTAGCATAGTCACAATTTAACACTTTATTGTTCATTCAAACTTTTTGTGATTTGTTAAAGTAATGAGATCGTTATATGTACGGCATAGAGAGGATAGCCGAGTATAACATTTTCGTCAGTTGTAAGTGACTGACGTGCTCACAGCTTGATATGCAGGTAATGGACTTTTTATGAAGGAGTAAAGATGTTATGATACAATTGATGATTTACATTGTTATAGTTATCGCGTTGTATTTTATTTCATTGTTATATTCTTCCGCTGTGTAAACAAAGATGTAATGAACTCTGATGTATTATTAAAAAGTTTTAATTTCCTTGTAAAATTGTATGAAGTGAAGTGAAGATCCCGTGAAATCTCGAATTCGATCTTATTTGGAATTTGGGGCGTTACAGGGGGAGGATGGTTCTGCACAGAGTTCACCTCTCGGATGAAGGCATTTCAGGAGGAGTTCGAATCTCCCCCCGTTGGGCCTCCGTGAATGAGATGTAGGACAGCTTCAGCTTCGGAGTCTGGGGTCTCAACGGGTCGCTCTGTTCTCTTATTTGCCCCTCAGCAGGCAAAAGAGGATCTACCCTGTCTTTCCTCATGAACCTAGAGAGTTGCCCCTTCTGAATGAGGGCTTCAATCTCGTCTTTGAGGGCCCGACAGTTATCTGTGTCGTAGCCATGATTCCTATGGAAGTGACACCATTTGTCCCTGTTCCTTTTCTTGCTTGGTGTATTCAACTTCGAAGGTGGTGGGAACATTCTTTCTTCCCGACCTCCATTAGGATGGCTGAAACACTAGCATTAAGTGGAGTGAACTTCTCAAAATGGGGAAGAGGGCGATGCTAACCACCATTATCTTTCTGAAGCTTCTTAGCCCCTTCTTCTTCGACACCCCTCCGTTTGTTCCTGGACAAGGGCTCTTTCTGATCAAGTGGGAGGAGGGCCTCCTCCACCTTAATATACTTCTCGCTCCTCAGTAAGAGTTCCGAGAAGTCTCGGGGTGGCTTTTTAGCGAGAGAAGCCTTCAAGTTGGCGTGGTTGATGTTGTGTCGAAAGGCAGCGGAGGCTATCGATTGGTCTAGGGAGGCGATTGACCGAGCCTCGATGGTGAAACGCTTGACATATTCCCTTAACCGCTCGCCCTTCCTTTGATTTAGTGCCAACAAAGATGTGCTTGTCTTTTCGGCGCGATGGTTACTCACAAAATGGGTAAGGAAGAGCCCCTCAAACTGATCGAAGGAGAAGTTGTAGGCAGGGGCAAGTCGGGAATACCATTCTCTCATCGTCCCCTTCAGCATGGCCGGGAAGGTTTTGCAAAGAAGCCAATCCGAAGCCTGGTGGATCATCATGAAAGTTTTAAAACTCTCGATGTGGTCAGCGGGGTCTGACTCCCCGTTGTATGATTCAAAGTGAGGGGGTTTGAAGTTTTCGGGAACTGGGGCTTCCATGATGGTTCGGAAGAACGGAGGCCTGCTTGGGTGGAAATTCCTCGCCCGTTGTTCCTCTTCTCTGTTAAGTCTGCCAAGGTGCCTCTCCATCTCGTGGAGATGGCGGTAGACCGAGTCCTCCCTTCGGTCGAATCTTGCTGATCCCCGGGACTCATCCTCATGTGGAAAAGGACTGGGAGTGCAATGGTGATGGCTTGGGGCAGGTTGAGGACTAGGTGCCCGTTGATCATGGTTAGGTGCAACATTGAGGGCCCACAAAATGGTTTCTTGAAAATCCTAGAACTTCGCCCTCGTGACAGGTGCCTCCCGATCTCAGTGGTCCCTTGGGGCGGATCGACCGGTTGGGGTGCGGCTCCGCCTCTGACGGCGCGGGGTGACTCCCTCCGCCTCCTAGGAGAGTTCGATCTTCTGCGGTCTGGCCTACGGGGGGATCGGGCTCTAGGGGACTGAACCGCAGGACCCCTTCGATGTTCATGGCGAGGGATTCCATCATGGGTCCGCCTCTCATTCAAATGGGTCTGAAGATCTATCCCATGTTGTCGATTGAAAATAACGTGTCAGAGATCCTTTGGCATTGGAGGAATGTGAGAGGCCATGGAGTCGAATGAGGGGTTATGTACAGAGACATGGTCGTGAAGAGGAGGTTGCCTTTGAAAACTTCGACGGGAGCCCCCCAGGGCAGCCCTTTGAGGCCCTTGAGTGGCCTACTGGGGGGAGGCTGTTGAGAAAGAGACTGTCCAGGCTGCGGTTGCTGGACAAGCTGAGAGAGAGGCTGGACAGGCTACGGTTGCTGGACTTGCTAGACGGGTTGAGGGAGAACATCATGAAGTGGAGGAGGAGAAGGAACGGTTGTGGCTCTGCAGATGGAGATCGCTGCCTTCCCCTTCTTCGGAGGCATAGCTTGGGAAACAACTTCACCGGTGCAGTAAGGCTAGATTGCTTTTTGTTTCCCATAGACGATGCCAATATGTTGCTGCTGATTTTGGTGTGGGAGCAAACAGATGAATTTGTGGATTCTTTTGGAAACAATAAAGGCAAACCTGTTGACTTTTACCAGCGTTTGACTGGTTTCTTGCCGCTGCCATTGACCTGCAAAAAGTTCGATGCACCGGAATGGATCACGACGACGAATC
Source organism: Hemerocallis citrina (assembly GCA_017893485.1). NCBI lineage: Eukaryota > Viridiplantae > Streptophyta > Magnoliopsida > Asparagales > Asphodelaceae > Hemerocallis > Hemerocallis citrina. The sequence continues at coordinate 52,241,713 of CM030364.1, read as the reverse complement.
CTCCGACGCTCACGTAAGTAATCAGGAAGATTATGAAAGAGCGTTGATATGGCTAAAAATGGGGTTAAATCGGAACCGTCCAGATCGAGCACGAATCTTAAAGCTTGGGGGTAAAATGGTAATTTCACCTATAAACGGGTCTGAGATGGGTACTGGGTCTTTTCTACAAAGGCCCAATAACCCACAAACGGATCTGCCTTAACTGGGTGTGGGTCCCAACCCGCAAGAAACCCAGTCCAGCTGGATAGAATTAGGGTTTCTGATTGTATTAAATCAACGGCCCTGATTCACTCTATCCTTTCACGGGGAATTAGGGATTTCATTCCTAAACTGATCCCAAAGGCGGCTATAAATACCCCCCATCCACCACCATTAAGAGGTAATCAATCTTTTGCTAGTTAACGCTCATTCATAATCATCCTTGATTACTGACTTGAGCGTAATAGGGTGCATCGTCGGGATCAACCCCAGTGTCTCGCACTTTTTGCAGGTGAACGGCGGGAGTCAATGGTCAAACTCCGGTGGAAAGGTTTCAGGTTTTGCTATTCAGTTTTCCTAAGAATCCACAAATACTATCTGTTTGCCCCCACACAAGATTTAGCGGTAACATATTGGCGCCGTCTGTGGGAACCCACGAATAGCACTCCTTCCTCTTCCCTTAGTTAAGATCATCTCCAGCCATGCCTCCCTAAAAGCTAAGATCCAAAGGGTCCAACCGTGGATCCACTCCTCAACCGCAACAGGAAATCCCCCTCCAAACCGTCCAGCTGCTGGGGCAACTCCCACCACAGCCTAATCAGCCCCCACCGCAAGATCAACCTCCTCCTCAGAACCTTCAATACCACAGGGCTCTGCTCGGGCCCCCAAATGCCGGTGCAGGGACCTCCCGTACCAATCCTCAGAAACAACCCCTTCATCATGACCACATCTCCGTGCACAACCCTTCTACCGATTCGATGGCATCTCACAACTCCCGAGCTTCCGAAGACCTCCACAATATCCTTATAAATCGGCAGAAAGAAGAGGACCTTCGCCACCGTTTGGATGAAAGGCGGGCCCGTGAGGGAGCCTCCCGCCAAGAACGTCAAAATGAGCGATCTCCTCGTCGCCGGGACTATCGGAGGTCCCCACCTCACAGAAGACGGAGAGAGTCCCCTGAGCACCATAGGAGAAGGCCTCACTCTCCCGCTGGTCGGCAACCCCCGAGGGATGATACTGCACCCATCACCCGTGCCGAGTTCTAGCAATTCCAAGCAACCGTCTTGCAATCCCTCAACCTCCGGCCAAACAACAACAATGCCCGGAGGGTCCCCACTCCTCCTTCGGTCCAAAGTCCTCACCATCTGTCCCTGACCCCTCCTCAAGCTCCAAGTAACCACCATGCAGTCCTCGCCATTCTCCTAGCTACCATCGCCGAACTCTGCGCTCCCCTTCTTACAAAGATGAGTCCAGAGACTCGTTTGGCTACCATCGAGGGATGATGATGTCTATCATCGTCTCCATTAGATGGAGAGGCACCTCGGCCAACTAGACAGGGAAGAAGAATTGAGGGGAAGGACCCTTCGTCCCAGCCGACCTCCTTTCTCTCGAACAATCATGGAGGCACCGGTTCCAATAGGCTTCAAGCCCCCGCAGTTCAAGACTTACTCCGGGGAGTTAGACCCCGTGGACCATATCGAGAGCTTCAAGACTCTTATGTTGATCCACCAAGCTTCCGATGCCCTACCGTGCAAAACCTTCCCAGTTACTCTCAAGGGTCCGGCTCGGGAATGGTACTCTCGCCTCGCCCCATCCTCCATATTCTCTTTTGAACAATTTGAAACCCTCTTCGTCACCCACTTCGTGAGTAGCCGCCGCATAGAGAAGACCAGCATCTCGCTACTCTACCTCAGTCAGAAGAAGGGTGAGAAGCTCAGAGATTATGTGAAGCGATTCACTGTGGAAGCTAGGTCCATTGCTTCCCTCGACCAATCGGTCACTGCAGCAACCTTCCAGTAAAATGTCCTTAACTCCAGCCTTCGGTCCTCCCTAGCCAAGAAGCCCTCGCAGAACTTCTCTGACCTCCTTCTCAGGAGTGAGAAGTATATTCGGGCTGAGGAAGCTGAGCATCACCCCACCTTAGAGGGGTCTTCCTCCGGAAACAAGAGAAAGGCAGCTGAAGAAGAGGGAGCTAAGAAGCTCCAGAAGGACAATGGGGGCCAGCACCGCCCACCTTCTAGATTCGAGAAGTTCACCCCTCTTAACGCCAACATTTCTGCTATTCTCATGGAGGTTGAGAAGGAAGGGATTCTGCCTCCTGCCCCGAAAATGAATACCCCTGGCAAGAAGATGGATAAAGAGAAGTGGTGCCGATATCACCGGGACCACTGCCACGACACCAATGATTGTCAGGCCCTAAAGAATGAAATCGAGGCCCTTATTAAGAGGGGGCAATTGTCTAAATTCTTGAGAAAGGACCGAGTTGATCCTCCACCTCCTCCCCCCAGGGGGGCTAATAAGCATCCCGAAAGGCGCGATGAGATTCCCGAGTTTGAAGAGGAGCGCATTCTGCATCTCATTCATGGAGGCCCCATGGGAGGCACCTCCAACTCCTCTCGAAAGGCTTTCATCAGGGAGGTCAACTCTGTACATGGCATGCCCCCTCCTAAAGGCCTCAGAGTACCGGTCACTTTTTCAGATGAAGACCTCGAGGGTGTCCGAACCCCCCATTGTGATGCACTAGTCATCAACCTCCATATGGCAAATTTCAAAGTGGAGAGGATTCTGGTCGACAATGGTAGCTCTGTTAACATTCGCTTTCTTGCGGATTTCCGAGGACTCAAGCTATCACGTGACAGGATCAAGCCCACCGGCTACATGCTCCATGGGTTCACGGGAGTGCTAGTGACTATCAAAGGGGTAATCACCCTCGACGTAACCTTGAGGCCCGGTTCATACAAAAGGTCCAGCAGAAGAGACGCAAATTTGTCCCTGAGCGCCAGCAAGCTATAAAGGAAGAAGTAGACAAACTCCTTAAGGCCCGGTTCATACAAGAGGTCAAGTACCCCGAATGGCTCTCAAATGTTGTTATGGTTAAGAAGGCCAACGGGAGTTGGAGAATTTGCATCGACTTCACGGACCTGAACAAAGCATGTCCTAAAGATCCATTCCCTCTCCCAAGCATCGATACCTTGATTGACGCCACTTCAGGCCATGAGCTGCTCAGCTTCACAGATACCTTCTCCGGGTATAACCAAATCCGAATGTTTCCCCCGGATATCCTGAAGACCTCCTTTGTCACCGATCAGGGGCTCTATTGCTACAGGGTAATGCCCTTCGGGTTGAAGAATGCAGGTGCGACCTACCAACGCCTTGTCAACAAAGTCTTTCAGAACCAAATCGGCCGAAACATGGAAGTGTATGTTGATGATATGCTAGTCAAGAGCATCCAAGGGGCCGACCATGTTGCCGATCTGCAGGAAGCATTCGATGTACTGAGAAAGCATGATATGAGGCTCAACCCGAACAAGTGTGCATTTGGAGTCTCGTCGGGGAAATTCCTGGGCTTCATGGTCAGCCAAAGAGGAATCGAAGCCAACCCCGAGAAGATCAAAGCCATACTAAACATGTCTCCTCCCAAAAGTGTGAAAGAGGTTCAGAAGCTCACGGGACGCCTCGTGGCCAAAGGGCGCTTCCTTTCCAAGTTAGGGGAGAAGTGTCTACCTTTCTTTAAAGCCCTCAAGGGGGCTAAGGGCTTCGAGTGGGGTCAACAGCAACAAGAATCTTTCGATCAACTAAAGGCCTACCTAGTTAACCCCCCTCTCCTCAGCAAGCCTATCCCCGGAAAAACATTCTACCTCTACTTAGCTGCCTCCGAACAAACCCTCAGTGCTGTTTTGGTGAGGGAAGAAGACAAGGCTCAAAAGCCCATTTATTACATGAGCAAGGTACTTCGGGATGCCGAGCTCCGCTACCCAAGATTGGAGAAGATGGCGTACGCCTTGGTCATGGCAGCTAGGAAGCTTCGCCCATATTTTCAGTCCCACTCGGTGGTCGTTCTTACCGACCAGCAACTCAAGCAAGTCCTATACAAGCCCGAGACCTCAGGCCGTCTGATGAAGTGGTCGATCAAGCTGAGCCAACATGACATATCATACCAGCCTCGGACCGCAATCAAGGCTCAAGCCTTAGCAGAATTCATTGTTGAGAGCACCATCCCATTGGTTAGCCAAGCAGCAAACGGGCCTCCTGTTTGGACAGTATATGTAGATGGGTCCTCTTGCACCGAGGGAAGCAGAGCCGGGGTCATTCTGGCAGGCCCAGATGATTTCGTTCTCCAATACTCCCTCCGCATTAACTTTAAAGCATCTAACAATGAAGCGGAGTATGAATCCCTTATAGCCGGCCTCGGTATGGCTCGCAAGGTAGGGGCACAACGCCTCTGGATATTTAGCGACTCTCAGCTGGTCGTGAATCAAGTCTTAGGCGAGTACGAGGCGTGAGATGACCGAATGGCTAAGTATCTAGCCAAGGTCCAAAATCGCATGGCTCTATTCGAAGAGGCACTCATTCAGCAAATCCCAAGAGAGGAAAATTCCCAAGCAGATGCCCTCTCCAAGCTAGCCTCCTCCCTTCAGGGTCTCGAGCAGACCGTCCTGATTAAAGTGCTCCTCAGACAAAGTATAGAAGAAGAAAATCCCGACTCGATGGAGTCGCTGCCCGTCCAACTTCAAGACAACTTCAAGACAGCTGCCTGTCCAAAGGAAGCTCGCAGAGTCCGAACCAGAGCAGAGCGGTACAACCTTGTTGAGGGGGTTTTGTACAAACGCTCCTACACCCAAGTAGACGGCAGACCCTACTTGCGGTGCCTCTCCCTGGAAGAAGCAACATATGCCTTACAAGAGCTCCACGAAGGTATAGGCGGAGCATATTCAGGGTCAAGGTCCCTCGTCAGGAAGGTATTGAACTATGGGTACTTCTGGCCTACACTCCTACAAGATGCTGAACGATATGTCCGGCAATGCAGCTCCTGTCAACAGTACTCCAGCATTTGTCACCTACCCCAAGCACAACTCACCTGTCTATCAAGTCCGATCCCTTTCGCAATGTGGGGAATGGATTTGCTGGGCCCATTCCCACCTACTCCCGGTCAACTCAAGTTCTTAGTCGTGGCAATCAACTACTTTTCCAAGTGGATAGAGGCCGAGCCTTTGGCTATAATCATGGAGAACAAGGTGCTTCAGTTCTTCTGGAAGAACGTCATCTGTAGGTTTGGGGTTCCTCGGGTCCTGATAACCGATAACGGAACACAATTTACAGGGGCCGCATTCTGATCTCTGTGTGAAGACCTCGCCATTCAGCAATGCTTCTCCTCCGTCTCCCATCCTCAGTCAAATGGTCAAATGGAAAATGCCAACCGAAGGATCCTCTCTGGTATCAAGAAGAGGTTAGATAAGTCCGCCAAAGGCTTATGGGCAGATCACCTCCCCAACGTACTGTGGAACTATTGCACTATGAAATGAACCCCCACAGGAGAGTTGCCTTTCAATCTCACCTATGGGCCCGAAGCTGTGATCCCCTTGAAAGTCGGCCTACCATATCCTCGCCTTATGGCCTATGAAGAGGAGCAAAATGCCAGAGAGCTTCGGGCGAATTTGGACTTGATCGATGAGCTCCGTGAAAGAGCTTCGATTCGCCAGCAAAATTATCGAAGGAGGATCGAGCTGGCCTACAACAAAAGGGTCCGTCCTGCCAATCTCAAAGTAGGGGACTTGGTCCTCAGAAAATTGTCTATCTCCTTCCCCAGCCAGAAGAGTAAGCTAGCCCCGAATTGGGAAGGACCCTACAAGATCACCAAAGAAGTTCGCCCCGGAACATACCGTCTTGAAGACCTTGAAGGCAGAGAGATCCCCAGAGCTTGGAATGCCGACCATCTGCTGAAATACCAAGAGAGCGCATGAACGCCTCTCTAAGTACCTTCAGATGTCAAACCATTCCTTTCCTGTCACTTGCATTTTGCTTCTCTATTTCTTCAATGTAATAACGGCTTGCAACTTAGAAGCAGTCGACTAGTAGTTATCAATAAAGAGCTTCTTTCATACTTCTCTTGTGATTGCTTGCATCTCTGTTTTTAATTTCTTTTACTCAAACGACGAGTTCGGAGTCCAACACTTGGCTCGACTCCGCTTCGCAGGCTCGCTCTTAAGCGAGCTAGAAGTGGTTCGCCATTTAGAATTGCTCCCACAACCGTTAAAATATACTCAAACAACGAGTTCAGAGTCCAACACTTGGCTCGACTCCACTTCGCAAGATCGCTCTTAAGTGAGCTAGAAGTGGTTCGCCATTTGGAATTGCTCCCACAACCGTTGAAATATACTCAAACGACGAGTTCGGAGTCCAACACTTGGCTCGACTCCACTTCGCCGGCTCACTCTTAAGCGAGCTAGAAGTGGTTTGCCATTCGGAATTGCTCCCACAACCGTTGAAATATACTCAAACGACGAGTTCGGAGTCCAACACTTGACTCGACTCCGCTTCGCAGGCTCGCTCTTAAGCAAGCTAGAAGTGGTTCGTCATTCGGAATTGCTTCCACAACCGTTGAAATATACTCAAACGACAAATTCAGAGTCCAACACTTGGCTCGACTCCGCTTTGCCGGCTCGCTCTTAAGAGAGCTAGAAGTGGTTCGCCATTCGGAATTACTCCCATAACCGTTGAAATATACTCAAACGACGAGTTCGGAGTCCAACACTTGGCTTGACTCCGCTTTGCAGGCTCGCTCTTAAGCGAGCTAGAAGTGGTTCGCCATTCGGAATTGCTCCCACAACCGTTGAAATATACTCAAACGATGAGTTCGGAGTCCAAAACTTGGCTCGACTCCGCTTCGCAGGCTCGCTCTTAAGCGAGCTAGAAGTAGTTCGCCATTCGGAATTGCTCCCACAACCATTGGAACTCGCTCCGCTGTCGCGCGCGAAGTTCCTACAACGAGACTAGACATGGGAGAAGAGTACTTGGAGGAGCTAACTTTTGGTTCTTATGGTTCGTTTAAAGTTTAAATAATCCTCAAAAAGGCTGCTCTCCACTGCAAGAAACTCACTTCTCTTACAAATTCACGAGTTAAGAGGCTCGAAGCAGTGCTCGGCACGCCTTGCCGAATGCTCTTGGCACCAACGACCAAACAAGCAAAAAACCTTGCTCTAGGACCTCGGCACGCCTTGCCGAGCGCTCTTGGCACCAACGCCCAAACGAGCAAAAAATCACAACTCTGGACCTCGGCATCCCTTGCCGAGCGCTCTTGGCACCGACGCCCAAACGAGCAAAAAACCTTGCTCTGGGACTCCGGTGCCTCTTGCTGAGCGCTCTTGGCACCGACGCCCAAACAAGTAAAAAATCTTGCTCTGGGACCTCAGCACTCCTCGCCGAGCACTCTTGGGATCGGCGACCAAACGAGCAAATATCTTGCTTTGGGACCTCGGCACGCTAAAGATGGTAACAAATAATTCAACAACATAGGAATGAACGAAACACACAAGTCCAAAGAAGGAAAAAAGCCTCGTTTCTGTTAAATTTGGGAAGACAGAACAAGACAAACTTTTCTCTACAACAAGGTTACAAGAGTTCAAAAGCAATAACTACAAAGCCGACTCGAAACACCTAGACAAAACACAAAGTTTGGGGAGTAAGAGAGCTTCAATGCCTCCTAGGCGCAAGGATGTTCCGCTTCAAAGAAACACGAGGACGGCGTCGCCTAACCTCAAAACTGGTCCCTAGCCCGGCGAACTAAGACATATCCTCAGCACTGCTCCTAACAGTTGCACCAACAGACGCTCTGCTCGATGAAATTGCAACACCACTTTGGGCATCGCCCGGACTTTGCCGAGCAATAGGCGAACGGGTCAAAAGCTCGTAGAACGAAATCCCTCGTTCGCTCTCTTCAAGAGTGCATGGAGTGCTCCTGACGTTGATCGGTCCCGAGTGTGGTTTGAGGCGAGCCACTTCCGCCTCAAGCTCGGATATCCGTTGTTTCAGAGAGTCATCTTTTACGTCCACCTCGAAGCGAGGAGGCACTGCGGAGCTCGGGGTGCTAGGACGGCTGGCAATGATTCAGCGGAGCTTAGTGACTTCGATGCCCCTGTCCACTGTGGCCCTCTTCAACACATCGACTTCTGCCGTCAATTCGTCGCGTTCGGCCATCGGCTTGCCCACCGCCGTCGTCAACTCCTCTTCTTCCGCCAGAAGCTCTGCCTCCATAATCTGCAGGTGGTGAACTTCAGTGAGCATATCGTCCCTCTCCGCTGTCATCTTCGACAAAGAGTGTTGGAGACACTTAAGCCTCAGCCCATTGGTGAAGGCTGTCGACGAGCCGTCATCCTCATCTACGGGAGGTATCTCGGAGAGCCTACCTTCTAGGCACCGAATCTCGATGTCTCTCCGGCCTAAGATCAGCTGCAGATGGTTCCGCTCACTCTCGGCCCTGCGCAACCCCAACTCGACTTCGTAAAAGCGCTCTCGGCACCTGGTTAAAAACAACCTCGTCACCCCTAAGCCGACCTCGGAGCGTAACTCCTCCCCGGAGCGGATGGGTTCGACAGACTGGGTCACCTTGGCGAGCTAAAAAATACAAAGCAGAAAATGAGAACGCTCAGTAAATGTTAGAGAAATTTGCTTCACATCCGACTCCTGAACAAGGCTACATGCGCCTAGCAAAGACTAAAATCTTGTGTTTAAACACTTAGTCGAATTTTAAAACCACTCAAAAGAAACACAAGGTCGAGCTCAAAAGTTGTATTTTCATTCATCACAAAAATGTGGTGGCCAGTCTGCAATTAGGCAATACAATCAACAGCTCAAAAGACACAAAAAAAAGAAGTCAGGGGATGACCTCTTTTCCGGGGCGACGAGAATGGACGGGGTCGGACTCCCCTAAAGGAGGCACCATCGCCAGCGGAGTCACCACTGACCCCTGGACCTCACCAATAACCTCGACCTCAGCATCATCTTCGTCGTCCCCTCCTTCCTCCTCCGACTCGGGGTCAAAGCCGTCGACGTGGTTCGGGAAGAGCCGCCATCCGGAGCATTCGACCTCGGGATAATGCTCTGACACCTGTGCGATGGCTTGGGCATATGCCTTAGCCATATTGGCAGTGAGGAAGCCTTGCGCCTTAGCCATGGTGGCCGCCTCGGCATCCTTCACCGCTGCAGCCTTAGCCTCCACCGCCTCGGCCAGCTGCTTGGCCGACTCCTCCTTCTGCCGAAGCAGATCGCCCTCGAGCTTTGTCATGAGGCCCTCAAAGTACTCGAGCCTCGTCGCCTTCCCTTCAAACTCGACCTTCAACTTGTCGGGTTCGTTGGCGATTCGAGCCTTTTCAGCCTGAGCTCGGTTGGCCTCACTCTTGAGGTCCTTCTCTAGCTCCATCATCTGCTCCATGAGATGACCGAAGTGGACGGTTATCTGCAGCATAACAACAAGGAATGAAACAAGTCAGAAAATTTAATGTGCAAGCTGTCAACATAGTGAAAATCGATACTCATCGATACCACCGCACGAGCGATCTCGATGGCATCATCGCTCGCGAGGCCGGAATCCATGGTGGCTCGATCCTTCGGCATCGCCAGGTGCTTCACCGCCTGCATGCTCGGCATTGAGTCATCGAGGAATCCGTCGAGCTTCCGAACTTGCCAGTCCGGAATGTAGATCTTCTTGTGCTCCTCTGTAAGGAGCTCTTCAGCATCCACTGTCAGCGGGGGCGCCTCCATCCCGAGCGCAGCGGCTATCAGGAACTCGCCTACGTTGGCCGATGCCGAGGCTACCTCCAGAGCCCTCCTCGGGGTCACGACCTCCACCTCCTCGGTGGCACTGACGACCTTTGCAGCCTTCGGAGCGGACAGCTTGGTGGCGACCCTCTTGCGCTTCTTAGGTGCCTTGCTTCCGAGGGTGGCCCTCTGCGCTAGCACTACTTCGTAGTCCATGGCCTTTGCATCAAGCGAGAAGTTGGTTAAAAGACAAGTTATGATGAGCAAAGTAAAAAGAAAAAAGAACATAGAAAAAGCCGTGTACTAGGATCTACGCGGCAGAGCCCTCTCCTGAAGAGAACGTTTTTGGTCAGATCTCGCCAGTCGAACTTGGGCCGGTCGAGAAGGACCCGAACTGTATCTTCTTCTTGGGGGTGAAGCACTGGCGACTCCCTCACTCGCTTCGTCACCTCCTCCACCCAACCGGAAGGTATGGGCCACGCCTCGCGGCTCCGCACTATGAAATACTTATCGCGCCAATGTTTTATGGAGTCGGGGCGGACGACGAGCCGAGCGCCATGCCTCGGGGCCAAATAATACCAAAACTCAGACCGGTTCTGTTGGTGAAGCTAGTAGAGCGTCCAGAGCACCCTCAACTCCGGCTCGACCCCGGCTGTCTGGCAGTGGAGCACGAACCCGTTAATGACTCTCCACGTATTCGGCATAAGTTGAATGGGGCTGACCAAAACCACCTAAGGACCTGAATCCCGAACGGGTGGAGAGGGAGCCGAGCACCGGCGATAAAGGCATCGACCAGCCAGAAACACATGGTTATTGGCAGCGGCGAATTGGCCCTAACCCCGGGACCCGACAGCATTAGTTCGTACTCCTCCAAGATTTGGAAGCAAACCTGGATCGCTGCCAAGTCCACCTTGCCGAGGATGGAAACCGTGTCGTCCGCCTCCGAGGTCTCCCTTGCCACGTTCTCCTCGAAGGTGCGCCCCCTCCCATGAACTATGCGCTCGGCGTGCTCCTCCGAAAGCTCCCGAACCCTATGGAGCCCTGTCAACTCCCCTGGCAACCTGCCAAACTCCCCCATACGCTTCGAATCTTCCACAATAGTGTCCCGACCAAATACCTTCTTGCCCTTGTCAGTGCGAGCTTTAGGACTCGGAGACGGTGCGTCGCCAGCAGAGGGGGAGGGCTCGGAAACAGGAGAAAGAGACATTTTGACACTTGGAAATAAACTAAGTATAAGTTACCTTGAAGGGACAGTCGTGGTTGGAATTTTAACCGGAAAACAGTCGGCGATCACCGTGAGCTCTTGCTAGTAGAAAATAATCACCTGAGTAAAAAAAATCGGAGAAGTGAAAAATGAGGGAGGGGGTGGAGTTTTATAGAGCTTGGCACACAAAACGAGGATGATGGGCCTAAAGAAGACCAATAGTCAGGCCCATTTACGCAAAGCGACAAAAGGAACTGTACCGTCACATCAATTACCACGCCAAGAAGTACGGTCGCATTAATGGCCAACAGTCAAAGTTGTCAGAAGCTCAACAGTCATCATCCCAGCCTGTCATTTTCTAGCCATCAAATCAACTCTGACACCTCGGCATACCTTGTCGAGCGCTCTTGGCACCGACGCCCAAACGAGCAAAAAACCTTGCTCTGGGACCTCGGCATGCCTTGCCGAGCGCTCTCTTCGACATGCCTTGCCGAGTGCTCTTGCCACCGACCATTTTACATAGAGAAAATGGACTTCGGCATGCCTTGCCGAGCGCTCTTGCCACCGACTATTTTACATGGAAAAAATGGACTTCGGCATGCCTTGCTGAGCACTCTTGCCACCGACCATTTTACATGAAAAAAATGGACATCGGCACTCCTTGCCGAGCGCTTTTGCCACCGACCATTTTACATGGAAAAAATGGACTTCGGCAAGCCTTGCTGAACGCTCTTGCCACCGACCATTTTACATGGAAAAATGACTTCGCCACGCCTTGCTGAGCGCTCTTGCCACCGACCATTTTACATGGAAAAAATGGATTTTGGCACGCCTTGCCGAGCGCTCTTGCCACCGACAATTTTACATGGAAAAAATGGACTTTGGCACGCCTTGCCGAGTGCTCTTGCCACTGACCCTTTTACATGGAAAAAAATGGACCTCAGCACGCCTTGCCAAGAGCTCTTGGCATCGACCTTCTTACAGGGAAGAAATCTTCTCCGGACCTTGGCTAGAACGCGCTGAACCCCCTTCGGACTTCGGCTAAAACTCGCCGAACCTCCTCCGGACTTCGGCCAAAGCTAACCGAACCATCTCTTCACGTTTGAAGCTTAGCCGAGATATCCCTGCTCTTCGACAGAAGTCGCCGAACCCCCCCAGACCTCGGCCTCTCTAACAGCATGCGTTTGGAGGGGTCGGCAACAACGCCGAAGTATTTACGCCAAGAAATGAAGGAAATCACTCCTCCAGGCAAGCACAGTCACTAGATCTCCCCAAAATTCGCGCCCAAAGCTGATAAAGGGCCCAGATTATACCACGCCATAATTCGGAATTAAAAATTAATTTTTATTTATTAAAATCTCTTTATTTATTTAAAAATTGCGAAAAAATGATTAAAATTTCGGGAAAATTAATTAAAAATTCTAAAGAATAATTATGAATTCGGGGAAATATTTTTGAGATCCTGGGTAAATATTTATTGCTTAGAAGAGTCAATTAAGACCCCCGAATAACAAATCACCGCTTCGCAAAATTAAATAAATAGTCCAAAAAATAGATAAAAATTAAGAAAAATCACCAGAAGTCTAAGAGAGCTCAAGAACAACCTTGAGCGTGCAAATAGCTTCGAAAATTACCATAATACCTCATACAAAGATTCAATACCCCTCGTTTGGACTCCGATACAACTCCGAAAGCCATTAAAACAGTAAAACTACCCCCCAAAGGCTGATCAAACCCAGTCTTTGGGAGTGGGGGGCTCGTGATATGGCTAAAATGGGTTTAAATTGGAACCGTCCAGATCGAGCACGAATCTTAAAGCTTAGGGGTAAAATGGTAATTTCACCTATAAACGAGTCTGAGATGGGTACTGGATCTTTTTTACAAAGGCCCAATAACCCACGAACGGATCCGCCTTAACTGGGTGTGGAACCAACCCACAAGAAACCTAGTCCAGCTGGATAGAATTAGGGTTTCTGATTGTATTAAATCAACGGCCCTGATTCACTCTATCCTTTCATGGGGAATTAGGGATTTCATTCCTAAACTGATCCCAAAGGCGGCTATAAATACCCCCAATCCACCACTATTAAGAGGTAATCAATCTTTTTCTAGTTAACACTTATTCATAATCATCCCCGATTACTGACTTGAGCGTCGGAGGGTGCATCGCCGGGATCAACCCCGGTGTCTCGCACTTTTTGCAGGTGAACGGCGGGAGTCAACGATCAAACTCCAGTGGAAAGGTTTTAGGTTTTGCTATTCATTTTTCCTAAGAATCCACAAATACTATTTGTTTGCCCCCACACCAGATTTAGCGGTAACAAGCGTCTATGTGGAAAAATATTGATTACCTCCTTTATGGTGGGGGGAGAGGGGTATTTATAGTTGCCTTAAGAGAAAATTTAGAGAGAAGCATTTATCTCTATGTTCCAGTATTTTTGGATAAGATGTAGAGTTTAAATCATTTCATAATAAGAGATTTGGTTTAAACTGTCTCTTAGAGATAATTATGAATTTGAATTAATCTTTAAGTATTTGGGCTGGTTTGTAACGGGTTGCTGCTTACACTCAATAGGACAGATCCGTTCTCGGGTTACTGGGCTTCGAAGAAAGACCCAGTTCCCATTTCGGACCCGTTTGTGGGGGAAATTATTGTTTTCCCCCTGAGTGCCCGGTTTGAACAGTCTCGATTTAATCCCATTTTTAGCCATATCAATCACAAAATAAGCTGGCACTTAAAACGTGTTCAGAGTCCATAACCATGGCTCATATGTCGCTCTAGCAATCTGCACATAAGTAGGTTCAGAGCACGACTCACTATTCGATCTGCTTCCACAATGCGTTACCCCTGGAGTCAACTTGGTCAGAGTCCATAAACGTGACTGAGACTCACTCCAAGCAAACTTATGCGCAAGTAAATTTTGGAGTTTGATTCGCCACCAAGGTGACTCCTCGCAAACTCGTTACCTCCCCCAAGTAAGGCAGCGAACTAAACCCTCAACAACGTTGCCAAAGACTCCTTCAATAAGACGGGTTACGGGACTGGCTCCCTTAGAGCTACTCCCCTAACTGGGAAAAATGAGGGTAAAACCCGTTCGGAGTCCATTCCCTCAAAGCCGTAGTCTCCCTATCTACTTGCTCACAGTTAGATAGCAGCTTGGCTCTCATGACGGTCTTCTCCGATTACTTGCTGGTTCCTAAACAACGAGTTCGAAATCTATAACCATGGTTCACATGTTGCTCTAGCAATCTGCATGCAAGTATATTCAAAGCTCGAATCGCCATTCGATTTGCTTCCACAACTCATTACCCCTGGAGTCAACTTGTTCGGAGTCCATAACCATGGCTAAAAAGTCATTTCAAGCAAACTTGTGAGCAAGTAAAGTTTGGAGTCCGAGCCACCACTCGAGACGACCCCTACAACTCATTATCGCCTACAAGCAATGTTACGAGTCTAGCCCCTCTTCTAAGCTACTACTCTCACAACTTGCTGAATAAGTTTCCTTAACATGTCAAGTTACGGGTGCAGCCTCTTTAGAGGTATTCCTCCAACCTGCCAGAATAAGGAAGCAATGAGTTTAGGATCCAACTCTTCTCTAGAGTCCGGCAATGCTCTTCTTCACCTCATTCACCTCTTAAGTGGCCTTCTCCTTCCACTGCGGGCTCGGAATCCAGCTCTTCTTTAGAGCTGCCCCGAAAGCTCACCAACTCTAAGCAGCAAGTTCAGAGTCCACCTCTCCTTGAGCTGCTCCCAAAACTCGCTAACTCTCAAACAAAAAGCTCAAAGTCCAATGCCTCTGCTAGGGCTACCCCTACTACTTGTCAACTAAAAAATTTTAAGTCTGGTGTCTAGCTTATCACTAGAGTCATTCCCCCAACTTGTGGACTCGTAGCAACAAGGCAACACAAACAGAGCAAGTGTCGAGACAAAAATGCTTGGGAAAGCCTTAGCAACCCTCCAGTATAGGCACTTAGCCCATCGAGAGCAAAGCTCCTCCTCGTAGCTCCTCGGGGACGAAGCTCCTCTTCGTACCTCCTTTATGGCGAAACTCTTCTTCGTAGCTCCTCCATGGAGAAGCTCTTCTTTGCAGCTCCATCGTGGCGAAGCTCTTCTTTGTAGTTTCTCAGGGGCCAAGCTTCTCTTCGCAGGTAAAGCTCTCATTTGTAGCTCCTCTGGGGTGAAGCTCCTCTCCGTAGCTCCTCCATGTTGAAACCCATCTTCTTAGCCCATCAGGAGCAAAGCTCCTCTATGTGGCTCCTTCATGGTGAAGCTCCACTATGTAGCTCCTCGGGGGCTAAGCTCCTCTTCGTAGCTCCTCGGGGGTAAAAGCTTGTCGCCCAAGCTCCCCCCAATAACTCATTCACCCCATACAATGAGTTCGGTATTCTGCTCGCCTCCTGAGCGGCCTCCTTATTCCATAATGAGTTCGGAGCTCAACTCATCTCTAGAACTGCACCCTACACTTGCCTCTTGGATGTCTCTTCATAGAGCCCAGCGATGCTCTTCATTCGCTCGCCTACCGAGCGACAGTCTTCTTCCACAACGAGTTCAGAGCTTTACCTATCCCTAAAGCTACTCTCTAAACTTGCCTCCCGAATGGCTCTTTCCTAAATCCTTGCGAAGTTCCTATTCATACTCAACGGCGGCACAACTCCTTTTCTCAACTCACCGGAGGCAGAGACATTGTGGGCCTATTTTGACCATAAATACGAACCATTCATCAACTGACTTCTGAATGGAACTTATAGATCTTCGAATCACCTTCAAATCAAGGGGTCATACATCACAGTCAGACCTCGTGGCATTGAGAAATTGCATTATAAATCCCAAAAAAATGAGAAAGAAAAAAAGTGGCATTGACCAGTCAACGTTGACTGGTCAACAACCACTGACGTGGTGCTGCGTGGGATGCCACGTCAGGTTGAACACCCTACATGGTGCTTCACACTGGAGTAAGGGTCACACTGGGTAGAATGGGGAAATTGTCGATTTTTGCCCGTCGGTACTTCTCAAAATGCGCGCTCCTCAAGATGGATGCGCGTGATCTCCTTAGAAAGCACGTCAGTGTTCTACACTGGGTAACTTATGGACCATTCGATCTCCTCAATGCGCTCATCTATTCAGACAGATCTAGCAACGTGATTTTTTTTCTTCTTAATTTAATCATTAATTCAGATTAAATATTTAAAAATTCTGAAAATAATTAAAAATTATGATTAGTTAATAAAAATTTCTAAAAAGTTAATTATGCATTCGGAAAATATTAAAATATTCCAAAAAATTATAAATTTAGAACAATTAAATAAAAATTTAGAAATTAATTACAAAAATAGGGAAATTGATTAAAAAATCTAAAAAAATAATTAAAATTTTGAATAAATTTAGAAAATCACAAAAAGTCTAGAAAGTTCTGAGGACAATTCTGGGTACTTTATAAAGTTAGAGCAACTCCGTTAAACGCTATGATCGGTTCATACGTCCCTGAAAGCTCTGATAAGCTCTGTGAACCATTCTGAATAGACGAACTACTCCTAGAAGGATGTGAAACCCAGTCTTTAGGAGTGGGAGGCTTGTGATATGGGTAAAACTAGAATCAAATCGGGACCGTTCAAATTAGGCATGAATCCTAAAGCTCTCACGAGTAAAATGGTAAAATAGGTTCGTAAGAGGAAGTTTAGTCACTTTCAGTTTCAGGTCCATCAACTCAAATAGGCCTATCATACTGGGTTGCGAGGAGTCCAGGTATATCCAAAATAGTTAGTTTAAATTCTCTTTCTCTAGAGAGTAATTACTTCTATCTTTCCATGCATAAGAGATGGTTTAAAAACTCTATCTGTTTAGCAATAAAAGAGTTTTAACTCAGTCTCTTTACGTAAGAAAGAATAACAAACTTTATCAAAACACCGAAAGTAGAGATAAATCCAATATCTTATAACTGACCCCTTAGCGACTATAAATACCCCATGACCTCTTCACAAACTAGGTAATCACAATTTTTGCTCACAAAACTCTTCATATATTATGATTTTTTTGACATGGGTGTCAGAGTGTCTATCACCGGAGCCAACCCCGGTGTTTCAGACTGTTTTGCATGTCAATTAGAGCGATCACAACTATTTAGAACATATCCAACCATCCACGACAGTCAAATTTTAAAGTCAAGAACAGTTTACGACGATCAACACAGGCGAAAAACCAAATGTTAGATCTTTTACTGTTTCTATTAAAAGAATTCACAATATTTGTTTGCTCCCACACAGAAATATAATAGCAACGGGTCGTATCTTTAATCGTAAATCAGTACGATTAGATTGGGGTTTATCTAGTACTTTCACAATTATGTTTCGAATTTGCACGCCATTTTGAAGTCGGTATTTTGCCCCAAAATGATATGGTAATCCTCGAAGCTTGTCCTGATCACCTTCGCATCGCGGCCGTCACCAGTGAGTTACAGGAGGCGAGGAAGGCGTGATCGGAGCCGGTTGCCTTATTCCTATAGGTGGATCCGTTACTGTTCTCCAAACCTTACTCGTGATTGATATTAGATTTGTAGTAATTGATTAGATAATGAAATAATGTATTTGTGTAAGCCTATTGTTGTAAATTGGTTTGCTTGGAGTGTTCCGAATTGCTAACTACGTTAATCAATTCAGGTATGATTTGTTTGCTTACACGTAGGATTGTCATCTATTAGTTTACACGCAGGACTAGCATTACCATGTGCAAATTGCACAAATTAAAATAATTTTAATAAACTCATAAAATTTTATAGAATTTTAAACAAAGTATGAGAGAATTGAGAGAAATTAACTCTTCAAGTGTATAGTTTAGTTAAATTTATTCTAAAAAATATGCTTATAGCCCGGCCATTGTATACATCATGATCGGCAACACTCAGACCCTGACTCGTCTCATTTCAACTCTCCCCTCCCCCCCCCCCTCCCTCCTCTCCCAAATTCACACCCTATCAGATGCTTTATCCCTCATCTCATGTGCCTCCACTGTCTTCGACCGCAGTGACGTTCCCTTCTCCAACATCCTCCTCCACTTCTCCGTTTGCCTCACCTTACTCTCCACCATCTACCTCCTTACCAAATCTCATTCTTGAATTCGATACTATAGTCATCCTCATCTTCAACCCATACTCTTCCCCAAATTCAAATTTGATGATTTCAAAAACACAAATTAGAAATTGAAAAGTAAATGAGGTAGTAAATTAGAGTTTCAGAAATAGTACATACGCCATATATAGATACAACTGATTTAGTTAAACAAAAATTTTCAAAACCATTTTTTCACAAACACATTATGTGCTACATAGACATTTCATCAAACACTTAATGAGCAAAGCACAGTTCTAGTAATTAAGTTCCATATTTCTAGGTTTGGGGCTTTTATATTTTTTAATGAAAATGTGGTTACTGCACGTGTTAATAATTGTGAATTCCTCCTTTCGCACTCCTTTCTTTATTTCAAAATAGAGAAAGTCTCTCCTATTAGTATAATATATAGATATAATGTTGTGCACATGTGTTTAGAAAGTGTGAATCTCTATTTTTGCTCTCCTTTCTCTATTTTAAAATGGAGAAAAGACAGATGGTAAGATATAGTATATTCTATTCGTGTTGATTGTTCTAGATTCTGTAATCTTCGTATTTATTAGGTATAAAAACCAGGATTTTCATATTGGGGTGGCAAGTCTAAACTTGGAATGGATTATCAATACTAGTATCATGCACGTACGATGCACGTGGAGGGAGAATGAAAAGGAAAAAAAACTACCAGCACGTGCGCTGCACGTGTTGACACACATACACCAAATAATAAAATATTGTTTATTTGTTTCCAACCCCATCTCTCCCATTATAATAGTTATAGATTTAATCATTTAATGTACAGTATTTTTATTTTTGCAAATTTATGTTGATATAATACGAAAATTGCATTAAAAAAAAGCATTTTAAAAATCAATTCAGGTTTGATATGTTTATATGTAGGATTATCATATGTTTTTAACTGTACCAGATTCTTAGGTTGTGTTTGATTTATTGTTTTGAAAACAGTTTTCTGAAAATAAGAGTGTAAAAACTGTTTGGTAATAATTTTTTATGAAAACAGTTTTTTAAAAATGAGAGTATAATGTATGTATAGATTTGGTTGTATGTATATACTGTATATAGTATATATACTCTGATACATACATGTTGAACACATATACAAACATACTGATATATAATAATATAAAATATTTTATTATAATAAATATATATAATAATATACATATATATAATAATATATAATAATTATAATAATATATATGTAATAATAATATATTTAAATTATATATTAAACAATTTATTATAATAATAAATTATATAATAATATATAATAGTAATATATAATAATAATAATATATATATAATAATAATAGATTATTATAATAGTATATAAAAAATAGTATATATTAAATAATAGTATATATAAAATAGTATAAATAAAATAATAATATAATATAATATATATATATAATAATAATATAATATAATAATAGTATATATAATAATAATATAATATTATAATGATTGTATATTATATAATAATATGAAATAATTTATTATAATAAACATATTTAATTATGTACATATATATATAATAACATATAATAATTATAATAATTTATATGTAATAATAATCTATTATAATTATATATTAAACAATTTATTACAATAATAATAAATTAAATAATAATATATATAATAATATATAATAGTAATATATAATAATAATAATATATATTATAATAATAATAGATTATTATAATAGTATATATAAAATAGTATATATGAAAAATAATATATATTATAATAATAGTATATATATATATATTAAAAAATAAAAATAAAAATATAATATATATAATAATAATAATAATAATAATAATAATAATAATAATATATGTAACAATAATATATTATAAATATAAATAACAATATATTATAATAATAGTATATTATATAATAATATATATAATAATATAGAACAGCAATACATTATATAATAATAAATATAATAATATATAATAGTAATATATAATAATAATAATATATATATATAATAATAATATAATATAATAATAGTATATACAAAATAATAATATATGATAATAATTGTATATTATATAATAATATAAAATAATTTATTATAATAAACATATTTAATTATATACATATATATAATAACATATAACAATTACAATAATATATATGTAATAATAATATATTATAATAATATATTAAATAATTTATTATAATAATAATAAATTATATAATAATATATATAATAATATATAATAGTTGATATGGCTAAAAATGGGGTTAAATCGGAACCGTCCAGATTGGACACGAATCTTGAAGCTCGGGGGTAAAATGGTAATTTCACATACAAGTGGATCCAAGGTGGGTACTGAATCTCCTTCTCACAGATCCAATAACCCGCGAACGGATCCACACCTATTGGGTACGGGTCCCGACCCAAGGCGAACCCAAACCAACGAGAGACAAATCAGGTTCCCTGATTTGACCAAATCAGCGGCCCTGATTCGCTCCCACCGGGAATCAAGGAAAGATTTCCTAAACAGACTGAGGATTTTGCTCCCAGCTGTTACACAG
The DNA here is from genome assembly GCA_017893485.1 of Hemerocallis citrina. Lineage (NCBI taxonomy): Eukaryota > Viridiplantae > Streptophyta > Magnoliopsida > Asparagales > Asphodelaceae > Hemerocallis > Hemerocallis citrina. The sequence continues at coordinate 52,221,108 of CM030364.1, read as the reverse complement.
GAAATCAGGCCCTTAACGGCTCCCCTGGCGACTATAAATACCACCCCTCTGCCACCATGACGAGGTTAATCACTTTTTCACCACTTTAAGCTCTTTCTTAATCTCTTCTGATTACTGATAAGAGCGTCGGAGGGTGCGTCGCCGGAATCAACCCGGTGTCTCGCACTTCCTTGCAGGTTGCGCCAGGAGCAAGAAGGCTTGAGTCAACTGTTCAGGTTTTCCTCGGACTCACAAATTCTATCTGTTTACCCCCACACTAACAGATTGGTGCCGTCTGTGGGAAAGACCACACGAACAGCCTCAGCCCCGTCTCTGTCGTCCTCTCCAACCATACCTCCTAAGAAGGTCAGATCCAGAGGGTCCAACCGGGTGGCCAATCCCGCCGACCCTACGGAGGAAGCCCCTGTCAATCCTATTCCGCAGCCCGATCTTCCTCCAACGGCCCAGCAGGTCCCACCTCCTCATCCCAAGCAGCAACCCAACAATGGCCCTTCCGGCCATAACGGCCGGAAGCAGAAGCAGCCCCTCCATCAGGACCATGTGTCGGTTCATAACGGATCCACGGATTCGATGGCTTCCCATCATTCCGACCTCCGCAACACAATCCTGAGCCGCCAGAAGGACGAAGACCTCCGCACTCACCTTGATGAGAGGCGGGCCCGAGCGGGAGCCTCCCGCCAGCATCATGGTGAGCGCTTGCCTCACCGTCGGGACGGCAGGCGGTCTCCGGTCCGAAGGGGCCGAGCGGCTTCGCCCGAGCGCCGAAGGAGGGGGCCGCAGTCCCCCGCGGATCGGCATCATCGCAGGAACAATGACGCACCCATCACCCGTGCCGAGTTCCTACAATTCCAAGACACCGTACTGCAGGCTCTCAACCTTCGGCAGAACGTCCAAAATGCCCAGAGGGCTCCAACGCCCCCGAGGGATCCCAGTCCTCGTCGCCGAACCCGCAGTCCTTCCCCGGCTCCCAGCCGCCAGCAGCAGCACTACAGTCCTCGCCGGTCCCAGGACTACCGACGCCGCAGCCCGCGCTCCCCTTCCTATGAAGAGGAGTTCGGGGGGTCATATGATCACCAGCGGAGGGACGACGCCCTCATCCGCCGTCTCCATGAGGTGGAAAGGCGTATTGGCCGCATAGACAGGGAGGAGGAGTCCCGAGCAGGAACAGTCCGTCCTAGCAGACCCCCTTTCTCTCGGTCGATCATAGAGGCCCACATACCGAGGGGTTTCAAACCTCCGCAGTTTGAAACGTACTCAGGGGAATCCGATCCCGTCGACCACGTCAAAAGCTTCAAGACACTGATGCTGATCCATCAAGCTTCCGACGCCGTGCTCTGCAGGACCTTTCCTGCCACCCTCAGGGGGTCGGCTCGGGAATGGTATTCCAGACTCGCTCCCTCCTCCATCTTCTCGTTCGAGCAGTTTGAAACACTGTTCATAACTCACTTCGTGAGTAGCAGGCGGGCCGAGAAGACGAGCCTCTCCCTACTGAACCTGCGGCAGGAAAGGGAGGAGAAGCTGCGGGACTATGTGAAAAGGTTCACCGCAGAGGTCAGGTCTATCGCCTCCTTAGACCAGTCAGTGGCGACAGTGGCGTTCCAGTCGAACGTCCTCAACGCCAACCTCCGATCGTCCCTAGCTAAGAAGCCCCCGCATGACTTCGCCGACCTCCTCCTGAGGTGCGAGAAGTACATCCGAGCAGAGGAGGCTGAAGCCCTCCCGAGCTTCGGGGGGCCCTCCTCGGGGTCGAAAAGGAAGGCGACGGGGGAAGAGGGGTCCAAGAAAGCTCAGAAGGACAACGGCGGTCAGCGTCGCCCTCCCCCAAGATTTGAGAAGTTCACTCCCCTCACCACAAACGTCTCCACCATCCTGATGGAAGTGGAGAAGGAGGGAGTCATCCCCCCAGCTCTGAGGATGCACACCCCGACAAAGAGGAGGAACAAAGATAAATGGTGTCGTTACCATCGGGATCACGGCCACGACACGAATGACTGTCGGGCACTGAGAGATGAGATAGAAGCCCTCATCCGGAGGGGGCAGTTGGCCAAGTTCGTGAAGGCTAACGATCGGGCGGATTGCAACACTCCTCCGCCTCGGGGGGCTAACAAGCGCACCGAGCGGCGCGAGGAGACACCCGAGTTCGAGGAAGAACGGGTTCTGCACCTGATCCACGGAGGCCCCATGGGAGGCTCCTCTAATTCCTCTCGGAAGGCCTTCGTCCGAGAGGTTAACTCTGTTCACAGCTCCCCTCCTTCCAAAGGTCTCGGCGTCCCTGTGTCATTCTCCGACGCAGACCTCGAAGGGGTCCGAACCCCACACTGTGATGCCCTCGTCATCGACCTCCGCATGGCCAACTTCAAGGTGCAGAGGGTCTTGGTAGACAATGGGAGTTCGGTCAATATCCTCTTCCTCTCGGCCTTCCGAGGCCTGCAGCTGTCTCGGGACCGTCTCAAGCCGGCCGGTTACACACTCCACGGGTTCACGGGGGTCCCGGTAACTGTCGAGGGGGTGATAACCCTAGACGTGACAGCCGGAAGTACCCCTACTACCCGGACCGAGCCGATGGACTTCATGGTCGTCGACGTCCCGGCAGCGTATAATGTCATTCTGGGCCGACCGGGTCTAGCCGCCCTGGAAGCTGTCCCCTCGGCATACCATCTCAAAATGAAGTTTCCCACTCGGTCAGGGGTAGGGGAAGTCAGGGGAAGCCAAGAGACAGCCCGGAAGTGCTACATGACTTCCACAGGGGGACCAGTGCTCTCGCTCGAGACACTAGAAATCCCCGAGCCGAAAGTTCGGCCAACGTCCGAACCGGCGGACGAGTTAGAAGTGCTCTTCTCAGACGATGATCCGAGCCGGAAATTCCTCATCAGCAAGTCCTTGCCGACCACACTGTGCTCGGACCTGATTCAATGCATCCGGGATAACCGTGACTTGTTTGCATGGTCGGCCGCGGACATGCCCGGCATCTCCGAGGAACTGCTCGTCCACCACCTAAGTGTCGAACCGGGATGCAAACCGGTTCAGCAAAAGAGGCGAAAGTTCGCTCCCGAGCGACAGCAGGCCATCAAGGAGGAGGTGGATAAGCTTTTGAAGGCTAAGTTCATACAGGAGGTTAACTACCCCGAGTGGCTGTTGAATGTTGTAATGGTCAAGAAGTCGAACGGCTCCTGGAGAACATGCATTGACTTCACCGACCTAAATAAGGCGTGTCCGAAGGACCCATTCCCTCTCCCAAACATCGACACCCTTATTGATGCCACATCGGGCCATGAGCTCCTCAGCTTCATGGATGCCTTCTCTGGCTATAATCAAATCCGAATGTTCCCTCCGGACATTCCGAAGACCTCCTTCGTCACCGACCAAGGCCTCTACTGCTACCGAGTCATGCCATTCGGCTTGAAGAATGCGGGTGCCACCTACCAGCGCCTCGTCAACAAGGTCTTCCAGAACCAGATAGGCCGGAACATGGAGGTGTACGTTGACGACATGCTCGTCAAAAGCGTCCGAGGCACGGATCACGTGGCCGACCTCCAAGAGGCCTTCGACGTGTTGAGAAGGCACAACATGCGGCTGAACCCGAACAAGTGTGCGTTCGGGGTCTCTTCGGGAAAGTTCCTCGGCTTCATGGTGAGCCAGCGAGGAATCGAAGCTAATCCCGAGAAGATTAAGGCCATATTAGACATGGCCCCGCCTCGGAACGTCAAAGAGATGCAGAAGCTTACTGGCCGGCTCGCTTCTATCGGTCGGTTCCTCTCAAAGTCGGGGGAAAAGTGCCTCCCCTTCTTCAAAGCACTCAAGGGGGCTAAGGGTTTTGAATGGGGCCAACCACAACAAGAGTCGTTCGACCAACTGAAGGCCTACTTGGTGAACCCCCCTCTGCTCAGCAAACCGGTCCTGGGCGAGACTCTCTTCGTCTACTTGGCTGCTTCCGAGCAGACCTTGAGCGCTGTCTTGGTAAGAGAGGAGGACCGGTCCCAAAGGCCCATCTACTACGTGAGCAAAGTGCTTCGGGACGCCGAGCTCCGCTATCCGAAAATAGAGAAGATGGCCTATGCCCTAGTCACGACGGCAAGGAAGCTTCGGCCATACTTTCAGTCCCACTCGATCGTTGTCCTCACCGACCAACCCCTAAAGCAGATCCTCTACAAGCCTGAGATCTCGGGCCGGCTGATGAAGTGGTCCATAGAGCTGAGCCAGCATGACATCTCTTACCAGCCTCGAACAGCGATTAAGGCGCAGGCACTCGCCGACTTCATCGTGGAGTCCACTATCCCTGAGGTCGGCCACATCCCGAATGGACCCCCCATTTGGACAGTCTTTGTTGACGGATCCTCCTGTCATGAAGGAAGCGGCGCCGGCATCATCCTGAACGGCCCTGATGACTTCGTCCTCCAGTATGCGATCCGCATGAACTTCAAGGCCTCGAACAATGAAGCAGAGTACGAAGCACTCATTGCTGGGCTCGGACTTGCGCGAAGTGCTGGGGCGCAGCGCCTCCGAATCCACAGCGATTCCCAGCTCGTCGTGAACCAAGTCTTGGGTGAGTACGAAGCCCGAGACGAGCGGATGGCGAAATACCTCGCTAAGGTTTAGACCCTCATGAGCCGGTTCGAGGAGGCGCTCATTCAGCGGGTCCCTCGTGAAGAGAACTCACAGGCCGACGCCCTCTCCAAATTGGCCTCGTCCTCACTGCAAGGTCTCGAACAGACCGTACTGATCGAAGTTCTCTCTAAGCCGAGTATCGAAGACGAGACAACTGGTTCGGCAGAATCACTGCCGGTCATGTTACAAGATAATTAGATGAAGCCTTTGGTGGAGTTCTTAAGGGACGGGCTCCTACCCGAAGACCCCAAAGAGGCGCGCCGAGTCAGAACTCGGGCCGAGCGGTATGTCTTGATCGAGGGCATCCTATACAAACGCTCTTTCTCCCAGATAGATGGCCGACCGTACCTAAGGTGCCTCTCTCCGGAGCAGGCCGAATATGCCCTACAAGAACTCCACGAGGGCATTGGAGGGGCACACTCGGGATTTAGGTCCTTGGCCCGAAAGGCTTTAAATTATGGATACTTCTGGCCGACCCTCCTTCAAGACGCCGAGCGACACGTTCGGCAATGCAGCTCCTGTCAGAGGCACTCCAGCATCTGTCGCCTCCCTCAAGCCAACCTCGCCTCCCTATCAAGTCCTATCCCCTTCGCAATGTGGGGGATGGATTTACTAGGGCCATTCCCTCCGGCTCCGGGTCAATTCAAGTTCTTGGTGGTAGCCATTGACTACTTCTCGAAGTGGGTCGAGGCCGAGCCCCTCGCCACTATAACCGAGAACAAAGTGGTGCAGTTCTTCTGGAAGAACATCATTTGTAGGTTCGGCATCCCCCGTGTCCTTGTGACGGACAACGAGACTCAGTTCACTGGCGCAGCATTCCGAGCTCTGTGCGACGACCTGGCCATCCAGCAGCGCTTCTCGTCCGTCTCCCACCCTCAGTCGAACGGACAGGCAGAAAATGCTAATCGGCAGATCCTTGCAGGCATCAAGAAAAGCCTAGACAAAAGTTCCAAGGGCTTATGGGTCGACCAACTCCCCAACGTCCTATGGAACTACCGCACGAGCAAGTGGACCCCCACAGGCGAGTCCCCTTTCAACCTCACCTATGGGTCCGAGGCCGTGATACCTCTCGAGGTCGGAATACCTTCCCCTCGGCTCACAGCCTATGACGAAGCACAGAATGCCAGGGACCTCAGAGCAGACTTAGACTTGATAGATGAACTGAGAGAAAGGGCGTCAATTCGGCAGCAGATGTACCGAAGAAGGGTTGAACTAGCGTACAACAAAAAGGTCCGACCCGCCAACCTTGAGCAAGGAGATTTGGTCTTAAAGCTAGCCATATCCTTCCCCAGTCAGAAGAGCAAGCTGGCTCCGAACTGGGAAGGACCGTACAGGATCACGAGGGTAGTTCGGCCCGGAACATATCGTCTTGAAGACCTGGAGGGCAGAGAAATTCCGAGGACCTGGAATGCCGACCACCTTCTGAAATACCAGGAGAGCGCCCCGGCGCCTCTCTGAGTAACCAGAGGTGTCGAACCATTCCTCTCCTCCAAGCTGTAACCTATTTTCATGAATTGTACTATGTAAAACGATTCGCCGTCGATTATCAATAAAGAAAGCTCTCTTCGTATTTATGAATTTGTGTACTTCTCTTCGCTCTTATCATGTACATTTTAAATTTTGATTTCCACCAATGGTTCGGAGTCCACGTCCGGCTCGGCTTCACCTCCTCGGCTCAATTACCGGACGAGCCAGAGGTAGATTGCCGCTCAAGACTGCTCCTACAACCGTTGAACTAACACCAATGGTTCGGAGTCCAACACTCGGTTCGACTTTACCTCCTCGGCTCGTCCCCGGACGAGCCAGGGGTAGATCACCGTTCGGAATTGCTCCCACAACCGTTGAACTAACACCAATGGTTCGGAGTCCAACACTCGGTTCGACTTTACCTCCTCGGCTCGTCCCCGGACGAGCCAGGGGTAGATCACCGTTCGGAATTGCTCCCACAACCGTTGAAGTAACACCGATGGTTCGGAGTCCAACACTCGGTTCGACTTTACCTCCTCGGCTCGTCCCCGGACGAGCCAGGGGTAGATCACCGTTCGGAATTGCTCCCACAACAGTTGAAGTAACACCGATGGTTCGGAGTCCAACACTCGGTTCGACTTTACCTCCTCGGCTCGTCCCCGGACGAGCCAGGGGTAGATCACCGTTCGGAATTGCTTCCACAACCGTTGAAGTAACACCGATGGTTCGGAGTCCAACACTCGGTTCGACTTTACCTCCTCGGCTCGTCCCCGGACGAGCCAGGGATAGATCACCGTTCGGAATTGCACCCACAACCGTTGAAGTAACACCGATGGTTCGGAGTCCAACACTCGGTTCGACTTTACCTCCTCGGCTCGTCCCCGGACGAGCCAGGGGTAGATCACCGTTCGGAATTGCTCCCACAGCCGTCGAACTCCGCGATAATCCCGAAGTCAAACACTTGGTTAAAATCCTGCCCTAAAGATTGCTTCCCGGAAAGCTCCTACGTTGTGGCGAGCGCTCGGCTTATCCCTAGTCCGAGCCCTTCCCCACTTCATAGAGACGGGAGAGGATAAGAAGGGTGGGACCACCCCCCGGTCAGAATCCGAGCAAGTGCCATTCCGACCCTGCAAACGGAGAAAACTCACTTTCTCCTAAAAAATCGCGCCTGATCTCGATCAGACGGCCCAGATCTCGCCGAGGACACTAAACGTCAAGATAGTGTTTTCTTGAGAAATGTGCCCGTCTTGAGATGCGCGTCGTCATCTAACGGCTCAGGTTGCGTCACGTCGCTCGGCCTGCCGAGATTCCCTGTCTTCGGTCGGCAGCCGAGCAAGTGCCATTCCGAGCTCGTAAACGGAGAAAACTCACTTTCTCCTCAACTTTCGTGCATGATCTCGATCAGACGGCTCAGATCGTGCCACCGACGCTAAACGACAAGATAGCGTTTTCTTGGGAACTGAGCTGCCTCGGGATTCGTGCTTACCATCAACGGCTCAGATCTTGCCACCTGCGCTAAACGACAATATAGCACTTTCTTGGGGACAGAGCCGCCTAGGAGTTTGTGCCAAGCCTCGTCAGGGTCGCTAAACGACAAAATACCGCACATATAGGAACCCGTTCGGTTCAACACTCTCGCCGACGGAACTACCACGCTCGGTTCAAGGACCTCGGCACGACCAACACAGTTATAAGCAAGACAAATATGCAGAGCAATGAAAGATGTTTTATTCAACAACCAGGCTGTAATACAAAGCACATCTGTTCCATGGTTACAAAGTGTTCGCAAACAAAAAATATAACGCCGACCCACTACACTTGGCGTTCAAATAGAAACTTCTTCACTAGACTGTTCGGTCGCCTGACCGTCCCCCTCGACTGACAGCTCCCCCTCGTCTTTCCGGAGCCTCGCTGCTACGGTCTGTAAGTGTCGGATCTCCGAGAGCAAATCGTCCCGCTCGGCAAATTTTAGCCAAACAAAATATTTTCATTCAAAACCGAGGAGAAAGTTTTACAAAAAGCGGTGGCCAGTCCGCAGTTAGGCTTACAAAAAGAAGAGCAAAACTACGAGAAACTAAAAGAGGCTAACAAGTCAGGGGTCGACCTTTTTATCGTTCGGGTCCGTCGACCCCTCGGCCTTGTTCTCGCCTTTGCCCTCGTCCTCGTCCTCACTCCCGCTCTCCTCCTCGGAGTCGTCCTCCTCCTCGCCCTCGGCTTCGGTCTCCCCGGGGCCTTCGACGACTTCCGTCTCCCCCGCAGGGCCGAGCAACCCCTCGGGGACACCCTCCTCCCCTTCCACGGGGTCGTAAAAGTGGTAGGAGGAGGTGTCGAAGCCCGGGTTCCTGGCGGCTACATGGATCAGGGCTCGACCATAGGCATCCTCCATGTTCTGGAGCATGTGCTGAGCGGCCTCCTCCTGCACGGCCTTCCTCACCCTCTTCAACTTCTTCTGGTGTTTGGCCATGATCTTGTCGGCCCTCTTTCGAGCCTTCTCCGCTTCTGACCAATCGTTGGCCAGTGCCTCCTTCAGCTCGGCAGCCTCCTTCTCCGAGGCCTCAAGTTTGGCCGCCGCATCCTTCGACAGCTGAATGGAGTTGGCCAGCTGCTGCTCCAGCCCCTTCACCTCAGCAGCCCTCTTCGTCGAGAGGAGCTGCTCGGCATCAAGCCGCTGCGTGGCCTTGACGCGCTCCGCCCTCTCCCGTTCCTTCTCCTGCTCCTTGTTCGCAATCTCCTCGAGCAGGAAGTTGAAGTGGCAGAGGGTCTGGAATAGAACAACAGATTAAAATCCGAACCCAAAGACTTAGAAGAAACTCTAGGAAAGAAATTCCAATGAGGGAGAGCCCGGCCAACTTACCGACATAGTATTCCGAGCAATCTGCATCACGGCGTCCCCTGCTTGCCCGGCCTTCAGGGTCGCTCGGTCCTTCGGGGTCGGCAAGTGCTTCACCGCCTCCATGCAGATGTTGCCGTCGCCCAAGAAGCCGTCGACCTTCATCACCTGCCAATCGGGGACGAAGATCTGCTTATGACGCTCGGTCAAGATCTTCTCCGCCTCGGCAGTGAGGGGCGGAACTTGGAGGGACAACACCTCTGTCACGCCGAACGCACCGCTCGACGAACCGGGAGCGTCCCCCTTCGGGGTCGGTGTCGGCGCATCCGAGGTAGGAGGGTCGAGGACCATGACCTCCCCCTGCTCGAGGACCATGACCTTCGGCTGGTCGGCATCCTTCACGACCGAAGGCTTCTTCGAGGCTCGGCTGTCCTGAGGCCCCGCCGCAGGCCTCTTCTTCTTCGCCTCCTGCTCCGACCGGCCCTTCGCCACCAGAGCTTTGTAGTCCAGCTTCATCGTCTCTGCACAAGCCGAACGAAAAAACTTAGAAAAATTTTCATGGACTTTAAGCAGAAAGTACAAATACCAGAAGCATACTAGGGTCGATCAGACTGAGACCCCCTCGGAACAGATCCTCCTCAGTAATTTCTTTCCAGCTTAGCGCTGGCAGGGCGAGGAGCTTCTTCTGGACCTCTGCCTCCTCATCACTCAACGCCGCCTCCTTCTTGGTCTGCTTGGGCAGACCATCCTTTGCCCAAACCGTCGGTATCACCCACGGCACAGGGGCTCGGATGAGGAAGTACTTCTCCTTCCAATGTTTGATCGAGTCCGGATTCTCGATCAGCTTCACACCCGTTCGGGGAGAAAGATAGAACCTTTGTTCGTCTCGCCTTGGCTGGCAGGGTCGATAGAGACTCCGAAAGAGGAACATACTCGGCTGGGCGCCGACCTCTTGGCATCGGAGGACGAATGCCATGACGTGCCTCCATGTGTTCGGCATCAGCTGGGCGGGGCTCAAGCCGTACCACGCCAAGACCTCGACAACGAACGGGTGGAGGGGAAAACGGAGCCCGGCGATCAAGGAGTCGACGGGAAAGACACACATATCCGAGGAAGACTTCGTGTTCGCTCGGAAACCGGGCCCGGGAAGAAGTAGCCCGTAGTCGGCGGGGATCCGGAAACCCTCTCGGATCAAACAAAGGTCACCCTCGGAGAGAGAAGAGATGGTGTGGTCCACCTCGGACAGCTCCCTCGGCTCATTCTCCTCCACCAATTTAGCTGTGCCCTGGGTCACTTTCTCCAAGACGTCCTCGGCATAGTCCCATACACCTCCCATGCTCGACAGAACTATGGGCTGCCGACCGAACGCTCCCGTCGTCTTCGGCGTCTCCACGATCGTGACCACGGCCTTACCCTTCTTGGACACCGCCTCGACCTCCTTAGGCAGCTCGGCCACTTCGCCCTCTCTGTCCGGACGAACGACACTCTGGTCACTCGGCTCCACTACCTCCTTCCCTTCTCCCCCTCGGCCTACTGCCTGCTCCGAGGCGGGGGTCTCATCCGAGAGCGTAATCTTAACCATTTTTCTAAAAGAGAAGGGAGAGAAACTGACCTCAAAGTGACAGCTACGGTCGGAAAGTTCACCGGAAAAGGGAAACGCCTTGCCGCGTCAGCTAGCACCACCACCCAAGAGCTAAAAACTTCGAAGGCAAAGAGTAAAAACTGAAGAGAGAGAGTAAAAGTGAAAAGTGAGACTTGGTCTAAGGGGGGGGGTGAAGATTTATAGTGAAAGAGAACGTCCCTTGGACTTCTAAACGAAAGAGTGCGACTCTTGGGCCGCTCTCGAAGCGTCGCGAAGGCCCAACACGACTACCCTCTTCGCCAAGACAACTAGTTCGGCACCACGGGTCCCGAAGCCGAAGCCTCAGGCCTTCGGTCGGATACCGAGAAGGAGCCTTCCCGATCCTGCAAGTGGAGAAAATTCACTTCCGCCGTATCCCACCTCTGTCTGAAGAAACCAGAAAAAGTTTTTATTCAAAGTTCGAAGGCACAGCCTTCGGCGTGCCCCCCAGGCCCCATGTCTCGGTCGGCTTCCCGCCGACCCACGGGGACCGGTCGAAAACAGATCAACACTCAGAGATCATGAGTAGCGCACCATTCCGAGCTAGTTTATTGTAACTGTGAAGGTTCGGCCTGGTAGAGAACTCTGGCAACAGAACCTTCACAGTTGCAAACAACGAGCTCGGGACGCCCTTTATTTCTTTCCCCTTAATCTCACCGATGACGCTCGTCCTTCCGAAGCAACTTGGCCCCCGGGTCCGAATTTGGATCGTCACCTCTTCCACCATGATCTCCGCCGACCCTAACACCCACTGTGGGGCAGCCAGAGTCGGCAGAAGATCTTGGTGGAAGAATGACCACCCGTCATGCCGGAGTAGTTCATCCCTCGGGACCGAACTACAGGCTGTCGCCACTCATGCCTTATCCTCCCCCGGCCCAGACATCCGCTTTGGGGCCGTCCGGAGCGGGAGAAGAACAAGGCAAAAGAGCAACCACCCTTTCGGACCCCGAAGGAGGAGTTACCAAGGTGGATGCCTACGAGGCCAAAAACTCAACTCTGTTGTGATTAAAATGACAAAGGGAATGGGATACTTATAAGCTCTCCTCCAAGATCTAGCCATTATGACCCTCGGAAGTTGAAACGCCACGCATTAATTGAAGGAGTTACCCTTAATGACCTGGGGAAGGTGGATTGCCGCACAAACCCCGGGGCACCATTAATGTCCTTGGAAACAGAATCATCTCGAGACAGTTCGCGCCACGTCGCTCGGATTTGCCGAGACCCCCTCTCTCCGGTCGGCGAACGAGCAAGTGCCTTTCCGAGCTCGCAAACGGAGAAAAATCACTTTCTCCTCAACTTTCGTGCATGATCTCGATCAGACGGCTCAGATCTTGCCACCGACGCCAAACGACAAGATAGCATTTTCTTGGGAACTGAGCCGCCTCGAGATTCGTGCCTACAATCAACGGCTCAGATCTTGCCACCTGTGCTAAGAGACAAGATAGTGTTTTCTTGAGAAATGTGCCCGTCTCGAGATGTGCGCTGCCATCCGATGGCTCAGATCGGGCCACGTCGCTCGAATTTGCCGAGACCCAGTGTCTTCGGTCGGCAGCCGAGCAAGTGCCTTTCCGAGCTCGCAAACGGAGAAAACTCACTTTCTCCTCAAAAATCGCGCCTGATCTCGATCAGACGGCCCAGATCTCGCCGAGGACACTAAACGACAAGATAGTGCTTTCTTGAGAAATGTGCCCGTCTTTAGATGAGCGCCGCCATCCGACGGCTCAGATTGCGCCACGTTGCTCGGATTTGCCGAGACCCCCTGATCGGTCGGCAGCCGAGCAAGTGCCTTTCCGAGCTCGCAAACGGAGGAAAAGAGACACCGAGCTACTACGACCATTGGATCTCCCAGAAGTTCGCGCTCTTGATGATGAACGGTCCAGATTGTACCACGTGCACTAAAAGACAAGATAGCGTTCTCTTGGGATGCACACCATCATCCGACGGCTCAGATTGCGCCACGTTGCTCGGCCTGCCGAGACCCCCTGTCTTCGGTCGGCAGCCGAGCAAGTGCCATTCCGAGCTCGTAAACGGAGAAAAAAGCTCCCGAGCGATGATAGCCAATGGATCTCTCAGAAATTCGAGCTCGACCATGATCAGCGACTCAGATCGAGCCACGTCATAAATCGGTATTAAAAATCGTTTTTTATTTATTTAAATCATTTTATTTATTTAAAAATTGCGAAAAAATTGCTAAAAATTCGGGAAAATTAACTAAAAATTCTAGAAAATAATTAAAAATTCGGGGGTGTATTTTTGAGCCCCTGAACGGACAATTATTGCCTAGAATGTACTGTTAAGGCCCCCGAACGATTAGTGAACACGTCGCAAAATTAAATAAATAGTCCGAAAAAATAGATAAAAGCCATCAGATACCCGATACGACGAGAGAACAGCACGCGGCATCAAAAAATTACCTCACTACCCCCTTCGAGATTCAAAATCCCTCATTTGGACTCCGATACAACTCCACTGGCCATTAAAATAGTTAAACTACTCCTCAAAGGCTGATTACACTCAGTCTTTAGGAGTGGGGGGTTCGTGATATGGCTAAAATGGGGTTAAATCGGAACCGTCCAGATTGGACACGAATCTTGAAGCTCGGGGGTAAAATGGTAATTTCACATACAAGTGGATCCAAGGCAGGTACTGAATCTCCTTCTCACAGATCCAATAACCCGCGAACGGATCCACACCTATTGGGTACGGGTCCCGACCCAAGGCGAACCCAAACCAACGAGAGACAAATCAGGATCCCTGATTTGACCAAATCAGCGGCCCTGATTCGCTCCCACCGGGAATCAAGGAAAGATTTCCTAAACAGACTGAGGATTTTGCTCCCAGCTGTTACACAGGAAATCAGACCCTTAACGGCTCCCCTGGCGACTATAAATACCACCCCTCTGCCACCATGACGAGGTTAATCACTTTTTCACCACTTTAAGCTCTTTCTTAATCTCTTCTGATTACTGACAAGAGCGTCGGAGGGTGCATCGCCGGAATCAACCCCGGTGTCTCGCACTTCCTTGCAGGTTGCGCCAGGAGCAAGAAGGCTTGAGTCAACTGTTCAGGTTTTCCTCGGACTCACAAATTCTATCTGTTTACCCCCACGCCAAAACCAGCGGTAACAATAGTAATATATAATAATAATAATAATATATATTATAATAATAATAGAATATTATAATAGTGTATATAAAATAGTATATATGAAATAATAATATATATTATAATAATAGTATATATATATATATATATATATATATATATATATATATATATATATATATATATATATATATATATATATATATAGAGTCCCCTTCGGTTGCACACTACTTTTGGTGAGCACTCCGTGAGCACTCCCGAACTAGAGACCCTATGAAAAATCCGAACCGCTCATATTGTTCTATATGCCTTAGATAGCCTAACAATAAAAAATCAAGTAATTTGAAGTTCATTTGCCCATCCATCATGCTATTAGAATTTTCAGCCACACAATTTTGTGATGATGTAAATCATGGGTAAATGAACTTCAAATTACTTGATTTTTTGTTGTTAGGCTATCTAAGACATATAGAACAATATGAGCGGTTCGAATTTTTCATAGGGTCTCTAGTTCGTGAGTGCTCACCAAAGTAGTGTGCAACGGAAGATTTCTCTCTCTCTATATATATATATATATTAAAAAATAAAAATAAAAATATAATATATAATAATAATAATGATATATATATAATAATAATAATAATAATAATAATAATAATAATAATAATAATAATAATAATAATAATAATAATAATAATAATAATAATATATATGTAACAATAATATATTATAAATATAATAATAATAATAATAATAATAATAATAGTAATAATAATAATAATAATAATAATAATAATAATAATAATAATATAAATATATTTAAAGAGAGGATGTGAAAAAACAAAAAAATAGTTGAAGTGGAGTTTAGTGAAAACTGTTTTCACAAAATAACCTAATCAAACGGGTTTTAGGGTTTTGGAAAACAAAAAAAAGAAAAAACCAACAAACCAAACAGACCCTTAACTTTTTTGTTGACAGTACTAAATTTTGTAATTTTGTTTAACAAGTCATCCACAATGATGTTGCTTGTTTTTGTGTGTGGGAGCAACATATAGTGAGTTCTTTTGGTAAAGAGGAAACTCAGATCTCAGCCGCCAATCTGATCCTGATGTGAGGCTGATATGTGGTTTGATTTGATGGATCGGGTGATGGATGACTGCTGTTGGGTACTTGCAAAAAGTCTGAAATATCGGGAGGATTCCCTGTAACTCCTATTTCCCGTATTTGTATTTTTATACTGTATTTTGCTCCATTGTACTCTTTTATCAATTCGAGATCCTATATCTCGTTTCCATTCGAATAAGATCATTGTTTTGTTTCGACTCAATTTTTGGTGGTTTTATCTAATTCAATTGTATGTCCGTTCTGTCTTTTTTTGTGTCATTCTTCATGGAGAATGAGCTGTTCTATGTCATTCATCTCTTTATTCCCCATTTTAATACATTTTGACTAATTCTCCAGTTGGATCCCTCTCAAATCGGATACCCTAAAACCCATTAAACCAAACCCTATCTATATAAACCCCTAACCCTAACCCTAACCCAATTACTGTTAAACCCCCAACACCCCGCTGCTCTCTTCTCTTCAATCCCGTCTTCTTCCTCCCACTCCCTGCCCCTTCGACCATTTCGCCAACCCAATTCCCTTCGTCTCCATCTTCATCCCGCTCGCCATTTCCCTGCTCCCTCCTCTTTCCACGCCCAAACCCATCACGCCACAGTCGCGCCCTTCGAGTCCCTCTCCTCGTCCACCCGATCTCCACCGCCTTTACCCAGCTCTCGCCGAACCACTCCGTCTTCAACCTCTCACCATTTCGCCATTGCCTCTACCTCAACTCTCCATCATCGCCCTCGTCGTAAACTCCTTCGATCACCGTCCCCAACCCACCAAAACACCACCTCCGTCGCATCGCCAACACCCCCGAACCCTGTACCTTTCGCCATTACCCAATCCCAGCACCTCGCCGCTTCGCCTCCCTCCATCTTCGACATCTCCTCCACACCCTCGACCTCCGCTCCGACCACCATCATCTACCATAAACACCCCAGAACAATCCCCATTCCCTCGCTCCTCTGTTCGAACCCGGAGAACAGAGCAATGCTACTCCGCTCGTCGCTGCGTCGCTCCTCGACGTCGCGCCGCCACAGTCGCGCCGCCGACCTTCTCGTCGTCGCGAGCCCAGCGTCGCGCCGCCTTGCCGCTCGCCAGCGTCGTCGCTGCACCTTCTCTCTCTCTCTCTCGCTCTCTGTTTCGACGAAGAAGGGAAGAAGAATAGCGGGATTGAATCCCGACCGTCAGATTCATCAGATCAGATCTTGATCTGATCAAGCTGTGGGTGTTTGCTGTTTTTGGCGCCAGAGCAGATCCAGGGGATCCGATCCCGTGTGCTGATTTGCACGTGTACCGTACGTGCATGCGTGTTTCCATGTTCGTGCCTCGCCTCTTCTCTCGGGATTCTCATCCCGTATTGGTTCGTGTTCGGATTCTCCGTCATCAAGGCAAGTATTCCTCTTGTATAAATTTTTGTTCTAGTACAAGCATTAATTTGAAAATGCCGCAAATAGTAAGAAGTTGTGACTCCTCTTTGACTCGTCGTTGTTGATCAAATATTAATTCTCATCAATTTCATAATCTTAAGAGTCACAACGATTTTATTGTATTATATTACAACTACTTGGACTCATTTTATCCCCTAGACACATGAACACATGAAATTAAGGAACCCTAGATTTGTAGATGTGTGTTATATCTTGTATGTGATGAACTTGCATCCATTTGAGTTGAGAAATAAAGGTTACTTTCTGTTTTGATAACCCTTACCCTGTATATGTATCACACATTTATCTAGATGCCTAACAACCAATTATCATGCAACTTATACATGTAAGACATTCCCTCTTGTTGCTGTCCTGGATCTTACTATGCTGTTTTAACCCCTTTAAATCCAGAATCTGAACCCGAGCCCTGAACAGTAAATATAGCTCTAGATGTCTAGATATTGATAGCCTCTAGAATTTTCTAATTCCTAGTTACGGTCTATGAGTTATCGCAGTTTTACTGCAACTGTGCCAGTAGTCGCAGATTCGCAAAACTGCTGCACACCTTTAGTTTACAAATTAATTTGACTATGTTAACAGTAAACATTTGACTCAAAATTTTATATGCTATTTCTGGGCACCCTAGAGAACCTTCCCAAATTTTCTTAGAATTAATTAACAATATTTCAACCCTGTTTCTCATGTATAAACTCAAATACACAAATTCTGCATGCACACATTAGCCGTATGGTTTGCTGTTTTGACACAGGTTACCACCACTTTCATGTACCTTAATTATATGCGTTGGAACTGGACATGAGTCTAGTTTCCAAAACTCCTGACGGATCCACATTTGCTTTCTCATAGCAACGAGAATCATAATTTTGGTACAATAACGTCGTGCTGTCCAGATCTGAGATTTTCGTTGTTCTTGATATGTTAATTCGTGTTAACCCTCGAATATGCTATAAAAATACCTCCAACTTGTCCCATGTCCATGACTATGATTTCTTGACTTATTTCGCACACTTGCATGCTTGCTTGATAAAAATTAATAAAAGTAACAAGCCGAGGTTTAAGGAAAAGACCATAGTAGTGGACAATATAGGTAAGTGTACTAGGAAGGAGGCCCGTGTTTCCCATAATTTTATGTTAAATGGAACTAAGTGCCACGTAGAACTAAGTGCCACATCATGGGTGACAGGGGCCACCTCTAGAGTCTACGGGGGCCACCTCTAGAGCCCATTATAAGATTACATGATATATAATTGCGATCACATGGAACTAAGTACCATGTAGAACTAAGTGCAACGTCATGATTGACGGGGGCCACCTCTAGAGCCCATGGTTTGATCACTTGCTTGATACTTGATACCTGAGTATGCTGCCCTATAGACTCAATTACTAGGTCTAAATTAAATTGTACTGACTGTAGCAACCATGTAGTAAAAGTATGGATGCATGAAGTGCTACCTAGATAGTAATAACCACAAGACTTGAACATGATACCTGCTACTCGATACATGTTTACTTAATACTTGATACTATGATACATGAAACATGATACATGAGACTTGAAACATGAAACTTGAACTTGATACATGTTACTTGATACTTGACAACTTGTTACTTGAGACTTGGCACTTGAATATAAAATTTGACACTAAACTTGAGACTTGATACTTGTTACCTGACACGTGTACTTGATGCCTGTCACTTGAGGTTAGATACCATAATACTTGATACTAGACTTGAGACTTGTTACCTGACACTTGTACTTGATGCCTGTCACTTGAGGTTAGATACCCCTTCATGTTCTCTTGTCACTTACTCCACTATTAGTACTTGTTATCCAGCCTGTTTACTCGAGTTGTCCTTCTTGTTAGCTAGTTCGTGGTTTTTCACTACTTGTAGCATCCCTGTTACATTTTTTATTCCAATTCTTGTTCCTCATTACTTGTACTCGTTTTTACTATTTGTGGCCCTAACTTGCACTAAGGGCGTTTTCTCTTGTTTTCTCTACTTTTCCCTTTTTATATTTATTAAGCAGACTTTGGAGACGTTAGGGATGGCAACTGGGCCGGGTCAACCGGCGACCCACCGGCGACCCGGCCCGCCAACCCGGCCGGGTTAACTTCTTTGCGGGTTTGGGTCGAACCCGGTGAACAGTACCGGGTCGACCCGGGTCGCTATTTAAGTGAATTGGACTCGCAAAACCCGGCCCACAAACCCGGCCCAACTCGCGAATTTAACCCGCCAACCCGCGAGTCGCCCCGCGGGTTCCGACCCGTACGGGTCGACCATTGACCCGCGGGTCGAACGGTCGAAATTTCCTCCTCGCTGCTTGCGTTGCGCTGTCTGGGACAGAGCCGTTTGGAACGGCTCTTTGAGCCGTTGGTTTTAATTTTTTTTTGTTTTTTTGTTTTATTTTTTCACACTTATTTAGCCTATAAATATATCCAAAAATCTCATAAAAAATCACACCTCACTCTCTTACTTTCTCTACTATTATACATCATTTGTAAAGAATTTTTGAACAATTGTAGTATTCATCAAACAAGTGTACAAGGAGGCATATACACGATCAAATTTCGGTCGTATCGGAATCAAAATTCAACGTCTTCAACGTCTTCAACTCTCTTCAACCCTTGTCAAATCTATTTCAACCTCTTCTCAACTCTTCAATTGTGGAATCGGCAAAGCGCTCCTCCATCTTTTCTATTATATTCTTATTTTCACGGTTTTTTTTACATACGCGTATTCCACGGTGAACGGTATCAAATTATCTCTATCTCTCTTGTTAATTTTTTTTTGCGTTGTAGTTAAAATTATTGTTCGTTTTTTGAACTTCTCTATCTCAACCCTCTTGTTTTTTAGATTTTTTTTGTATAATTCACCGCTCCTATATTGTATATTTTTTTACATACTTTAGCACATTACCAAATTATATCTAGTTCATGCTGTAGCGGTCGTAGCGGACAAGATTCCTCCTCCTCTTCACGCAGGCCACCAATTGTCCCAACTAGTGAGCCCGCCCAAGATTACATTGATCCTACTATGGAACAATGGGGTACACACGAGGATGTTGTAGGCGACATACAATTAGAAGAAGAAGAACAACAACAACAAACCGAAACCACACAACCCCGTAGTAGTAGAAAAAGTAGAGGAGAAACTAGCGATTGGCATAAGTTTTATGATTATATCCCGGACGAACATACTCCGGGTATAGGTTTGAAAGTGTGTAAAATATGTAGTAAAACATACAAATTCAAGAGGGGTGACGGCACCGGTACAATTAGTAGGCACATCCAACATAATCATAAAGAACTTCTTGATCAAATACAAGGCCAACAAAAAATCAACCCTAGGACCGGTCAAGTTGATAGCCACCTTTATGATCCCGAACTTATTCGTCGGAAAATAGCCCGATTAGTCATTAAGGAAGAGTTACCATTTTCCTATCCCGAGAGTAGGAACTTGGAAAATTTTAATCAAACGGCCTTAAACCCTCATTTTAAAAGAATTCCGAGAAATACTTGCAAATCGGATTGTTTTAAAGTGTACATGGAAATGAAGGACGCTTTGATTGCAATTTTATGGAGTTTAACTTGTAGGGTTAGTTTAACTTCGGATTGTTGGACGGGTGTCAACAATATTCCAACGATGGGAATAACCTGTCATTCGATCGACAATGATTGGATTATTCAAAAAAGAATCATATCACTTGCGGCGTTGCCGTATCCCCATAGTGGCGTGAAATAGCAAACCGTATTATAGAAATTTGTGATGTTTTTCATATTCGCGATAAAATTATGGCTATTAGTTTTGATAATGCATCTAACAACAATGTAGCAATTACTACTTTAAAATCTGTATTAAACCCTCCATCTGACAATATTTTTCATGTTAGATGTGCATGTCATATTATAAATTTATGTGTTCAAGATGCATTAAGAATAGCTGATCCATATATAGTTAAAATTAGAAATTGTGTATATTTCATTGCATTAAGTCCAAGCATTTTACAAGAATGGAAAGCTTGGTGTAGGGTTAGAAATGTTCCTTTTAGAAAATTTCCAAAGGATATTAGACACCGATGGAATTCTACTTTTGATTTACTAAATATTGTCACCGATTATAAAGCAGTTGCAAATGATTTTTGTATTGCAAAAAATATGGCAAATTTTGAAATGACTCTCCCTGATTGGTTTTTTGCCGAATCTTTATTAAAATTTTTAGAACCTTTTAAAACCGCAACTTTAAAATTTTCAAAAACATATGAATCTACTTCTAGTAGCATTTTTATTGAATTAGTTAGCATGATGCAAACATTTAACGAAATGTTAAATGATCCCCATGTTAGTGAGATTGTAAAACCTGCATTTCAAAAATATTTGAAGTATTGTTTTCCTCCTCCTATGTTGATTTGTGTTGCTACTGTTATGGATCCTCGTATCAAATTAGAAGGTACGAAGAATTTGATAGAAATGTTTTTTGGATATTTAGAGGTAAATGTAGAATTAACAATTGATTGCGCAACTTTTTTAGCTCAGTTTGAATCTACGTTAAATAACTGGTATGATTATTATGATAGACGTTTTGCTTCTAGTAGTACAACTTCTGTAATTAGTTCTTCTTCTGGTAGTTCTAAAGGTAAGAGTAAAAGTAGAATTGGTGATAGAACATTTAGTTTACTTGAACAAATTCAATCTAAAAAACCTAGGACTAATCAACCAAATGAATTAAATTGGTATAACCAACAAGATTCTGAGCCTTTTACTTCTCCACTAGATATTTTACAATGGTAGAAAGAACATGAACACACTTTTAGTATTCTGTCAATTGTGGCTAAAGATTTACTAACTCCTTCTGTCTTTACAGTTGCTTCTGAGAATGCATTTTCTACAAGTGGCAGGGTTCTATCTGATTACAGGAATCGGTTGAAGCCCGAGGCGTTAGAGATGCTCGTTTGCACAGAAGACTGGCTGAAGGCTGAAGATAGGACGCAAGGGAAAGCACTATCAAGTTCCACAAGTGGGAGCAACTCGCCCGAAGAAGAAGAAGAACAACAACAACAACAATAGCTTTGCTTGTTATGTCAAATTAGAAAACTTGTACTCAATTAAAATTGTATATAAGAAATATGTTATTGTATAAAACTTATTTGTGAATTGAATTCTTCATTTCGTTATAAATTATTAAAATTGTATAACTTAAATTCATATGGATAATATTTCAAAATTTGTTGTCAATTTCACTCTTTGTCTCTTTCAATCTTATTATTATTATTACGATTTTTATTGTTTATTAGTATTATTACTTACTTAGTATTATAATTATTATTATTATTTTAATTTAAGCTACCAAAAAAAAAATTAAACGGGCCAACCCGCGGGTTGAACCCTAAAGTGTTCACGGGTTGGGCGGGCCACCCAAACGAAACCTCAGCCCGGCCCGGCCCGGCCCGGATAAGAGTGCAACCCGGCCCGGACCGTCCAAGTATACGTGCCAACCCGTACGGGTTGGGCCCGGCCCGGCCCACTCGACCCGTTCGCCATCCCTAGGAGACGTGCTACCTGCTGGAATTGGTAAGCAGAGGTCTTAGTCTTCAAGTGGAGAAAGGACTTGATTAGAATATTTATTTTCCTTGAATTATTTATTCTTTCTGCTTAAGACTTGTAACGGGCTTATATTCCCGAGTTTTCCTTTGATCCAGACTTGAAAACTATATGAGATATTATTACTTGTTTTAATTGTTTTCTGTTGCTTAATAAATTATTCATGCATGCTTGGTTATATATATATCTTGTTAGATTCTTGTTATGATGCTGAGTCGATCCTACAGCTTATGGATGATGTTAAAATCATTTGCTGGGCTTCGTTACGCACTCGTATTCCATGTTTTGGGAAGCGGGGTGTGACAAGGTTTTTAGTGGTATCAGAGCTCAGGTTTGACTAATGTGTTAGTTTGACTAGTACATTAGACAGGCTTGACTCAGTCAGGATTAACTCAACATTAAACAAGCCATGCAACCACATGAATAATTTGATAATCAACTCGATCTGGACACAAGTCTTATCCCATTCATTTTGATCCCTTCATATTCAATACTTTGATTCATTGCTTTCCTCCATCTCTTACAGCCATCCTGATTTGTTAATTCTTTATTGGATACAATTTATTCTTTTCGTACCCATATTCTTTTGATTCTGGTGCAAGCGATCTCTTATTTTCTGTTTGCCTCGTTAACTTCTTCTTATTTCAACTCGTGATTCGTTCATTGCTTTTCCTGCCTTGCATTCATCTTCCTTTGTTGATTCATGTTGAGTATCATGTTGGTTATTTCTTCCATGCTATATTCTCTTCAATTCCGATTTTGCCCCTCGTCCTTCTTCCTTCGTATTCAATTCCTTAATTTCCTTTTGTCCCTTCTAGTCATCCTCCTTTTTAACTCTTTATTGGGTGTAGCTTTGTTTTTCTCCAACCTATTTTTCTCTTTATAGTTATTTTCCGAGTACTTTCTATATTTCGATTATTAATTATTATATTTATTTTCGATCTTTCATAAAAATGTTTTTCAACAAAGATTTTGTTATTCCGAACAATGGTGTATTTTAGCTTCACTTTTTATTTTTGATCGACTATATATTTCTACTAGATTATTTTGATAAGACAAATTCTTATTTGATTGTATAATGCTATCATTACTACTATTATTATTATTGATATTATTTTCATTATCATTACTAGTATTATTATTATTGTTACTACTATTGATATTCTTATTGTTGTTTTCATAATTTAATTATTGTTGTTAATATTGAATTACTTCCACAAAATGTTGGGCCGAAACTATATTTTGTCTTGCATTATTACTTTTACTAGTGTTGTTAATATTTTAATATTAATGTTATTATTATTATTATTGTTATCATTCTTTTTGCGATTACTGTTATTGTTATCGTTATGATCATTGTTATTAGCATTGTTATTCTTATTGTTATTAGTATCGATATTTTGTTATTATTATTGTTATTGGTATTATTATTTTTATCGTTACTATTATTATTATTATTAATTTGTTTTGAGCCTGAGCATGCTCAATTTTATATACATTTCACCACTTCGGTGCAACCTAATGTCGAGATGGCAAATATGCAACTCGATATCAATGGAGGCAAATTGCAACTGGATATGGGGGAGGCAAAATGTGCAACCGAATACCCAGACGGTAACCTGCAACCTGATATCGTGAAGCCAAACATGCAACTTGATATTAAGGAGGCAAGATTTTCTACCTATTTGCTAATTGATATTTCAAGACAATTTTTACTTATATAATGAAACTAAAGGTAAAGAAATATTTCCTTTATGACATCTTGTTTATACTGTTACACTTTATGTTTCCATACAATTTGAACAAGTATAGTTAATTTTACTCTATTTTGTGCATAAGATTATTATTGTTATTATTATTATTATTGCTATTGTTTTCGTTATTATTTTTGGTATTGTTATCATTATTATTATTTCTATTGCTGTTATTATTATTGTGTTCATTATCTTTATTATTATTACTTCTATTATTGTTACTGTCATTTTATTATTACTGATACTATTATTATTATTATTGCTATTATGTTCGTTATTATTATTATTGTTGTTGTTATTATTATTATTGTTATTACTATTGCTATTATTATTGTTGTTGTTATTGTTT
The DNA here is from genome assembly GCA_017893485.1 of Hemerocallis citrina. Lineage (NCBI taxonomy): Eukaryota > Viridiplantae > Streptophyta > Magnoliopsida > Asparagales > Asphodelaceae > Hemerocallis > Hemerocallis citrina. Next base: position 52,197,219 of record CM030364.1, on the reverse strand, counting down.
TTGCTATTATTATTGTTGATATTACCACTATTATTTCTATTATTTTTATTAATGTTGTTATTATTTTAATGCTATTATTATTTCTATTATTACTGCATTATTTCTCATGAATATGCTAAATCCAACACTGTCGTATGTATTGTCATTATTTCTGATATTTTTTATTATTATTACTATTACCTGCAGGATTATGATAATTTTGATTATTGCTATTATTATTGTTATTATTATTATTTTGTTATTATTATTACTATTCTTATTATCCGTATTATATCTTTTAATTATTTAGATTGAAGCTCAAGATTTATATCCATTTTGCATTATTGCTTATCTCTATTTGGAGCCCATATTCTCTTTGATCCTGGTGTCATTCTTTCCTTCCTGCTCGGATTGTCGCTTGGTGTCACGTGGTCTACAACGACATGTCTGAAGCTTGGAACATCACCATCAGAATAGCACAGCGGAAGCATGGTGGGCCCATAACCCACAGGTCCCAGGATCCTATTGTTGCTTCTCCTTCCTTGCATTATTTGCTATCCCCTACCCTTTGCATTCGCTCCCATCCGTCGACTCATTGCTTGGTTCATCTTTTCCTTGTCCATCCCTTCTTCGATTCCAGTCTTATCTATTTCTTCATCTCTTTGCTTGTTATTTTGCAAGTCTTGGGGTGTTCTTCTCCATTTTGATACCGATTACTTCCTCCTTGCATTCCATTTTGCCATCATGCACTCATTCATTAATTGATTTAATTCTTCCCCGACCATTCTCTCTCTGATTCCAGTTCTACCTACTTCATCTTTTGCTTGGTCATCTTGTGTTGTTTCTCCCCTTTTTGATATTGTTTATTTTCCTTCAAGCATTCCACCTGACGTCCTTGTTATCTGCTCCCTTATTCTTTTTGGTGTTACCACCAAGTTGACTTTTCTTTTGGATCCCTTGTTTGTTACCCTCCCCTAAGTTGCTTCTACCCTGCCCTATGTACCGCCTAACCAAATTTCGAGGATGAAATTTTTGTGTAAGGTGGGTAGGATTTGTAACTCCTATTTCCCGTATCTGTATTTTTATACTGTATTTTGCTCCATTGTACTCTTTTATCAATTCGAGATCCTGTATCTTGTTTCCATCCGAATAAGATCATTATTTTGTTTCGACTCAATTTTTGGTGACTTTATCTATATGTTCGTTCTGCCTTTTTTTGTGTCGTTCTTCATGGAGAATGAGCTGTTCTATGTCATTCATCTTTTTATTCCCCATTTTAATACATTTTGACTAATTCTCCAGTTGGATCCCTCTCAAATCGAATACCCTAAAACCCATTAAACCAAACCCTATCTATATAAACCCCTAACCCTAACCCTAACCCAATTACTGTTAAACCCCCAACAACCCGCCGCTCTCTTCTCTTCTCTCCCGTCTTCTTCCTCCCACTCCTTGCCCCTTCGACCATTTCGCCAACCCAATTCCCTTCGTCTCCATCTTCATCCCGCTCGCCATTTCCCTGCTCCCTCCTCCGTCCACGCCCAAACCCATCGCGCCATAGTCGCGCCCTTCGACTCCCTCTCCTCATCAACCTGATCTCCATCGCCTTTACCTAGCTCTCGCCGAACCACTCCGTCTTCAACCTCTCACCATTTCGCCATTGCCCCTACCTCAACTCTCCATCATCACCCTCATCATCAACTCCTTCGATCACCGTCCTAACCCACCAAAACACCACCTCCGTCACATCGCCAACACCCCCGAACCCTGTACCTTTTGCCATTACCCAATCCCAGCACCTCACCGCTTCACCTCCCTCCATCGTTGCCGCCTTCGCCATCTCCTCCACACCCTCGACCTCCGCTCCGACCACCATCAACTACCGCAAACACCCCAGAACAATCCCCATTCCCCCGCTCCTCTGTTCGAACCCGGAGAACAGAGCAATGCTGCTCCGCTCGTTGCTGTGTCGCTCCTCGACGTCTCGCCACCACAGTCGCGCCGCCGACCTTCTCGTCGTCGCGATCCTCGCGTCGCGCCTCCTCGCCGCTCGCCGGTGCCGTCGCTGCACCTTCTCTCTCTCTCTCTCGCTCTCTATTTCGACGAAGAAGGGAAGAAGAAGAGAAGGATTGAATCCCGACCGTCAGATTCATCAGATCAGATCTTGATCTGATCAAGCTGTGGGTGTTTGCTATTTTTGGTGCCAGAGCAGATGCAGGGATCCGATCCTGGGTGCTGATTTGCACGTGTACCGTACGTGCGTGCGTGTGTTCGTGTTCGTGCCCTACCTCTCCTCTCGAGATTCTCATCCCGTATTGGTTCGTGTTCGGATTCTCCGTCATCAAGGCAAGTATTCATCTTGTACAAATTTTTGTTCTAGTACAAGCATTAATTTGAAAAAATCGCAAATAGTTAGAAGTTGTGACTCCTCTTTAACTCATCGTTGTTGATCAAATATTAATTCTCATCAATTTTATAATCTTAAGAGTCACAATGATTTCATTGTATTATATTACAACTACTAGGACTCATTTTATCCCCTAGACACATGAACACATGAAATTAAGGAACCCTAGATTTGTAGACATCCGCCCTCATACCAGTGATGACATGATCCACCTCATCCGCATCAGCTTCAGTCAAGGTAAATACTCGCCCTTGCTGGTACGGTCTCTTTCTAGTCTGCTGCATTGGTACATTGCAATTTTCATTCTGTGGTTTGGGGCATTGAGATTGGTAATGTTCCGTCTCACTGCAGTTGTAGCAATTTACCGCAGGAAGTCTCACAACATTATTCCTGGGTCCTCCAACCACACTGATAGCGTCCGCCCCTGTCGGTTTGAACCTTTGTGCCGATGGTTGTCCCTTGAAATTTTCGAAATTTATAGGCCTCTTCCCAGATTGCAAGTTGTTCCTCCGATTCTGAACAACATGAAACTGCTCCATGTCCGCTTCCGTGGCTGTCGCGTGCTTGACCAGCTTGTCAAACCTCCTGATACCGAGGGGTATCATCCGGGATCTCAAGCTCGGCCTCAATCCATGCTCGAACTTACAAGCCTTCTTCGCCTCATCCATCACCAATTCGAGAGCATACCTTGAGAGCTGAGTAAATTTGGTCTCATACTCCCTAACTGACATGCCACCTTGTTGCAGCGACAGAAACTCCATGGCCTTCTTCTCTTGGACGTCTGAAGGGAAATAATGACTGCGGAATTCTTCCAAAAATTCCTCCCAGCCAAGAACCAAGCCTCCCATTGTCCGCTTCATCGACAGCCACAACACAGCAACATCTTTCTCGAATTGCAGAGCCACCAACTTCACCTTGTTGCCCTTCGGAGTTTCCAAAACTTCGAAGATAGTCTCTACTTGCCTGATCCAGTTGTCAACCGTGTCAGGGTCTGACTTTCCCTTAAACACTGGTGGTTTTATTCGTTTAAATGATTCCACAAGTTTGATTGCTTCGGGTACCGGATTTGCAGGTACCCTTCCCTGATTCTGATTCATGGCAATGACATTGAGTGTCTGATAGACCCTCGCTAGCTCCGTTTCCAAGTCCAGACCTTCACCATTTCGAGCTCGTCTTCCAGCCATATTCTGATGCAAAAGATCTATTAAATTCGAAGTGTGAAACATGAACTTTTAAGTCAACATTTCCATTTCGTTGAATTTCAAACTTTATACATTCGAATTTAAAACATTTCTAACATCAAAATGAAAGCAGTAGATGATACAACGGTCTAACTCCTACGGTTCCTCTTCGCTTCACGAAGCTTTTTCCGTAGTTCTTCTACTTCTTCCTTCAGTACATCGGTCATGTTTTTTCTCTTCTCGAGTTCCCATACACGATGACTGAGAACTGCAAAATCATCCTTGTGCTTTGCCAACTGAGCCTCCAATAGTCCGACTCTCTCCCGCAGTGTTTCTACCTGCCTCTGAAGAGACATCACAAGACTACTTGGAACTGGTTCTTCTTCTTCGTCAGAAGAGTCATCAGATGAATCCGGAGGTGGAGTGATCTCTCGGGATTCAGGCCATTCCTCTCTGTCGGAGTCTGCTTGCCCTGGGTAGTACTCTTCCTCAGAATCTGCTTGTCCAGGATAATATTCTTCCTCAATGATATGCCAATTGTCGTCTCCAGCAGGGTTGAAGTGATCAGCCATCTTAGAAAAAGGGGGAGAAGCAAAAATCATAAAGCAACACAAATGTAAGTGACTTACATTTAAATTTCTAGACTCAACACACATTCTAATGTCCACTTCTAGGGTGTCGTTCCTTATAAATTTGTACTAGTGTGAAGCGTGGCTTTGATACCACTCTGTAACACCCTGAATTCCAAATTCAACTGAATTCGAGATTCCACAGGATCTTTACACTTCTTTCGTACAATTTTACAAGGAATTTAAAACTTTTCACTTTACATCAGAGTTACAGGGAATCTTTACACTTTATATTTTACAGCGGAAGCAATTTACAACATTTATATAAAAGTGCAACAACATTTGAATAATCTCTAAGCATCAGTTCTCCTTTAATCTTTATCATGTCATTTATCCTGCATACAAAACTGTGGGTATGTCAGTTTATTCAACAGACGAATATTATACACGGCCATCCTCTCTATGCCGGAAAACAGTATAATTGATTTTTTATATTTAACAAACACAAACTTGTTCACATATCAAACTAAGGGGAATACCCTATTGATGTCGTGTTGTGATTATGCACTTAGTCCTTAAAGCAGTTATTTATATTATATGACACTAATGCGTACTTGTTCGGATTCTATGCATCCCATACTACATAGGTCCGAGGGCAAGCCTCTTAATCGTTCTTCATCTTGTAGGGTTCAATCACTCGTCATGGCTTAATCTACTACTGTAACTACCATAAGTATCCTAGATGTCCTATGAGTATGAGCTCATGTACAAAAAAACTGGGGGGAATCCCATGTCATGTCACGATGCATCGTGAAGACTATCTATGGACAATTCAGCCTCCTTCATGGCACACGATCCTCTCGCAGTTACCAAACACCCCACAAGCGTCGCCAAGATCCCGATAATTTCAGAGTAGTGCCCACGTCATGTCACGACGCATCATAAAGACAAACTGTGAATCATACCTACATCGTAGACTCGAGGCCCTCATACTTGTGTTTTTCTTCCACTTTCATCACCTCTTCACTATGTACTAATTCTTAATTTAATGAAATTATGAACAAAATTAATCTCTTAGAGTTAGCCCTCTCACTATTACCGGTCTTACTTCTTTCATTTCACAATGACCCAAACTTGGTCTTTTCAATTTCAATAATCATATCTCATCACTTTCACTTTCCGGTGTGAGTTTTGGCTACACCCTAATCTTCAATTTCAATTCACAAATTCACAATCTGAGTTGTCAAACTCAAGAACATTTCTCTTTTTCAATAACATGATTTCCAATCTTTTCATGAGTTAATAATCATACATGAAGTTCAATTATGCATCATGCATTTCATAACCAACATTTATTTCCACATTAAACTCATCTTACGAAAACATCTAGTCCAAGTGAATATTCACAACTCACCATTGTCACACTACTCTTTAGTAAGAATAACTCATATAAAACTTCACATTTATATTTTCTTTCTTTCAATTTTCCTTTTTCAATACTTATCTAAATTCCTTCATGAAAGCACATTTTTATGAAATTATACGAGTGTGAAACTATAGTTCCGAATACACTTTTACTTCCAAAATACACTTTATTTCATTCCAACAACCCCCAATTAATTTTCATAAGTCATATATGATTTTAGAATAATAACGGTATTTTTTTTCGGAATTTTTACACATCAAGAAAACCCAAAAAATCACTTTTTTAAAAAAAATAACATTTTGGCCGCACCAAGAATCGAACCCGCGACCTAGGAGAAAATAGCCGCACGCGCTAGCCAACTGGCTGTTTGCACTTAACGATATAAAAGGGGTGACAGAGGGTTATATACTCTCTGTTCGAAATCTGAGTTAATTTTTAAAACGCAAATAAAAGAAGGTGGCCACAAGTATCGAACTAGCGACCTCATAACACACACGCCCGCGCTACTGTAGCGCCAAAGGGCTCACCGACCACTTGAGCTATAGGCTCAAATTGTCACAACTACAACTTGAATTTCATTTAATTCAACTCTCTGTTCATTAGAACATTTCGATGTTCAAAAGATCTTATTTTTGTTTTGCTTGCACTAAAAATCCTGTAAATCTCCAGAATTTCTATTTTAACATAATTTAACACTCCAGTATTTTTAAAATAATTTTTCGGTAATTAAACACACATTTCTCATACAATTAATTTAAATTTGCATACTACTCTTTTCATAATTCATCTTGACATTTCTCACACAACTTAGTTTTAAAAATTTCTACATTAATTCCCTGTTTTTCTCTCTTTCATAAACCCAAAAGCATAGTGTAATTTATTCATTCTAAGCAATATCACGAAAGTCCATCTAAGCACACAAAACAACAATTTCATTTACTAACATTTTGTACTTAGTTTTGACATTAACAACAATTCCAATTCATATTTCCATAACTACAAAACGATTCGCATACAACTTAAGATTCATGACAAGATAACATGCAATCTATCAAGCATTAATTTAATCAACTAGAAAGTCCTTTTTCCAATTAAGTGTACTCTTATTAGTTTCTTTCATGCATTATCATTTCAATCACCCTTAACATGGTATCTAGTTAGAAATATAGAAAACCACCCACCTTATTTGGAGAGAAAAATCACACAACCCTCCTAAACGAAAAAGAGCCCTTCTCCTCCTAGATCGAGCTTTCCAAACGAGTACTCCTCCTCCTTGCTTGATGTGCAAACCGAGCCTTCAATAGTGCAACCCGAGCCCTCCTAGTAGCCGGCCTCCTTGATGCAAGCACACACAAAACCCTCTCTCTCAATCTTTTATTCTCACTTCCTACTAATAATCCACTACTAATAATTGTATTCTTTCACTATAGTTTTGGAGAATGAAGAGTGCAAGAATAATAGGCGGGGGGGGGGGGGGGGGGGGGGGGTATTTATACTAAATTTTGGGACAAATAGAGTGCTAGGATTAATCTAGGAGTTAAGGAATAAAGGCTAGGATTCAAGGGGAAGTTGTAGTAACCAACCATGATCACAAAAACTACCTCCCACAAACTCAACTTCTCTTTTTCCCTCCCATTCAAATCTGGCCAAACAAGGGTGCACAAAACACGTGCACGTACAATGCACGTGTTTCCAATAGTCCCCTATTTTAAAAGTTGTACATTTTATTCTTTATAAAAATAATCTATAAAAATTGTCTACATTACAAGTTGTATTAAAAATAAAAATAAACTCATGGGCTTTTATTTAATGGGCCAAATTAGCCTATATTAAAAATAAATTAAGTTGGGTTCAAAATAAAAGGAAACTTATGTTTGTTAAAAATGGGATTTAATAAAAATAATGGAAAAAGGCATATATATATATATATATATATATATATATATATATATATATATATATATATATATATATACTCATTTGTTTATGTAATGAAAATAATTATAAAAATTTATATCACAAGATTGCACGTGCACATAACGTACAAAATAATAATACAAAATAATAATTTTCATAAATGAAAATTAGGGTATTACATGAAAACAATTTGAGATATGATTACTTGTTTTAATTATTTTCTGTTGCTTAATAAATTATTCATGCATGCTTGGTTATATATATATCTTGTTATATTCTTGTTATGATGCTGAGATGATCCTACAGCTTATGGATGATGTTAAAATCATTCGTTGGGCTTCGTCACGCACTCGTATTCCATGTTTTTGGGAAGCGGAGCATGACATTCTCGGCGACAGACCCTTCGATGATCAAGTCAATAACCAGCAGTTTAAAAAGTGATTGGATGATAAAATTGTGACTACGTGGTTACTGTAGAGGTATAACTGTATTTATAAGCCAGTGGGGGTCAGTTTAGGGAAGATTCCCCAGATCTAACCCAACCGTTAATTCCATGATCTACGAGGGAATCGATCCGTGATGGGCTGAATCCGAGCATGGGGCCCGCGAGCGGCCCACGAGCTGTTATAAGGTTTTTTTGAGATTTGTGCAAAGATCCTACGATGCAGATCTTCTGCCATTTTTATCCTCATCATAAGCCTGCCACTATCGGAGATGACCTTTTGGTCTTCTTCGAGGATTAGTTGACTCGACGAGGGGATCATGTAGGTGAAGGAGATATGCATGTGTCGAAATTGAGAATACCCTGCTGTTGGGCAAATCTACAAGAAGCTCAGGGTTGGCTGCCAAGCCGAGGTCGGGCCGAAGTCCTGTGAGAGTTTTTCTCGTAAGGTTCAGCCTCGGGTACCATGCTGAGGACGCGGTGAACCTGGGGTCAGCACCATGCTGAGGTTGAGGCAAGACCTTCTGTTTGAGAGTTTTACTCATGAGGGTCAGCTTCGGATGCAACGATGAAGGCGCAGAGAGTTGAAGCCTAGTGAAGGTTCCTCATGAGGGTCGACCTCGGACACCACGCCGAAGATGCAGAGAGTTGAAGCCTGGTGAAGACTCCTCATGAGGGTCGGCCTCGAACGCCACACCGAGGGTGCGGAGAGTTGAGGCCTAGTGAAAGCTTCTTATGAGGGTCGGGCTTGGAGGCTATGTCAAAGGTCGGGAGAGTTGAGACCAGACACTTTTTCTTTTCCCCCACAAAAGATTTTTTTACCATTCCAGCAAATATGTCTGCCGACCAATCTAGCAGCTCAGCTTCATCTTCATCCTCGAGAGGCAATGGGTCCTCCTCTTGGGCTTCTTCTCAATCATCATCGAGGGCTAGCGAGGCTGACCAGCAACTCTCGCAGGCCCACCCATCGGAGGACGTTGATATCGAAGGAATGAGTACGGGAGAAGCTGACCCCAAGCTACAGGTAGAGAGAACTGCCATCGAGGTGATGAGCAGGTCCCGGAGCTCGTGGAGAATGAGATCTAGGAGGATAGTCACCTGTTACCAGTGAAGGCATAGGAAGAATGGGAGGGGAGTTATAACGATGTGAGTCGGGACGAGGACGAGGTTGCAGAGACATCTTCTGTGCAAGGAGCGAGAGCCTCAGCTTTGGACATCATTATAGATGTCCTGCCCCCTCGCAGTCGCCGCCCTACCAAGAGGAAGAGGCAAAAAATTTCTCCCAATAAGGAGTTCTAGTCGATGGCATACCAAGATGAGCCAGCGAGCATGAAATCCTATCGGGTGTATCCGAAATAGTTACAGGACTTGCTCCTGTTTGGGGTGCCCCCGTCTTCACCAACAGCCCGAGGATAAAGGCGGATGAAATACACAATACCATGGGGGAAAGCGATCTTGACAGTATTCAGGACTAGTTCTTTATACCTTCGGAGTATGTCATAATGCTACTGAAACCGGAGATTCACTGAAATGACAAGTTTTCGTAGTGGTTCTCTATGTTTAACCCAGATGCTTTCGCTTTGGGCTTGCGCCTTCCCCTTCATCTGTTTATCAAAGAGGTGTTCAATTGGGTGAGGATAAGTCCAATGCAGTATGGACCAAACTTGTGGAAGCAACTGACAAGTTTCATTATGCTTTGCTGAAAGAAGAACGTCCATCTAAGGCTTAGATACTTCCAAGCCTGTCTAGGGTTGAGTGCACTTCCGGGTAGTCCCCACCAATGGTTCATCTCTCCTTGGCCTAAATTATGCATGGTGCATAACAAGCCAGATTCCATAAATGGTTGGAAGTCGAAGTACTTCATCGTCTACAGTCCTGAGCCTTGGGTTATACTGACCGCGTGGTTGTACGAACCTCCTCTGAGGAAGACCTTGAAACCTGATAATCTCACCAAAGAGGAGCGAGCGAAGCTCAATAGGCTGTTCGGGGATGGTAAAAGTATCGAATGGCTCAGGGTGATGGAGATTTCACCCGCGGTCTGTGACTTGAGCCCTTATGTCCTTGGTGAGTCCCTAACTTTCATCTCTATTTCCTTTGAAGTATTGTCCAACCCTGTTCTGATGTGCTCCTTTTATAGCTGTGGAAGACGATGATATTGACATCATCCTGACTGACACTGCGGGATAGCGAGCTGCCGAGGATAAAGAAAAAAAAGGGAAGTGACTCTAGCCGCCGAAGCATCTCCGAGGGGGCGGTCAAGAGAGTGAGGGGGACGAGATCCCTGGCTATTTAGGATCCCGAGGATTCTCCCCGGGTGGAGCCAAGCGAGAGATCGCTTCGAGCGGAAGATTTGATGGAATATCCTCTACCACCGATCCACCCATTGTTGAAGGCTTCCATTCCCGAGAAGACTAGGGAGACCTTTTACTCCTAACTGGGGGGGGGGGGGGGGGGGGAGGTCGTCGACTCCATCATGGAGTCTCGGATAGCCATCACGGTGGTCAACAATCTTGCTCCTCCAAGGGACATGAAAGCTCTTTCTAAGGAGACATTCAGCTCTTGTTATCTCCAATATGCTCGGTCCTCTATTTCGGCAAGTGTTCATTTCCAAATGATAGTATTTCTCCTTCTGTTGATATCTTCTTAGTGTTTCCTTCCTTTTTCTAGGCTATGCTCTATGAGGCTGAATTGAAGAGGTAGTATGATGATGATTTAAAGTCCACAGAGCATAGGGCTCAGCATCTCAATCTGAAGTGGCAACATGAGAAGACTTGGGCGGACACTGTCGAAAAGAGGGTGAAGGAATTTAGGGGGGGCCCTCTGGCGGGGCTTGTGATGAAGACACTTCGGCGACGAAGAATGATACTTGGGAGGCTGAGAGGAAGAGGTTGTTAGCAGAGGTTGAAGATGTGGCGGGCCAGATCATTAACGCACAAGAAAAGGGCTCTCAGCGAGCCCTTCAACATGTTCGGGAGAGATATCCCAGTATCAACCTCGACAATCTTAGTTTTGAGTCAGAGTCGGAGGACGATAATACTCCTCCCACCGCTCGAGCATGTTAGGGCTGAAGCTGAGGTCCCCCCCCCTCGGGAGGTATCTCCTTAAACTTAGAAATTTTTTTCTCTTTCAGTTTTTAGACACCAAGCGCGGACTGGCCACCGCATGCCTTGTAAAGAATTTTTTATTTTAATGAAAATCTATCCCACCTATTTTTACGACTAGCTTCATGTTTTCCTGAGTTGAGATGTTGTTTTGCTGGACAGATGGTGAGGTACGAGACTCGTAAGGAAGGACTTGAGGACGAGGTGCATTTACTCTGAGGGAGGTTGGCTCAAGTCAAGGGGATTATTGCCCATCTTCGCAAGGAGGCGACTTATTGGAAAGGGTTGTTCAACTTTCACATTGAACAATTGTAAAAGGTGGCACAAAGGTTGGCTCGTTTGAAAGCGCTTTTTCTTGACGCCGACATGGCTCTCGCCCGTGCCGAGGTTGGCAAACTTACCCGTTCTTCCGAAGGACATTCCTTGGATTTTATCTTTAGGCGGATGCTTGTGGAAAAGAACTTCGAAATCTACTAGCTGAGGGTCAAGCTGGGAGAGGTGAGCCAGATGTCCACATTTTATAGTCCATTCTCGAGACTGGAGCCATACCTAGGGGTTCGTTCGAGATTTCGAGCTCCGGGAGATACCCCGATCAGAGTCGAGGGTAGCAATGGTATTAGGTCCGGTCGGGTCGGGACCTTCACTACCCGGACCCGTGAAGACCAGGTCCGGTTCTGGGTCCGGGTCCTATTAAAAAATTTATACCCGTTCGGGTCCAAAACTAGTTACTTCCATCTCAAATGAGTTCAGTTTATTCTTGTGAACAAAAAAATTTCTCTTAAACTTTACGTACATCTACATAGAGAAATACACATACAACAGATTTGTATGCATAACCACTAAATATCAAAAACTCAATCATCAATATCATGATTCGAGAAACTTAGTAGCATATTAGTAAGTGGAAAGAGATTTGAAATTTAAGCATATTAGTGATAATAAGATTGAACATAGTACTAGAAAAGATTATATTGCTCGGAAGCAAAGGAAACTATTCACACACTAGCTCTAATATAAGCACATGTTTTTGACAATCCACACACTTCCGGATTTCAAAGTTTAATATATAAACAATCCACAATCCACACATTAACTCCAATATGTAAACAAAGTGGAAAACCAAGTTTTCAAAGTCCATATCTTTCCCGGTTTTTATGTATATTTATGTTTTTTTAACAGGTCTGGGTCTGGATTCGGGTCGGGTCTATTATAAGCGAACCCGAAAGTACAATGGGTCCTATTTTGGGACCTGGACCCGTATAGAACAGGTCAGTTCTGATCCAATGTTGGGTCCGGGTCGGGTCCGGATCGGGTGCGGGTATCGGGTATTTATACTAGTGCTAGTCGAGGGATCTTCTAGTGTGGTCAGTGTGAGAGGTTTGGAGGCACCTAGGCTGGGCATCAGCCCCGTGATGGCAGGAGCGACGTTCGCAAGGTTGGGAACCTGAAGAGGACCTCGGGATCTGAAGCCCTGTGCCTTGAACTTTTGGTTTCCACTGTAATTGTGTGGATGTAATAATCTCTTTTTGTTCTACAATAAAGATCTTTTTTGTTGAACTTTGGTTTTCCAAGAGGGATGCATGGATGAATGTGGTTGCTTTTTGGGAGCTTTCCTCATGAGGGCTGGCCTCGGTTGCCATGCATGGGGTAAGGAAAGTAGACCCCTCAGAGAAGGTTTTCTCCTGAGGTTCGACCTCAGACACCAAGCCGAGGGCGAGGAGGGACAACACTTTGTCCACGATCACGTGCGCTTCCATGTGGGGTCATGTGTTTGGCACGTCAATCGATGTCCATTTCTATATATACGTCTCCAATTCTTTGTTTTCACTCATTCATCTTTCTTTCACCTCGGCTTTCCCTGAATCTTACCTTTGTTTTCTGCTCTCGCCCAGTAAGAATGGTGGCTCCTGAACACGTCAAAGTGAAGCGCGGGGCCTTGAGGGCCGAGAAGAAAGCGTGGGAAGCGGTAGAGGTCGCGGTGAGAGTGAAAACCGAGGCCGACGCCAAGGCTGAGGCCAACCCCAAGGTCTCTGAGAAGGAGGTGTCACAAAAACGACCACCTCCGGAGATGGAGGAGCTCCCGAAGAAGAAGGCTAAGGGTGCCAAGCCCTCTAAGGCCAAGGCAATCAAAGTGACTGTCAAGAAAGAGGGTAAGAGGCTACCGTTTTCGCCTGTAGCCGACACTACAGCAGTCTCGAAGTCGACCCCATTGGAAAATGTGTAGGTTCCCTCTTGGTCAGTGACCGAGGTGGACGTGTCGATCAGTCGCCCTGTGGTGCTAGAGATGGTCTCTCACCTCGCTACCCCCCGTGACCTCTCTGACTTGGAGAACAAGTTCGAGGGGGGATCCAAGGCAGCTGGGCATATGCCTCGATTCTGGTGAGTCCCTTTTTGGTTCATCTATTTAAGAATTTTCCTTATCCTTTGTTGAATGGGACCCGACATTCCTGTGCAAGCTACAGTTCATGGGGCCGAGTTGAAGCGGAGGTGGGATTGACTTTTTTGGCAGATGGAGCGTGCGAAGGTAGATGAGAAGGAGATCCTCGACCGAGCCTCAGAATCCTCGAGGCGAATTAAGGAGTTACAGGTGGCCTTGAAAAGAGAGAAAGAAGCTCGAGAGGGGCTCTCCAAGGAGAAGGACGTGTTGGTCGCCGAGAAACTGGCGTGGCAGGCGAAGGAGGCAAAGATGGAGATGGATCTCCAAGAGGCCTTAGCCGACATTTTCAATGTCGAGGAGGATGGATATAGGTGCATTCTCAAGCACGTCGGGGCGAAGCACTTGAATATCGACCTCATCGGCTTTAGCTTCGATGGTCCGGGCGGTGACACTACCGCTCTCGCGACTGAAGGAAATTCAGTAAATCATGAGCCGATTGATCCTGCTCCTATGGTTGAGGAAGAGTTCCCTATCCCAATCTTCAAGAAGGGGTCCACCTCCAGGCAGTAGTGATAAGCCAATTGTATTTTTGCCTTCCTGAGGACTGGTCACCGCACTTGTATCCGAACTTTATTGGATGGATAAAATGTGTTTGTCCCCTTATTTCAAATTTAGTAGTCTCTGTTCGTGGCTCCCGAACCGAAGGCTTGAGGTCCTCGGCTTGCTGCCCCTCGAGGCGTTGGCCTGGATTTTAATTTTTTGGTGGCAAGGTCAGCCCCGGTTACCATGTTAAGGGGGGTAGCAAGGTGTGACAGTTTGAGGCTTCCCTTGTGAGGGTCGACCTCGGATCTCACGCTGAAGATGAGGGAGGTGATAACTTAAGGGAGTTTTCCCCACAAAGTTCACCTTAGATACCATGTCGAAGGCGAGAGGGGCGATGTGTTGAGGAAGTTTTATGCCTTTGAATGGCCACATGGAATTCCACGTGGGCTTGCTTATGTCATACTCTGTGGGAATGACATAAGCAGTCTACTCCAATGTTTTGAGCGCTTAGTAACTAGGGGTATTCATCACCAATGTTTACCTTTACGTCAAACGGCAACTTGAAATATGAGTATGCAAAGCACTTTAATGTTTGTGACTTGTTGAGTAACCGGGTGGATACATCACAAATGTTTCGCATTCGCGTCAAAAGACAAGTGACAACTTTAAAGAAGAGACTATAAAAAAAAAAAAAAAAAAAACACCTCTAGTTTGCTACTGGATTTGTAGTAGAGAAAAGGGATAATCACAGACTGAGTAGTTGCATACTATAACTACATTAATCGCATGACAAATATGATTAAGTTTGGGGATTATGACTAGACAATTGCACTGGAGAAAGTGGGTATGTTCAATTTTACTTTATCTGAAATTGTTTGTAGTTTTATATTTTGATGTCCACATAATAAGAAATCTTGATGGTTGAGTTTATTCTGATTATTACTCCCTTGTTCATAAATTCACTTTTTGCTTGAGGACAAGCAAAAGCTAAGTGTGGGGGTATTTGATGAACACATTATTATTCACTTTTTAGAGCAATAATCTTAATATAATTAGACATTTAAAAGCTCTATATATGGTATTTAACTCTTATTTTCTCTTTTCCATAGGAAACAGCATAAAACAGCAAAACGAAGCAGATTCACGACTTCAAAGATGATACACAGAAAAATGCAGAGGAACAGTCGACTTATTCCCAAGAGCAGTCGACTGGCCTGATCAAAGATGAAATCTACAGAAGTCTCGACTCAGTCGACTGGTCCAGAGATAAGTCGACTGGTCTGCGGCGGAGTAAACAAACTAAATCTTCAAAGATACACCTGCATCTAATTTCAAATCTATTTTGAATCAAGATTTTATGAAGCGAATCAAATCTAAAGACAGGGTATTTCCAAGAGCACGTGGTGAACAGATAAGGAAGAAAAGGAGAAAAGAGAAAGATATTAATCATCAAATCAAATAAAGAAGGATCTTCCTGAAAAAGTGGAAACCCTAATTCTCAGCCGTACTCTATAAATATCAGAAGAGATCAACTTGGAGGAGGACGATCATCATATATATCTCTGGGAAGCGACTCAATCACGAAGTTCCTGAACAAACATCGAGAGCATCACTCCATCAACATCGAAGAAGGAGAGAGAAGATCCAGCAACCAGAAGGCAGTCGACTGTGTGACAGCCAGTCGACCATATTGCCGGAATCCATTAGTTTATTTCTTCTTCTCTCTTTATTCTTTTATGTTGATCATGTATTCAAACTTGTTAAGCAATAAAGTTATTATTATGTGGAACTAATTTCATAGTTGGGTAGATCGAAACCGTAGTTATGTAATGCTATCTTCTTCTGAACTCTTCTATGTTACTTATTGATTGAATCTAATTGAATTGGTATAGGTTTATGATAGTCAAACTAGTTCTCAAGACTGAGAGCAGTCGACTGAGGTGAGAGCCAGTCGACTGATGTACAGAACTTGGGAAGCTCAAGTTTGGATATCATTTATCTGAATCTGTTATATGAGCATATTGAGACGACCGAATCTCGTGCTCATAATTTGTAACAAAGGAATCTTTAGGGGTTCTTGGTTCAATCAACTTAGAGGATCTAGATCTGATACCAATTTCTAGAACTTTAAGTGTTTGTTCGTTTCCACTGTTCTTATGTTTTCTCTAAGTATAACTTAGTAGATACCATGCTAGATACTTACGGAAAGAAACGAATTAGAGTAGATACCATGCCTAATTCTTGGCTTAGGGAAACATTACTTTAAGGAGTAGATACCATGCCCTTGAAGTGAACAAACATGAGTAATTAGAAGTAAGTTCAGAAGGTAACTTAGCATTATTAACTATTGGTGGAGATCAACAACCCAACTATTCAAGAGATATTTGTGATTCAGACTCATCTTTCTTAGTTTTAATCTGTTAGTTCTTTTAGAATATTACAATAATTCTTCTTCATTTTTATTATTAGTTTTATTGATTAGTAAGTTGAAGTCTACAATCTCTGTGAGATCGACCCTTGCTATTACTACGATTCTATAAACGATTCGTGCACTTGCGAGGTTTTTATAATTTGTGTCTAGTTTTATCTATATATTTAGGTAGCTAGATTTCCAACAACAGGGAATTATGGTAACTGCTGATCTTGGAAGTTGGAGCGTTGACCGCCATAAGTGAGGAGAGTTGGAGCTCATCATAAAGTCACTTACAAATAGCCCCACCTTCCAAAGATTCCCCAAGAATAAGTTTTTTTTATGGCTGAGATGTTGGGGGGTGTTCGCCCTGCTGTACAAGTATTCAACCTCGAGTTGGAGCTAACCGCCACGGGCTACTTGTCCCGGGTTCAGAGATCTGAAGCTTTACCCACTGAGTCCTAAGGAGTGACAATGTTGCTTGATTGTGTCCCTTTAGGACTTGGTGGTATTTGTTTGGCTGGGGTGCTTGGTTCTGATGGAGTCGACTTAGAGGGTCTAGGAAAGGATCGGGGGTACTCTGTGTCGAACTTTGTCACTTGTATCCCGGGTTCCGAGATTTGATGTACTTCTCCGAACTCTATGGACCTGGCCGAATAGATTTATCCCTTATAGAGTTCGTTTGCATCATCCGATGCAGGCTCGGGGAGCTGCCCAGGGGCAGAGGTGGTGATCTGGTGCTTTTTCATCATTGAGGTTCCTTCTGTGTACTTTGTATACACTATTGCGACTTCCAGAATGTAGGACTTGTCGTCGGGGAGGCGACCCTCAAGGTGGGCACTTACGGTCGGTCTGCACGGGCAGACTGGTAACCTTTGTGCCCATTCTAGCCAACCGACCTTCTACTGTCGAGGCTCGTATGATGCCTCTTCTGTGCTTCGAAGGTCAGGGGAAATTTAGGCTGAAGTGAGAGGTCAATTGTAAGTGTGTCGAGTAAGATGAGAGGTCAATTGTAAAAGTATCGAGCGAGGCAAGGGCTAGATTGTGAGAGTTAGTTGTTTAATTTACCAACTGCGGACTGGTCACTGCCCTTATTATAATAGCTTTGTTTAATAAAAGACTTTGCTTTAATCCTGTGTGCGAAATCACTGTTTGATGAAAAGGCCGGCGCTAAGCCGCACTGGTTGAGTCGTTTTCATCGAAGTTTCCCTGATTTGACGTGCCCGAGGGAAACAAGTCCCGGTGAGGTATGGGGTGACGTCGGGGTCAGCCCCTGAAGTGTTTTCATCCTGCCCATTTTGGCCCCCTAACCGAGCGAACGAATACGAAGAGAGGTCCTCAACGTCTTTTGTTACCAGTCTTTGGCCTCGAACGCCTCACCGAGGGATAAAACTGAGGGGAGATCTTGATCGAAGACCTCGGGGTTGGATACCAAATAGAGGGAACATACCCGAGTAAGGAGCTCCATGATTCTAGTGTTAGGCTTCGGCCTCGGATCCCATGCCGAGGAGTGAGCCCGAGGCAAAATCTTTGAGATGTTTTGGTGGAAAGCCTCGGGTTCGGATGCCAAGTCAAAGAAAAAAGGCCCGAAGAGAGGTCTTCGTGAAGGTTCGGACTCGGATGCCTGCCGAGGTGTGAGCCCGAGATAAGGTCTTTGAGAGGTTTTGGCGGAGGGGCTTGGGATCGGATACTACGCCAAGGCTCCACAATCTCTCTTGAAAGGCCATGTAAATTGACACGTGTTGGCCTACGTCACCGTTTAAGTAACTCTAGGAACCTAGGAAGTTGTAGCATTATCCGCAATAAATGAGGGAAGTTGGGGGAGTTCTCCATGACGCCTATAAGCTCCCTCATCCTTAGGTGACTGGCTCACAAATCCCACAAGCTCAATCAGATGACTTCACACTTGGTCTACTCATCGATGTGTGCTCCGGATGGCAGTTTGAGGGTCAAGGGTGGTAGGGGCAGTCCGAGAAGATAGAGTTCCACCCAGCCGGGATTGGTGTCCGACCGAGGGACTCCACGCTTGTAACACCCTGCAAAATTGAGTTATGACAATTTTGTCCAACATGTGTTACACACATGTATTTTGTACCATTATGTGTAATATCAGTAATATTATTAATATAAATAGTTTTATGTATTTTTTATTTCGATTGTTTATATATTTGTTCATTCTCTTGGAATTCATTTCTCATATTTGAGCCACCTCAAATATTTTCTGATTCATCTGTGCGGTATTTTTCATACGTACATTTGTATCAACTCCTTATCTCCATCTCTATCATTTCAATTCTCATGCACACATACACATACATATATTTATCCATACACACTCATACTCACATCAATTATCATATATCCATACTCCAATAATTCTCTCCTCAACAACCAACTCACTATTCCTATATATATATACATACATATATTTTCTATCTCTTATATATATATATATCACCTCACTCCTCTCCCCCACTCCACTCACCCACTAATTCCTTAAATAACTAGCCAACCCCACTCCTGAAAACACTCCCCACTTACTCCACTCCTCCTTATTATATATGTATGCATATATACATGCATACACTTCACAATTTCACACCCACCGTCAATCTTCTCTTATTTCTTCTTCACCACCCTCAACTTTCTCTCTTTCATCTTTTCTCCTCGTCTTCTTCTTCTCATTTCCAAAACCTTAACCCCTCCCTAGTCCCCTTGTTTCCCCCCACCGAAACCACAACCAATTTTCTAACCTAATCTCCTATTTTAATCTTCACTAATCCAACTCCATTGCTGCCATATACTCGATAACCCCCCCCCCCCCATCACCACTCCATTATATATATATATACACACACACACTGCCTTCTCCTTTACCTCTACCCGAAATCATCAATGCCATCTCCACTTAAGAATGTTTCGTTGGAGCCTAGTAGAAATCGATTTCGGAAACGAATGGGTAGGTTTTTCTCAACTTTCTAATTTATTTTTATTAGTGGCATGCTATGTTGTAGAATACATAAATGTGCGAATGTTCCTTAAACTTTCGATTTGAACTTTTAATGGTAGTATGCTAGTTTGATTATTCTATAAGATAAAGTGTTATGAAGTAGAGAGCATGTTAGATATTAAACTTCATCATCGTGTTTGAATAGTAGTCATGAGATTTAATAAAATACAGGATGAGACGTACAAAATTATTTAATGCCAAGATTAAATGTTGTTATTGAAATATTGTTATTAGTATGTTAGTTATTTCTTAGAGGGAGTATATTAATTTTATTCATGATTGAGAGTAGATTGTGTGGTAAATAGTTGAACTGTATGACATTGTCTAATAAGATGATTTTGGAAGAGGATTAGAATCCCAGTACCAAGTTTATATTTGTTTCCTCGAGGAAAATCAACATGATTGTGAGGCTTGAGAGCTTGGTTAGAGTGTGTGGATTAGAGCAATGTGTGTGTGCTTGGGTTCAAATCCTATGGGGTTCACATTATTGTTCAAAATTCATCATTTAAGTATTTTGAACATAAATGATTTTATTTTGGAGTATTGCTCAAATAGAATTTGGAATAAGTATTTGGAATTAATTTCCACATTTTTAATTAAATGATTAACTATGGATTTGGTAATTAGATTTGAACCATTTGATGATTGTAACGCCCCCCGTTTTTTTAACTCCAAAGTCAATTCTTTCAATTTCTATATCACTTTAAATATAAACTAAGATCGTTATAGTTCAAATAAAATTTTGGCAGAGTTCCCCCAGAAATTTCTTCCCCGAAACACAAAAGGCTTACAGAATTCTGCTCTAAATTCTATAGCTCACATCACAGGCAATAATATCATGGGCTCCCTAGGCCAAAATGAGCAGAATCGCACATGCAAAATAATATTATGCTCTGGGGGCCAAACTCATAATAGAATATCAAATATCAATTAAAAACCATAAATTTCTTTGAAAACGAGGTAAAATTTTTAGAAAAATCTTTATAAAACATACCACAGGGCACGGTACTCCACAACGAGATGGGTACGGGTCACTGTTGTAAGTCTCAGCTATCTAAATAAACAGATAAACTAGACACAAATTAAAACCTAGCAAGTGTACGAATCGTTTATAGAAGCGTAGTGAAAAGCAAGGGTCGATCCCACAGAGATTGTAGAAATTAACTCACTAATCAATAATCAAAAAGAAAATGCAAATCATAAAGTTTTGTTCTAAAGTATATTTTGAAAGGAAAAAGATAAGATTTAAAACTAGATCAAGTAGTTCTCAATTTGAATCACAAATATCTATTAAAGTAGTTGGGCTTGATTTCCACCTATAGTCAAGAATGTTGTTTCACCTTCTACACTACTCCAATCACTCATGTTTGTTCCTTTAAGGGCATGGTATCTATTCCTTAAAGTTAAGATTTCCCTAAGCCAAGAATTAGGCATGGTATCTACTATAATTCGTTTCTTTCCTTAAGTATTTAGCATGGTATCTACTAAGTTTCACTTGAAGAAAGCATAGGAACAATGGAAATGAACAAACACTCAAAGTTCTAGAAATTGGTATCAGATCTAGATCCTCTAAGTTGATTAAACCAAGAACCTAAATGATTCCTGCGTTACAAGTTATGAGCATAGGATATGGGTCATCTCCATACTCATATAACAGAGTCAGTTTTATAATCCGCAAACTTGATAATATCAGGTTCTTCAGATCAGTCGACTTGCTGTCACTCTCAGTCGACTGCTCCTAAGAACTTTCTATCAATTGTTGCTTCATATTATAAATTTTTATCAATACAACCAGGCTTAATCAATAAGTGATGAAAGTAGTGTTATTAGAAGATTATAAACATTACATAACTACGGTTTCAATCAGCCCAACAATGAAATTAGTTGCACATAATACAACTTTTATTGATTAAAAATATAGAATTCATGACTCTAACAATTAAAACAAAAACTAGAGAGAAGAAGAAGTAACACTGATTATTATGATATTCAGCCTTGAAGTCGACTTGAACTGCTTCTAAGTCGACTTGTTCTCCCTTTCAGTGCACTCGATCTCCTCCTTTGTTTGATTGTACTTGATCTTCCTTCGTTGATTCCTTCTCTTCTTTATTTCTTGATCTGATTGTCACTATCAGATTGGTTGATGTCCCGTGATTTAGAGATATATTTCCAGAGATGATGTCTTCTGTGTATTCCAGCCTTTTTATAGTCTCTTTTGCCCACATCTGCAGATCCCAAGTTCCTGATTCTTATCTCTTCACGCATAGGACTGAGTCGATCTTCTTACTTGCGAATCCCGGGTTCTTTAACTTTGATTGTTGGAGAGTTGTTATTTGCAGATAACCTGGGTTTGGATAACTTAATTTTGATTTGGATTTGGATGAGGATGGATCTTCAACTATCTTTATCTTTTAACTCCGCTGAATACCAGTCGACTGGTTTTGGAATCAGTCGACTTGTGTTCTGCAGCTTCTATCAAAATCTTGATCCAACTTAAGGCTCTTCGTTCCAGTCTATCATCCTCACAGTCTTGAGTAAATCTTGAATCTGCTTCGTTTAGTTGCTTTTAAGCTGTTTCCTATGGAAAAGAGAAAAGAAGAGTAAATTACCACATATAGAGAATTTAATTGTCTAATTGTATTCAGATTATTGCTCCAAAATGTGGATATTATTGGATTTATCAAATACCCCCAAACTTAGCTTTTGCTTGTCCTCAAGCAAAATAAAACTACAAGCATTGCTTGAACATCTTGACCCTCCCAACATTTACCTCAGAGAACTTGCTACTTTTGATGTCAAGGTTAGAACAAGCATTAAGATAGGTCTAAACAAGTTTTTATTTAAATGTCAATCACTTATTCACAAGGATACTCAACTTGAATATCAAATAGTAGTGTGGCCAATGCCTCTGCAACATAATCATGATTAAGTTTAGCAAGCTCAACTATATTTCAACTCCAAAATCTCATCATGGCATACACTCCCAAAAAATATAGCTCTCATTAACAGGGGATTTTCAAATTAGATCTCGTGACAATTTTCATTACTTGGATGAAACCATATGCTTGATCTTGCTACTACATCTTCACACCATTGATTTGCACACTACTTGGATCAAAAGATCTTATATAGGTTGTAATGGGGCCATGGGTGCGGGTTTAAACAATGAAGGAAAAGGAATACAAAATTCTAAAGGATTAGTAGAGCAACTTGCATTGTTCTAAGATATATATATATATATATATATATATATATATATATATTTATTTATTTATTTATTTATTTATTTATTTATTTATTTATTTATTTATTTATTTATTTATTTATTTATTTATTTTTATTTTTTTATATTAGTATGAGGCCATATATCACAGGCCTATACTTTATTTCTACCAACACCTTTCACCCATTCACAACTCAGCAATTTACAACTTTTCATTTTTTTTTCTTATGACAAATCCTCCAACTTTTCTTTATATTTTCATCCCCTTCAACTTGACATACCACATCTCTTTTACAATTCTTGCTCTACTAACTCAATAGATATAGGTAAGGTAACCTATTCATCTAGGCATGGTTAAGGATGATGTGTCTTACAAAAAGAAGGCTTTTATAGGCTTCAAAAGGGGCAACTAGTGAATAATTGATGTTGGGTAGGCTATTTGTCTTTGGTGATAGAATCTTAGGTGCCTTAATCATTTTCAAGTTTTTATGCAAAAACCAAAATAAGTTTCGAAAAGTAGCAAAAACAAGTTCTAGTTCATCTCAAGAATGCAGTCAACTGAGATCTTCAAGTGTATGACTCTCTAACAAAAAAAGTATAAGGCTCAAAACTCACAATTTGTGTATTTAAGTTTACTCACAGTTGTACTTGCTATTCTTTATCAAAATTCGTCGAATTGACATGACCAAATGTATAAAAGTTTCAAATATGATCCATATGATAAGTTATTAACATTTTTAAAGATAAAGACCACACTTAATACTTTTTCTCCACTCTCTACCTATAATAACCGAGCTCAAATCATTAAATGTTGGAATGGTCAAAATCAAAAGACTCCAAATGTGAATAACTACCCCCAAACTTAGATGGAACATTGTCCTCAATGTTTGCACAAAAACTTAAAATAGGCATGTGTTACCATCCGGTTTGAAGGAAAGAAAATAAAAAAAATAAAGAAATGATTAAAAATAATGAATAAAGAGAGAGTGTAAGTACTCCCCTGAAAATTGGGTTGCCTCCCAATAAGCACTGTGTTTCTTGTCTTCAGCTAGACTTGATGAGTTTATGCAATGTATTGAATGGCTCGCGGCTCAAAACTCATCTTAGTATAAGGTTTCCCCCTATGCCCATTCACCTTGAACGTTTGATTTTTCTTTTTGCTATGAACCTCCAATGCTCCATGTGGGGAAACCTTTGTAACAACGTCCGGACCGTACCATCTTGACATAAGCCTATCCGCAATGCTCCACCTTAATGCACCTTTGTGTTCTCGCCATATTCTCAACTGCGTCTCTTCTTCTTGCATCCTTAAATTTGCATCAACTATCACAGGTAACGTCTGGTTTTCACCTACATATGCATACTTCAAGTGTTCAGGTAGCGGCTTTAGTTCCACGTCTGGTGTCCTGGTAACAGAAGAAGCAAAAGTATTATTAGACACCAGATTTTCAAATACAGGTGCAAACTTACCTGAATATGATTTTGGATTTTCAAGGTAATGTACTGTCTCTGCAATCCTCCAATCATCATATTCCTGTTCAACTTGAGATAGTGTTAGAGAGTGTGTAATTGTGGCTTGTAATGGATCGACACTATGTACCTGAAATGTTTGGTCAACAGTCTCCTGAACCACATCAACATTATAACATTCATGATCATCATGTGGTAATTTTGGTGCATCAAACATTTTAAACTCAATCTTGTCCTCTAGGGTTGTCACCGATTGGAGCTGTTCTTGTCCTCTAGGGTGTGGTATGGTTTGTGATGGGAGTTCTCTTGGCTTTCTTTCACTTAACTCCTTAGCAATTTGACCAATTTGAGTCTCCAATTTTTGAATGGCCTGCCCTTGTTGGTTGCTTGTTTACTGTTGCTGTTGGAGTAATTGAAGAACGGTGGATTCAAAATCCAACTTCTTCTGTTCTTATACTGGCCGATCAAACCCATTCCCAATCTGGAATTGCTGCGCATGCCCTTGTGCGAATTGAGTGCCTTGATGGTTTTGATTATTGCTCCATGAGAAATTTGGATGGTTTCGCCACCCTGGGTTGTACGTGTTTGAAAAAGGGTTGTTCTTGGGCGGGTACATTCCCTGTCCTACGTAGTTTGCGTGCTCCTGATCTGTGAAAGAAGACATGGGACATGTATTAGTTGTATGATCAGAATGAGAACAAATTGCACAAATTTCTTTTGTTTGGTTCTTTACGCCACCTAACGTTGCAATTGCATTAACAAGCATATCAATTTTTTTGTTCATGTTTACCATTTCTAATTGCATGTTATTATTACTAGAAATTTCGTAAACTCCCTGTTTTTTCGAAAGGCCCCTCCTTGTTGAGAATTTTTGTGAGTTCTCGCTGAGTTCTTCAAATAGCTCGATGGCCTCTTCACCACTTTTCCTCATCAAGATTCCGTTGCAAGCTGAATCTACAATCACTTTGTTAGTGTCATTTAAACCCTCATAAAATGTTTGTACCTGATCATCCTAAGGCATGTTGTGCGTAGGACACTTGAGAAGCTTGTTCTTAAAGTCCTTCCATGCCTCGAAGAATAAATCGCCATCTTTTTGTTGGAAGAGTTGAATTTCCTTCTTTAGTTGTTTGGTTTTCTGAGCTTGAAAGAATTCCTTCAAGAACTTTGTTGCCAATTGCTCCCATGATTGAATTGATCCTGGTTCCAAAGAATTATACCACAATTTAGCATTAAGTTTTAATGAGAATGGAAACAAAATTAACCTGATTTGTTCAGGGGTGAGCCCTTGGACGCTCTGTGTTCTGCAAAGATCAAAGAAATCTTGCAAATGGAGGTGAGGATCCTCGTCTAGTCTCTCACTGAAGTGGGGAATCATGCTGAGTAATTGAGGTGATAGGTGCATGTTCCCTGTAACACTAGGTTGATAAGCTATGCAAGAAGGTTGCTCAATATTCTTCGGAGTGAATTTGTCTTGCATTGGTACTTGATTTGATACTTTCTCACCCATTGTTGCTTTTGAAATAATTCGCTGTACAGTCGACTGATCCTTGGAGAAAGTCGACTGATCTGAATCTGTCTGTGCAGAGAGTAAAAGAAAATATAATAAAAGAAAAAAAAAGAAAAAGATTTTTATTGATTTGTAAGTTAAAATACTAAACAATCCCCGGCAGCGGCGCCAAAAACTTGTTGTAAGTCTCAGCTATCTAAATAAACAGATAAACTAGACACAAATTAAAACCTCGCAAGTGTACGAATCCTTTATAGAAGCGTAGTGAAAAGCAAGGGTCGATCCCACAGAGATTGTAGAAATTAACTCACTAATCAATAATTAAAAAGAAAATGCAAATCATAAAGTTTTGTTCTAAAGTATATTTTGAAAGGAAAAAGATAAGATTTAAAACTAGATCAAGTAGTTCTCAATTTGAATCACAAATATCTATTAAAGTAGTTGGTCTTGATTTCCACCTATAGTCAAGAATGTTGTTTCACCTTCTACACTACTCCAATCACTCATATTTGTTCCTTTAAGGGCATGGTAACTGCTCCTTAAAGTTAAGATTTCCCTAAGCCAAGAATTAGGCATGGTATCTACTCTAATTCGTTTCTTTTCTTAAGTATTTAGCATGGTATCTACTAAGTTGCACTTGAAGAAAGCATAGGAACAATGGAAATGAACAAACACTCAAAGTTCTAGAAATTGGTATCAGATCTAGATCCTCTAAGTTGATTAAACCAAGAACCTAAATGATTCCTGTGTTACAAGTTATGAGCATAGGATATGGGTCATCTCCATACTCATATAACAGATTCAGTTTTATAATTCGCAAACTTGATAATATCAGGTTCTTCAGATCAGTCGACTTGCTGTCACTCTCAGTCGACTGCTCCTAAGAATTTTCTATCAATTGTTGCTTCATATTATAAATTTTTATCAATACAACCAGGCTTAATCAATAAGTGATGAAAATAGTGTTATTAGAAGATTATAAACATTACATAACTACGGTTTCAATCAGCCCAACAATGAAATTAGTTGCACATAATACAACTTTTATTGATTAAAAATATAGAATTCATGACTCTAACAATTAAAACAAAAACTAGAGAGAAGAAGAAGTAACACTGATTATTATGATATTCAGCCTTGAAGTCGACTTGAACTGCTTCTAAGTCGACTTGTTCTCCCTTTCAGTGCACTCGATCTCCTCCTTTGTTTGATTGTACTTGATCTTCCTTCGTTGATTCCTTCTCTTCTTTATTTCTTGATTTGATTATCACTATCAGATTGGTTGATGTCCCATGATTTAGAGATATATTTCCATAGATGATGTCTTCTGTGTATTTCAGCCTTTTTATAGTCTCTTTTGCCCACATCTGCAGATCCCAAGTTCCTGATTCTTATCTCTTCACGCATAGGACTGAGTCGATCTTCTTACTTGCGAATCCCCGGTTCTTTAACTTTGATTGTTGGAGAGTTGTTATTTGCAGATAACCTGGGTTTGGATAACTTAATTTTGATTTGGATTTGGATGAGGATGGATCTTCAACTATCTTTATCTTTTAACTCCGCTGAATACCAGACGACTGGTTTTGGAATCAGTCGACTTGTGTTCTGCAGCTTCTATCAAAATCTTGATCCAACTTAAGGCTCTTCATTCCAGTGTATCATCCTCACAGTCTTGAGTAAATCTTGAATCTGCTTCGTTTAGTTGCTTTTAGGCTGTTTCCTATGGAAAAGAGAAAAGAAGAGTAAATTACCACATATAGAGAATTTAATTGTCTAATTGTATTCAGATTATTGCTCCAAAATGTGGATATTATTGGATTTATCAGTCACCAACATACCATACCACTCCGCACTATACTCATCATCATCATTTACATGCTTATACATTCAAAATACAATTTAAACCATAAATTCCACTATTCACACAACTGAACTTATACATAAAACTTAAAGTAAAAGACTTCACTCAACGAAATCTACGCCTCACCTATGCACGGCTGAGGACCTGTAACAGTAGGGGCCTAGGGTAGTCCGGGGACTCCCTAACCCCCCAGACACTAAAGGGTCAGCCATTTCTGGTTTGAGTATAATTCACTAGTGTAGTAAATAAACCAAACTATATAAGGAAAATAATTTAAACTTACAAATACCAAGGTAAGAAGATTCAACCTAAATCTGAATATTAAAGCATCAAGAATACGACTTTATATCAAGTACTCGACAAATCTGCATCCATCTACATATATATCCACAACTTCACACCCTTCACTAAATGCATCATATTAATGTATAACTGTATATATATAAATATATATATATGTATACAACTCCTTCAATTCACACTCAATTACAAAGCAGCATATTAATTCACATTCCATTACTTTTCATTTTGAAATCTCCAACACAAATACTCATCTTTTCACAATAACCATCACCTCATCATTTCTTTATTTTCATAAATAATCACATAAGCTCACTGCCACTTTTCCTCATACTTATTTACCCACGCACTTCATTTACCATTCATTTACATCTACGAACTCACGACTCATATTTTTCTCATACTCATTTTCATTCATAAACATTTTCTTTCTCATTTTCATATTACATAACACCGCATTCATTTATTTCTTATAACACATATCATCACATCTCGCAATATATCACTCTTACTCTCATCATACATTACAACTATCTTCTTTACACTCTCGATACATCATCATACTCATCATCAAACTCATCATGGTTATAACTTTCATTTTCCTTATAACACATATTTCAATTTACTTCACTTTTTATTTCCAACCCGCAATACGGGCATCATATTAACAACTCACCCATTCATCCTGAAAGTTGTGCCGAGGCAGGTAGTTCCCACCATTTTCACGAAAATAGCGGGCGAGTAATTCCTCGACACACTTCCAAGGTACAAAAACCTCATAACACAACATATTTTTCTTTAATAATTATTTTCGTGACCACTCTCGTATTATATCATCACTATCATTTATAAGATGCATAATGCATTCTCTCACTACTTTCCGTATTCATTCTCATAACACAATTTCTTTATCCTTAACTCATAATACATTTGCTTTCTCCACTTCCTCATATTCATTTCATGTCATACGCTATTTTCACTTTTTCATTTTCATTTCGCAGCACAAGGTATTCTACTTTTCATTTTCCATCTCATAATACAATTTACATTAACTCTCATTCTTTTTAGATAATACACTGCACCCCAAACATAGTTTGGGTAATATACACCGCACTCCAAAGTCGATAGCTTGGTTAATCATCACTGCACCCCAAGTAGAACTTGGGTGATAACTCATCACATCTTAAGCCAATAGCTCAATTATTAATTTACTTATTCATATCCACCCATACACTTACTTCACCATTTCATTTCATTTTACACCAAGTACTTTCTTCTCTTTTTCATTCACATTTCATATCATATTCATTTTACCCTAAGTCTATCCTGGAGTATCAATTCTCTCTCAGGTCTACCCTGAGGTATCAACTCTCTCTCCGGTCTATCCGGAGGTATCTGCTCTCCCAGGTCTATCCTGGGATATCATCTCTCTCTCAGGTCTACCCTGAGGTATCATCTATCTCTCCGGTCTATCTGGAGGTATCTGCTCTCCCAGGTATATCCTGGGGTATCAACTCTCTCTCAGGTCTACCCTGAGGTATCATCTCTCTCTCCGGTCTATCCGGAGGTATCTTCCCTCCCAGGTCTATCCTGGGGTATCAACTCTCTCTCAGGTCTACCCTGAGGTATCATCTCTCTCTCCGGTCTATCCGGAGGTATCTGCCCTCCCAGGTCTATCCTGGGGTATCAACTTTTTCTCAGGTCTACCTTGAGGTATCATCTCTCTCTCTCTCTCCGGTCTATCCGGAGGTATCTGCTCTCCCAGGTTTATCCTGGGGTGTAATATCCCGGACAGATATTACCTTATATAAATTAATATTTTATTATTATTTCATTATTATTTTGTTTTAATTCCAAAATTAGAATATTTTGGTAATTTTCACCCGGTTTATTCATAGACATTATCTGTACCCAGATATCAGTCAGTATACATCCGTCTTGTATCAAATTGATACCGTGATCTTCCAAACTAATAATAGAATTTATTTTATTATTATTTCCGAGATTAAATTATTTTTATGCGGATTATACGAAGATTTTCGGTATACAGACATATATGCGCACGTACGAGTAGTATGTCGATTAGTGCATTACACGAATTGTGTATTGTGTATTTTTGGACAACACTTGTCTTTGTTATGACAAAACCTATTAGAGTGTTAGGGTTTATAAGTGGTTAATCCTAGGGTTACAAAAAAACATAAGGGATTAAGGAGGATTACTAGAAAATATCTCTCCCACACCACACCTCCACCACATAACACCTCCCTCCACCTCACCCCTACTTTCCCTAGGGTATGGCCGGCCCCCATATTATGGGGGGGCTTATGTGCAAATGTGTGAGTGCACATTTGCACTTTTCACCACTCTCTCCTCCTATAAATACCCCCTTCCTTCACCTTAGTCTCATTTTAGAAAGATCAAAAAGAAAGAAAGAAAGAAAGGAAAAGAAAGAGAGATCACCATGCTAACTTGAGAGTTTTATTTGTAGGGTTCCTAGGAGTTCTAAGAGCTAGGGGAAGGAGAAGGTTGAGCTAGCTAGTTCTTCCTACAAGTGAACCAAGGTGGGGGTTTCTCCATATTTGTTTGTTTGTTTGTTGTTTGTTTGTTTGTTTCTTTGAATGGTGCTTTGATGTTCTTCTTCTTCTTACCCTCCTTGTTTATTTTTCTTTTTGGTATGGATGGTTTGAAGTAGTATGGTTGTAGGAGTTTCCTATTTTGAATGATGTTAGTAAAAGAATTAACTACTTGGACAAAAAATTAAACATATGCATATAGACTTGTGTATACAACCATCCTTGGTTGTAGGACTTGAACATGAACTATACATAAAGCATACGAACACTTTTATACAACCATTTTTTGTTGTAGGACTTGTATGGAACTTGGACAAAAGAAATAATAATAAGCATATGTTGGATGAAGGTTCTTACCTCATGTTATTATTGTAATTTTCTTTCTTAAATAAAAAGATCTTTTCTTTTATAATCACTAGTTGTAGAATAAATAAAAAGATCTTTTCTTTTATAATCACTAGTTGTAGAATAAATAAAAAGGATCTTTTCTTATAATCACTAGTGATAATAAATCAATACTAATAAAGATTAGTAGACAATAAAGTAGTAGGGGTATGTTGTTAAAATAAAGAAGTAGTAGTAAGTGTTAAAAGAAGTAGTAGTAGATAGTTGTATGTTATGTTAAAATGAAGTAGTAGTAATAGTGGATAGTTGTAGATGCTAATGTTATATTCATGGTTAACATAAAGTAGTAGTAGTGGTAGATGATAAAAAGAAGTAATTGTAGAAGCTTTATGTTATGTTAAAATGAAGTAGTAGTAGTAGTAGTAGTAGAGGGTTGTAGATGCTTATTTTATGTTCTTATAAAAATAAAGTAAATACCATGCTAAGATTGGATTAGATTAATTTATTCATGCTTGGAATGTTGTAGGATCCATTCTAAAATTACCTATAATGATTTTCATGCTTAGAATGTTGTAGCATTCATTTGAAAATTACCTATCATGTTTTATTCATGCTTAGAATGTTGTAGGATCCATTCTAAAATTATCTACCATGTTTAGATGTATTATTTATGATTAGAATGTTGTAGGATTCGTTCTAAAAATCCTATCATGTTTAGATTAATATAAATATGCTTAGGATGTTGTAGGATCCATTCTAAAAATCCTATCATGTTTAGATTAGTAGAAATATGCTTAGAATGTTGTAGGATTTGTTCTAAAAATCCTATCATGTTTAGATTAGTAGAAATATGCTTAGGATGTTGTAGGACTCATTCTAAAATTCCTATCATGTTTAGATTAGTATAAATATGCTTAGAATGTTGTAGGATTTGTTCTAAAATTCCTATCATGTTTAGATTAGTATAAATATGCTTAGGATGTTGTAGGATTCATTCTAAAAATCCTATCATGTTTAGATTAGTAGAAATATGCTTAGAATGTTGTAGGATTTGTTCTAAAAATCCTATCATGTTTAGATTAGTATAAATATGCTTAGGATGTTGTAGGACTCATTCTAAAATTCCTATCATGTTTAGATTAGTATAAATATGCTTAGAATGTTGTAGGATTTGTTCTAAAATTCCTATCATGTTTAGATTAGTATAAATATGCTTAGGATGTTGTAGGATTCATTCTAAAAATCCTATCATGTTTAGATTAGTATAAATATGCTTAGAATGTTGTAGGATTTGTTCTAAAAATCCTATCATGTTTAGATTAGTAGAAATATGCTTAGGATGTTGTAGGACTCATTCTAAAATTCCTATCATGTTTAGATTAGTATAAATATGCTTAGAATGTTGTAGGATTCTTTCTAAAATTTCCTATCATGTTAGATTAATTTATTCATGCCTAGAATGTTGTAGGATTTGTTCTAAAATTTCCTATCGTGTTTAGGGATGATATTCATGCTTAGAATGTTGTAGGATTTGTTCTAAAATTATCTACCATGTTTAGGAGTGATATACATGTTGTAGGATTTATTCTAAAATTACCCATCATGTGTAGGAATGATATACATGTTGTAGGATTGATGCTAATTAATCTACCATGTTTAGATGTACATATATATATACTTAGGAATGTTGTATGTTCATACTAGTAGTTATCCATGCTTAGTAAGACATTCATGCTAGTAGTTATTCATGCTTAATAAGATTCATGCTAGTAGGAAGGTTGTATACCATGCTAGATTAATTGATCTATGCTTAGATAGTTGTAGGAAAGTGGTATGTCATGCTAGATTAATTTATCTATGCTTAGACAATTGTAGAAAAGCATATACCATGCCAGATTAATTTATCTATGTTTAGATAATTGGCATATCATGCTAGATTAATTTATCTATGCTTAGACAATTGTAGAAAAGCATATACCATGCTAGATTAATTTATCTATGCGTAGATGATTGTAGGAAAGTAGTATACCATGGTAGTTTAATCTGTCTATGCTTAGATGATTGTAGGAAAGTAGTATACCATGGTAGTTTAATCTATCTATGCTTAGATGATTTTAGGAAAGTGGTATATAATGCTAGATTGATTTATCTATGTTTAGATAATTGTAGGAAAGTGGTATATAATGCTAGATTAATTCATCCATGCTTACATGCTTGTAGGAAAATTGTATACCATGCTAGATTCATTTATCTATACTTAGATTGTAGTAGGAATCATTATACATGTTTATAATGTTGAAGGATTGATGTTTAATTAACCTACCATGTTTAGAACATTGTAGGAGTGTTATGGTGGGTGGTTATGTTATGTACCATAATTAGATTGTCGTATGTAGATGCTTGCAATTGTATGTCATGCTTAAAGTGCTATAGGTTGAAGTAGTAAGGATTGGGACGACCACTAGAAATAGTTAGTTGATAAAGGCTGTTATGTCGCCTTCGGTCCTTCCTTAGTAGAATACCGATCATAGACTACTAGTAGATTCTTTTGTTGCTTCTAATGATAGAAGATCAAGTTTGCTAGTAAGCACGTTTAGTTGCTTTTAAGATTGATTACCTGTATGGTTGTTTGCATATGGTTGTGCTCGTACGTGGCTCGACTGGCCCGTATGTAGCTGTGGGTCTCATACGTAGTTTAATTGGCTCGTATGTAGGTTGTTGTCTCGTACGCGGCTCGATCGGCCCGTGCGTAGCTGTTGGTCTCATACGCGGCTTATTTGGCTGGTATGTACGTGGTTATCTCCTACGAGGCCCGCCTGGCTCGTAGGTAATTAGTATTTCATACGTAGCTTATTGGCTCGTATGCGGTTGTTACTCGTGTATAGCTTGTTAGCTAGTACACAATTTGTTGTGCTCGTCTAGGGTGATATTACCACCCTAAGGGCTATCGACCATCAAGACATATGTTTTCTTACCCTAAGAAACTGTGGAAGAGTCACTCCTTGTGTACCGTCGACTCTTAACCATGGTAGGTTGATCGAGGACCGGAGTATAGACGAAATCCAAGTTTAGGGTAACGGCATGCATGTATATTCGCACTGCCGAAGTCTTGGATCGATGAGCCACGAACCGGATCCCGAGGGGTTCCGGTAAGTCTAGGTTAAGCAGCCTAGTAGAGTTGTCTTGCAAAGTCTAAATTAAGGCCTAGCATGTTGTGGTTATAATATTGTCCTCCCTAGGAGTATTCAGGGCTCGGGACATTATTAGGGTTGTGACTTATAAAGATCATTACTTAAAACCTTTGCCGGAAGAGAGGAGTCGGTTGTAGGGGGCACCTTATGACTAACTCGTCCCTTGAGGCAGACCAGGTGGTGTTATTGGGTTGTACCTTCCCGTCAAATGAATACGTACGGTGCCATCTTACAAGTTGAGGACACGGGTTGCGTATCTCGCGCTGTTAATTTCTGAAGTACCGTGGCTGGGGTGCCACAGGATGCATGTGCTGTCCTGCGCTTGCGAGACCCCAGAGGGTGCCACAGGGTAGGCTTCGCGCTACCCTGCGCTTGCGAAACCCTATAGTTTGATTTTGGAATGACGCCCGATACATTGGGTTCGTCTATTTTAAGAGAGGTTCGGTTAGCCGGGTCGCAGTGGCGAACATAGACACCACTGGCGAAATGCATTAGTGGGACTTGACCACATCTGCAACCTCATCAGTCACGTGTAGCTGTCAGGAACAGGTTGTGTGCAATTAGAATTCATAACGTGGGTTCAAATCCCTATATATGGAGAAACGGCTTGAGAAGGGTTGCATGTAGTATGGGCTGCATGTTGACTTTGGAGACTTGCTGACATTAGAATAGGAGCATCCTAGTTCTATTTAAATATCGCATTAGAGTCTAGTCATAGCACTCACGAACACTTAAACTACACCAACACCATTACTATATTTTGTATGTTGTTTGGGAGATTCGCTGCTATATGATCAGCCTTTAAGCGTCAGTGAATACTGATGTCCCCACTTCCATAGGTACTGGATCGCCGAAGAACAAATGCGAGATGCAGGAGGGCTCAAGGCAAGGAAAGCAAGGAGTCAGTGTTATGTTTAGTTCCGCTGCAGTATATGTATTGAGTATCTATTAGTTGAGAAGTACTCAAGTGAGAGTTACCAAGTGTTGTTCTTTATTCCTTGTACTCTGATGTAAGATATTGAAGGTTGTAATACTTGGAAATGTAAAGGTAATATTGTAACTCTATTGTAAGGTATTACAGTTGTATAATATTCAGACTTGTAATACGTTGGGTGTTGAAAATAAAAGTTTTAAATTCTCATGTTTTTCTGTGTATTGTGACTAATTGAAGAAAAGGTCTTGGATCGTGTCACGGTTTCCCAGTATTGGAAATCGGGGCGCTACATGGGGTATCAACTCTCTCTCAGGTCTAACCTGAGGTATCATCTCTCTCTCCGGTCTATCCGGAGGTATCTGCTCTCCTAGGTCTATCCTGGGGTATCAACTCTCTTTCAGGTCTTCTCTGAGGTATCATCTCTCTCTCCGGTCTATCCGGAGGTATCTGCTCTCCCAGGTCAATCCTGGGATATCAACTCTCTCTTAGGTCTCCCCTAAGATATCATCTCTCTCTCTGGTCTATCCGGAGGTATCTGCTCAGATCTATTATGGGGTATCAACTCTCTCTCAGGTCTATCCTGAGGTATCATCTCTCTCTCCGATCTATCTAGAGGTATCTGCTCTCCCAGGTCTATCCTGGGGTATCAACTCTCTCTCAGGTCTCCCCTGAGGTATCATCTCTCTCTCCGGTCTATCCAGAGGTATCTGCTCTGGTCAACCGAAACTATTGCTATTAACATTTTCTTTTCATATTTTCATCTCCTTTTTTTTATCATAGCATCTCATCTTTTATTTGAAATTACTAACATATAAACCATGATCCCCATCTCACTTACCCTGTCAATGCACCACATGTAAGAAATATCACTGTAATTAACATATAAAATCATCACATCATATTATTGCACGTCACAACTGTACTGTACTATTATTTTATCATTACCTCACACATCATGAGTATACCATACTATTTATTATCTCATTATCACATGTTTGCATACGCCCAGTAGATCAACACATCACAACATCATATATATATAAATACACACAATACGTTACCATCACACTGGATATTCAAAATCACATCAATTCACCATATACCGACATCCTTATATAAATATAACTCATCCCCGTATATATATAACTAATCCATCATCTATAAATTTATATCAATACACAAGAGACACGAGTAATTAATCGTCATATTGCACACCAACACCGAGCACTAATTCCCAAATATACATACACCTTATTCCGTAATTCATACCAAACGTTCAGACTATACTAAGATTTTCTTAAAACAACATATACGTAAATATATTCATACTTACCTAACAGTCCGGGAAGACTCGAAGCATCACTCCTCCATCCCGCACCCGAAGCCGTTAACATTTCCTATTATCAAGTTTCAAAGCAATTAAGGCTCAAAACATCCAAATCAACCACAGAAAATAATAACACTATTCCAAATATCACACAAGCGTTTATTGAACGCCTGGGATACACACGTGCATTGCACGTAATATTCGAGTTCCGACAAGATTCTTATTTTCAAATAATTACTAAATCACTCCCAAATTATTCTAATGGTCCAACTACAATTTCTACTACCATACAAGAACTAATTCTTACATATATAATTCTCTCTTACAAACCCGAAACCCTAATTCGTTAACAACTTGCAAACTCTCTAAGAATCTGCTAATTTCTCGCATCTACCATTCCCAACATCTCTTAATCGTCCTATCATAATATTCCTACTTAATAGAAATAAACCACATTTAATTTTATACAATAAAATAAAATAGGGTATACCTTCCCAAAGCCCTCTCCAAAAACTGACGCTACCACGAGCTAGAGCACCCTCTAATTAGCCATCCCCTCAAATTAATTTGAAAATCATGAAGTATGTGGGTGGATTTGAGCGAGGAAGAGATCGGCCGAATGGCTTTCGGCGCTCTGGTTTCGGTCGGGAAAAACAGAAGAAGAAAAAAGGGGAGGCGAGGGGAAGGGGGGGGGGGGTTGTATAAAAAAGTTATAATATAAATATATATTTATAAAGGAATATTTACAAATAGGCCCCCAGATCTCCAAAATATTTCAAATAAACCCCGACTCTATACTTTCATACTGCAAGCAGTACAAAATGCATCAAAATTATCTCATATTAATCCAACAAAGTTATAAAATAAAAATAAACAATATTTCTTCATATAAATCTCAACTCTTAACTCTAATATATCAATAACACCCATCTAACACAAATATCCATACTAATATCAATATTTAAATAAAATATATCAAAAATAATTTTCACCACTCCAAATATATAAAAACAGTTATTTTCGGTATTTTACATATTCGAGGTGTTACAATGATTTTTATTAAGCTGAGGCTCTTTGAAGTCCTATCATAACAGTTTGGAAATTTTTATCTAGTTATTTGAGGATGACTAGTTGAATGGAATGAATAAGAGATGAATTGGGTATATGATTGAATGAAATTTTTTATAAAAGAGGTTAATGATAACCTAAAAAATTTATGAATTTGGAATGTGTGGATTTAGAAGGTTTTGATTCTGATTGAGGGGCTTATTAATTTCAGTTTGAGGTTTGATTTAAGATGAGGATTGATTTTAAGATTTAATTAGTTACGGTTTGGGCTAAATAAACTTGAGATTGAGTTAATTATGTGGAGAACACTAAATTGATTTTGGAAATTATAAGTTGATAATAATGGATAAATTAGACTTGTGAGAGGCAAGTAGCTTTCTTTCGATATGGTTTGGGCGGTCGTAGATAACCTAGGGTAGTTGGGGTGCGACGTCCTGTGTTAGTTGAGTCTTAGAGGCTGAGCAGACCCAGGGTACCGGCAAAGATGTGAAATTTGAGAATTGATCATTGTGGGCTAGTGTTCTCGATGTGCTGGTTTAAATTCGGTAGGGTAAGCTAGCTCTAGGTGATATTACTTATGTTGTAAATATAAGGACAGACACTAGAAGAAGATATGACTAAAACAATGACGAACATGTCCGATAAAGAGTTTGCGGTCCCGAGGGGTTCATGACTAAAGATACGTCCGGTAAACCCACGGTATGGGCTAGGAGTATGCTTGCCGGTAAAAAGCTTGTGATTCCTTAGAATTCTCAAGACTGAGGATACGCCTGGTAAATCTACGGTGTGGGATAGGGGTATGCCTATCAGGTCCATAATTACGGGAGATCGACTTGCTATGGTTCGTGGTTGAGGATATGCTCGGTAAATCCACGATGTGTGTGCTAGGGTATGCCGGTAAGGTCCAATATTCTGGGGTACGACTAACACGTGATTATGCATTGGAGTACAATCATTGGGTTTAGGCATTGCACAGCGAGAGATTCAACCCTATAATGAGGAGAACGCTAAGGGCTTGCCCTCGGACCTATGTTGTATGGGCGGCATATAATCCGAATAAATGTGCATTAGAATTGCATTGTGTGCATAGATGTTTTGCATTAGTCACTAGATTCATGGCATTCACTGACATACTTAGGATAGTCACTTTTCATACTATATTTCTGCATTTACGTTTGTAATTGTAAAGTTGATGATGGCTTTTATTTTAGTATTGCGTCAGTTGTATTTACTTGACATGCCCACAGTTCTTAAGCATTGCTGGACTCGGATTAGCGAGCTAATGATGAGGGATGTTGCAAGATTGAAGATTTATGATGATATAAGTTGTATTATATATGTGTATTTCCGATGTGGATAGTAAAGAACTATGTTGTATTGAAAAAGTTTTAAATTCACTGTATTTTTGAACGAAATTGAAGTAAAGATTCTGGTTGTGCTATGAATTACATGTGTTTAGAATTCAGGGCGTTACACCGCTTGTCCTGTGTTTTGAGATCTGAAGTTTTACCCACCGAGTTTTGAGGAGCGACGAAGTCAGGCCGGAGCCGAGGAATGAGAGTTCCTCTCATCAGAGAACTCTTCATCCTTATAATTCACGTACTCTGATGTGGTTTCGGGGTTGATGGGTTGTGCTAAGATCCATCGACCCCGACCTCGCATTGGTTCAGCTTCTTCTGGTTTCGAGAGACATCCTCATGCTGATCCTCAAGGGACTCTTGTGCATCAGAGAAGATCGGCGAGTTAATCCCTTGTAGGGATCGTTAACCCGATATAATCATCATCATCTTCCATCTCTATGATGCCGCATCTGCACTCGAGGCCTTGGAAACGGCGATAGGCCAAGGCGACCACGTGATGGAAGGCTGATGGCTGCAACTGGGATTGAAGAGCAAGATGACCATGTGACAGTAGGCCGATGGTGGAAACTGGGATGGAAGAGTGAGACGACCTTATGATGGTGGGCCGGCGGCGGCGACTAGGGCTGAAGAGCGAGACGACTATAAGTGTTTATCTTTCTTGTACTTGATTAGCCAATTGCGGACTGGCCACCGCCCCCTTGTAATTGTTTTGCCTTAATGAATAAAAAGTATGTTCATATTATCTTTTGTCATTCCTTCAAATAATGTGAGGCTATTCAACGGCGTTAAGACAGGGCCTAGGCATAGAGCAGTGGACTGGCTGACAGGTCCTAAGGGTAGGTCTGAGGGCATAGACACACCATCTCGATGTCGGGAATCACTCAAAGGAGTGACTATGAAGAGACATTTAGGGAGTTTGCCCCGCCGTCTCAGCGTCGGACGCCACACTGAGGGCAGTTCTAAGGAGTTTGTTCTACTATGTCGGCGTCGAATGCCAAGCTGAGGAGTGGATCCAAGAATAGTTCCAAGGAGTTTTTTCCACTGCGAGGAGTGGATCCAAGGAGAGCTCCAAGGATTTTTAGTGTGCGTTCTCAGTGTCGGATACAATGTCGAGGGGTTGATACTCGTAGAGGTACTTGCTGCAAGAACTCAGTTTGTTAGGTTTCTGAATTTTAAATTTGAAGTGAAATTTGATAAGCACCTCGCTCTGATACCACTGTAAATCACCCTAGGGGGGTGAATAGGGTGATTGTGCAGAATAAAAATAATTAAACTAAAGTGCAGAGTAAATAAAAAGACTTAAGAAGAGTAAACGTAGATAGCACAAGTGACGCAGCGATGTAACGTGGTTCGACCCCCAGGTCTACATCACACCTCCTACTTGTAGCAATTTTCCGCCACAAGTGTTCCACTATACTCAAAACCCTTGTACAGTGATTCTCGGATTCAGGTCGAGAGACCTATTATACCCACAGGACTTCTAACATAAGTCCCGTCAATCTCACCAAAGTGGAAGAAAAGAAAAACTCAAGATCCTAAATAATCGTGACTGAAGAATACAAAAATTATCACACACACTTGGATTGATTATTGAAAGATTAGTTCAGAAGATTTTTTTTAGAAGTAATAGGTGAGGAATACGCAGTGGGTTCGGCCAATTAAATAGATTAAGAAGTGTATCGATCAAAATTGGAAACGATACATTCCGAAAATGTGAACAGCGCAAAATGTTGTCGACCGCAATCTTGGTGCAGTCGACCGTTCATCTCTCTGTCGTAAAGTAGAGAGATGAAGGGTCGATTGCTTCTTACGCAACTGAGATTTGCAGTCGACTGCGATGCGGTCGACCGTCATGAGGTGCGGTCGATCGGTATCGCACTGTTCATACCGAATCCACTTTATATTCTTACCAAAAGAAACTAATCAATCAATCAATCAATTTTACATAGATTTAAACCTCACAAATATGGAATGATAGCAGCTGGTCTTGATAGCTTTCTTGGACATTAATCAATCAACTTTTCTTTTTGAATTTCTTCTTCTTTTGCTTGATTTCTCAATCTTTCTTTATTACTTTCCTTCTTTGAATATTCTTGAATCTCTCTTGAATCTCTTATGGATATTATATGATCCTGAAAATCTGAATAACTCAATTCAAATGTATTAGTATTTATAGACACGTTTTGTGCACACCTAACTAGGAGTCAACAATTATGAGGTGAAAATGAAAAGTAAAGTAAGTTATATTATGAGATGAAAATGAGAAGTAAAGAAAGTTGTATTATGATGTGAAAATGAAAAATAAAATAAGTTGTATTATGAGATGAGAATGATTATTAAAGTAAAATAAGATATAACAGGAGAGTGGAACGCCTTGGAATTGTGTCGAGTAACTACTCGCCTACTATTTCTATGGAAATGGTGGGAACTACCTGCCTAGGCACGATCCACGGTAGTTCGGGTGGTGTGTTGACACGGTAGATTAGATGTGGTGTATATCACCCAGTTTATCAGGGGTGCAGTGTTATGTATTTATTACCCATTTTATCTGGAGTGTGGTGTTATATATATATTATGATAAAGTAAAAGAAAATATGTTGGGTGTGGTATTTATTACCCAGTTTATCTGGGGTGCGGTGATATATATATAATACTACCCAAGTTATAGGCTTGGGTGCGGTGTTATATTACCCAACTATGTTTGTGGTGTGGTGTTATATATTACCTTGATGTAATGGTCGGTATATGGAAATTATATGGAGAGAGTACGTGTAGGGATGTAATGCAAGTATCTTTACCTTGGTATCGTGTCAAGAAACTTCTGCCCGCTATTTCTGTGAAAATGGTGGGAACTACCTGCCTATTCACGACTCCACGGTAGATCAGGTGTGGTGTTGATATGATAGATTGGTTACAGACTAGTAATTACATCTTGTGTATTAACAAGTTTTCTTTCATTACATTTTCATGCTTAATTTTCAGGATATGTTCGTTTACAATCATGTTAGTAAGTTTTTTAAATTTTTTTAATGATTTTATTTTAGTAACTAACCTAGAAGATTATACACACACCAGTATTGGCTGACCCCTGTTGTTTTTGGGGGTTAGTAGAGTCCCTCCCTGAGGGTGGACGTCCCTAGACTTTCCTTTTTGCAGGAATTGAGTATCAGTGAGGTAAGATACCCTGGATTCCTTAGTTTTGTAGTTTTACTTTCTTCAGTAGTAGGGTTGGTGGATTATGTATCAGTTATATACTTTTCATTATTTTAAGTTTTGTATAAAGAGGATAGTATTTTGTATTTTGGAAGATTATGTATGTATCAGTATGGGATGATGATATATAGTGATGAGATAAAGTATGTGAAAACTCGTACCCACCTTGTTGTGGAGTATTGGGTTCTGTGTGGGGGTTTTTCAAGGGTTTTTTCTAAGAATCTATTTTGTTACCAAGACAAAATTTTGATTTTTAATGTATATCTTACGCTATATGATGATATTTACCCCCAGAGCCCTATATATATGATGCTTGTGTGATGTTGCTTGTTTTGGCCTGGGGAGGATTTATATTAACTGCGTGTGTTGTGATATTTTAATTGTTTACAGAATTCTGTAAGAAATTTCTGAAAAATGGCTAATATTTCAGGAGAGACTCTGCCCAAATTTTAATTGAAATCCACTAAGATTATTCTAGTATGAAATAGTTAGAAGAAGAAAAAAAATTTGGGGTCATTACATCTTGCTTTCCTGGTGTGCGTATGGGGGACCTCATCCTAGATTCGCCTTCTGTTGCCGCTGAAATCGGTGTGGGGGCAAACAGATAGATTTGTGAATTCTTGGGATGTCGAATAGTCAAACCTGAACACCTTTTCGCCGGAGTTTGACCGTGATCTCCTACCGCTGACCTTCAAAAAGTGCGAAACACCGGGGTTGATCCCGGTGATGCACCCTCCCATGCTCAAGTCAGTAATCAGAAAGATTATGAAAGAGCTTTGATTGGCAAAGGATTGATTATCTGGTAACAGTGGGGGATGGGGGGTATTTATAGCCGCCTTAGGGACCAGTTTCGGGATAAGATCAAATCTCTACTTTCCAGTGAATGGATAGAAGGGATCAGGGCCGTTGATTAAGGACAATCATAAACCCTAATTCTATCCAACTGGACCGGGTTTCTTATGGGTTGGAACCCGCACCCAGTTAAGACGGATCCGTTCGTGGGTTTTTGGGCTTTTAGGAAAAGACATAGTTCCAATTTCGGACCCGTTTGTAGGTGAAATTGCCATTTTACCCCTGAACTTTAAGATTCGTACCTGATTTGGACGGTTTCAATTTAACCCCATTTTTAGCCATATCACGAGCCCCCCACTCCAGAAGACTGAGCTTGATCATCCTTTGAGGAGTGGTCTTACTGTTTTAATGGCTTGTGGAATTGTATCGGAATGCAAATGAGGGGTGTCGAATCTTTATATGAAGTATTATGGTGACTTTCAGAGTTAGTTGCACGCTCGAGGTTATTCTTGAGCTCTCCTGGGCTTTTAGTGATTTTTCAAACCATTTATTTAATTTTACGGAGTGGTATTCTATTTTTCGGGAGCACTAATTAATTATCCTAAGCAATAATTATTTATCCAGTGGCTCAAAAATATCTCCCCAAATTTATAATTATTTTTTAGAATTTTTAGTTAATTTTCCTGAATTTTAAACCATTTTTCTACAATTTTTAAATAAATAATTCGAGTTAAATAAATAGAAATATATTTTTTTAATTCTATTTATGACGTGGTACGATCTGGGCTCTCCATTAGCATGGGGCACGAATTTTGGGGAGATCTAATGCTTGTGGTTGCTCAAAGGTGTTTTTCCCTTCACTCGGTGGCAAGTTGCTTCGGTAACATTGCCGACCCCCGTCAGATACGTGTTAGGAAGGATGCCGAAGCCTAGGGGGGTTCGGGGTCCCCTGCCGAGGTGCAGAGATACCTCGGTGTTGCGACACGTGTCAAAAGAGGGTTCGGCGAGTTTTTGCCGAAGTCCAGAGTGAGTTTTTCCCATGTTTGAGCGTCAGTGCCAAGAGCGCTCGGCAAGGCGTGCCGAAGTCCCAAAGTAAGAATTTTTCCATGTTTGGGCGTCGGTGCCAAGAACGCTCGGCAAGGCGTGCCGAAGTCCAAAGCGAGAGTTTTTTCTCACGTTTGGGCGTCGGTGCCAAGAGCGCTCGGCAAGGGGTGCCGAAGTCCCAAAGTGAGAATTTTTCCATGTTTGGGCGTCGGTGTCAAGAGCGCTCGGCAAGGCGTGCCGAAGTCCAAAGCAAGAGTTTTTTCTCACGTTTGGGCATCGGTGCCAAGAACGCTCGACAAGGGGTGCCGAAGTCCAAAGCGAGAGTTTTTTCTCACGTTTGGGCGTCGGTGCCAAGAGCGCTCGGCAAGGGGTGCTGAAGTCCCAAAGTGAGAATTTTTCCATGTTTGGGCCTCAGTGCCAAGAGCGCTCGACAAGGTGTGCCGAAGTCCAAAGCAAGAGTTTTTTCTCACGTTTGGGCGTCGGTGCCAAGAACGCTCGACAAGGCGTGCCGAAGTCCAAAGCGAGAGTTTTTTCTCACGTTTGGGCATCGGTGCCAAGAATGCTCAGCAAGGTGTGCCGAAGTCCAAAGCAAGAGTTTTTTCTCACGTTTGGGCGTTGGTGTCAAGAATGCTCGGCAAGGCGTGCCGAGCGTCCAAAGCGAGAGTTTTTCTCACGTTTGGGCGTCGGTGCCAAGAGCGCTCGGCAAGGGGTCCCAAAGTCCCAAAGTGAGAATTTTTCCATGTTTGGGTGTCGATGCCAAGAACGCTCGGCAAGGCGTGCCGAAGTCCAAAGCAAAAGTTTTTTCTTACGTTTGGGCATCGGTGCCAAGAGCGCTCGGCAAGGCATGCCGAAGTGTAACGCCCCGAATCCCAAATACAACTGAATTCGGGAGTTCTACAGGATCTTTCCACTTCATTTAGTATAATTTTACAAGGAAATTTGAACTTTTTTACTTTACATCAGAGTTACAAGT
The DNA here is from genome assembly GCA_017893485.1 of Hemerocallis citrina. Classification (NCBI taxonomy): domain Eukaryota; kingdom Viridiplantae; phylum Streptophyta; class Magnoliopsida; order Asparagales; family Asphodelaceae; genus Hemerocallis; species Hemerocallis citrina. Next base: position 52,152,672 of record CM030364.1, on the reverse strand, counting down.
AAAACATTACAATTTACACTGCGCAGCGGAAGTAAAATTACAACATTTAAATAAATGTACAACAACTTTGAATAGTCTTTAAGCATATGTTCCTCTTTAACCTTTATCAAGTCATTACCCTACATACAAAACTGTGGGTACATCAGTTTATTCAACCGACGAACATTATACACGGCCATCCTCTCTATGCCGGAAATAGTATAACTCATTTTCCATATTTAGCAAACACAAACTTGTCACATATCAAACTAAAGGGAATACCCTAATGATGTCGTGTTGTGATTGTGCACTTAGTCCTTAATGCAATTATTTATATTAGATGACACTAATGTGCACTTGTTCGGATTCTATGCATCCCATACTACATAGGTCCGAGGGCAAGCCCTTAATCGTTCTTCATCTTTGTAGGGTTCAATCTCTCGTCATGATTTAATCTACTACTGTAACTACGGTAAGTATCCTAGATGTTTTCTGACCTACGAACTCATGTCTAGGCGCCCTGGAGGGAATCCCATCGCACTGACACATGACTCATCATGCAGGCATCCTGTGGAAATTCAGCTCCTACCATAGACATGACACCACCCGTAGTCTTCAAACATCCCACGAGCGTCGCCACCGGGATGGTACTCTGGAGCAGTATCTACGCCCTGACTCATCATGGGACATCCTGGGATACGCTCTCGCCGCTGATCCAATGGCCCTCATACTCAATGTTTTTCTCTTACTTTCATCACGTCTTCACTAAGTAACTAATCCTTAGTTCTAATGAAATAGAATCATGAACAAAATCAAAGCACTAGAGTTAGCCTCTCCACTAAACCGGACTTGTTTGTTCGTTCAAACATGACCAACCTTGGTCTTTCATTTCAAATTTCATTTCATTTCTTTCCAAATGTCGGGGGAGACTTAGCTACTCTTTTGTTTCAATTCCAATTCACAATTTATAAAATTGAGCGTTCCAATTCATAAGTTCACATGTTGATTTGTCATACTCAAAAATATTTCTCTTTTCCAATCATGATTTCTAAATCGTTCAGTAGTCCATAATTATACATTAAATTCAACTATTCATCATGTAACTCATGAAATATTATTTTCACATTAAAGCCACATCGCTAGTTATTCAATCAAAGATGGACATTTACACATCATAATTTGTCGCACTATTCTCCATTGAGAATAATTCACATCACTTCACATAATTCCCTTCTTATTCATATTTCTTTTCTAATATTCCATTTCAAGTTCTTTTGTAAAATACAACTTTATACAAATGCAAGTGTAGAACTTATAGCTCTAAATTATACTTTTATTCTCTAAACATACTCCACTTCATGCAAATAATTCTCAAATTATTTTTCATAAACTCCACATATTTTTAAGATAATAATCATATTTTTTCCATATTTTTTTTGATCATTAAAACACCCAAAAAATTATTTTTCCTACAATATAAACACACAGCCGAGGCCCAGAGTCAAACCAGCGACCACAGGGAACCCAACCAAAGGCACAGGCCACTAGGCCGAGTGCTACACACGTTTAGAAGAGAGGGCGAGAGCATTAAGTGCTCTCGGCCGAACTGATTTATTTAAAAAATGTCCGAAACAAAAAAGAATGGTGTCAACAGGATTCGATCCCTCAACCTCGGAGAATCCCCCATGTATACTGTAGCGATTAAGGGTGATCCGACCACTCGAGCTATGGGCTCGGGTTGTCACTAGTACAACTCAAAATTTATTTAAAACAATGCTCTCTGTTATTTAAAACATTTCGATGTTCATCAAAATCTCAATTCAAAATACTCTTACTAACATACTGTAAAAATTCCAGATTAATCATTTCCATCATGAATTATACCCTAGTATATAAAAAATAATTTTTTGAAATGATTAAACATATTTTTCCCAATAATTAACACATATCTACCATACAATTTGGTTAATTTGATATACTACTACTAATACATTTTCTTTCGACATTTTAATTTCACTAATCTCTACACCAATTTTCTGCTCTTAATCATTTCACAAACATAGTAATTGCATCCTAATTCATTCGTTACAACGTCATAACAAAAATTCTATTTTAGCACATAAAGCAACGTTGTCAATTCACTAATTTTTTGCATATAATTTTTAATACTAATAACGAAGTTTTCTTTACACAATCCATAGCCATAATCATATCGCACACAACTTGAATTTTAATAATAAAACCACATACCATTGCATATCAACAATTCAATCAACTTAGCTCATTTTTCCAATTAAATGTGTACTCTTATTAATCTTTTCATGCTTCATTCTTTCCATTCAATCTAGCATGCATTTCTAATTAGAAATATAGAAAATTTACCCACCTTATTGAAGAAAAGTACAATCTAGCAATTTCCTAAACGAATGTCCTCGCAAATGAACGATTCTCCTCCTCGTCGACGCGCACACAAGCCAAGCCCGAGCACTCCACAAGCCAAACCCGAGCACCTTGTTTGATGAAAGCCAGCCTCTTCTCTTCTTGAATGATGCAAGCACAAAACTCCCACACACTCTCAATCTTTTACTCACTTAATAAACTACTAGATATTGTATTTAGAACTATAGGTTTGGAGGAAATAATTAGCACAAGAATACTAGCCAAAGTGGGGGGTATTTATATTAAAAATCTAGGAAAATGGATGGCTAAGATTGAAGTAGGAGTTAGAAGCAAATGGCTAAGATTTAAGGAGGAGTTACACTGTAATACCCTGATTTTTCAATTAATAAAAAATTATTTTATTTTGCACGTAGTGTGCACGTGCAATATTTTGGTTGAATTATTTTTTATTTAGATGTGTATAAATATTTAAATATGTATTCTCAAATTATTTTTACAAAAGCCTTTCTTTTAATAAATAGAAAGCCTTATTTTAATTTAATGAAAAGGCCTTTTTCTAAAAGCCCAAATGTATTTTATTTTATAAACAATTTTGGCCCAAAATAAAGCCCATGGATTAATCTTCTTTTTATTTAAACTTGTCATGTAGAAGACTATTTTATAACTATTTTATTTTTATACAAAATTAAAATGTACAAATTTTTAGGCCTAGTTGCATGCACGTGCACTACACGTACACGTGCAATGCACACTTTTTCCATGGCCGGTATGCATGCTTTTTGGAGGGAGTTTTGAAAATTAGACATGGTGTTCATGGAGGTAGTTATGTAGGTGTGGGTAGTTTTTATAACTCCTACTATAATCTTGGCCCTCCATCCTACAACCAACTAATCAATCTTGGCCCTCCATTTCACTTGTTTTCTAGTATAAATACCCCCCTCCCATGGCTATTTTCATATGCAAATTATATCTTTCCAAACTATAGTTCTATTTTAATATTAGTGTGAGTTATAAAAAAGTGAGAGTTGTGTGCATTTTGCTTGGAGAGGAGGCCGGCATCATTTCAAGGAGAAGAGCATTCGGTGGTGGTGTGTGGAGCTTGTGCGCGCGTCGTCTAGGAGGTGGTGGTTTCATTCGCAAGGACCTTGTTGCTTTGTGTGTTTATTTCTCTCCATTCAAGGTGGGTAAACATTTCATATTTCTAATATAGGAATATAAGCTAGATTTCATTGGCAAAATTGCATGAAAATGATTAATAAGAATGCGCCTTTAATTGAATAAATGATCTCTAGTTGATTGAATTATTGATATGCGAATTATGTGTGATTGTATGCCATAAGAATGTGACTACAAAGTGAGTTAATTATCTTTGTTTCTAATTAGAAATGATTCATGGAAAATGTTAGCAAGAATACATTTTTAATTGAAAGTTAGTTCACAAATTGATTGGTATGTTAATGAACAATTTGCAAGTGATTATATTGTTATTTAAGTTGTGGGTAAAATTTTCCTTGCTTATTAGAATAAATGAATGATGCTAGTATTGATGATTGAGAATACTAACGAGGATGCTAGTTTAATTGGAACAAAATTGAAGCATGCAAATTGATTAAGAAAGAGCACGCTTTTTGAAGGAACAACTTTCTTGAATGTTTGATGTGTGAGTATGATAATTGATAAGTGGCTATATATTTTTGTGATGCACATGATTGAACTAGAAGTATGTGTTGATTTAGAGAAAATACATTTTTTTGCTATCACTAGTTGCATGAAAAAGAAAATTAATACCTTGTTAGTGTTAATTTGTGAAGAGACCTCTTTAATTATTGTGGGGTTGGACAAATTCAAAGAAAGTAGATTTGTGTGTTAGATGAAAGATTTGTATCAGCAAATTTGTATAAGAAATTGGGATAGAAGAGATTTGAAGACTAAGTGTTAACCAATGTCGAAAATGAAGAATATAGTAGTTTTGATGAACAATTCATGGATTTGTGTGAAAAATATATTTTTATTAGTGCAAAAAATTATTTTATACTTACTGTTATGAAAATCATAAGAAGAGGATTTAATCTGGAATTTTTCAGTAGTTTTTACAAAGGCAATATGAACCAAGATTAATTTGAACATCGAGTTGTTTTAAAAACAGTACCAAAATGATTCATATGGGTTTTTATTGGGTATTGTGACAACCTGAGCTAGTAGCTCAGGCGGTCACTGAGTGCGGCTGGCTTCTCTGGGTTGAACGGTTCGAATCCCTGTGTCCACAACATTTTTTTCACACAACTTGAAAGTATATAACTTTCGACCCGAAAGCCATATATACTAAATTCGCCCCCTTTATATCGCTAGCACAGTTCGGCCACATGGCGGGTGCTCTTGGCTCTGTTTCCGTTGTGCCTGGGTTCGATTCTCACCCTCGGCATATATAAAAAAATATTTTTTGGGGGTTTTTAGATGTCCAAAAAATGTGAAAAAAATATGGTAATTCTCAGAAAAATGTAAGGAATTTTATAAGAATGATTTGGGTATTATTTGAATGAATTTAACTATGGTTTGGAGTCAAAATGCATAAATAGACATATGGTTCTATATGGATTATTGATATGGAATTATAACTTGAAAGAATAAGTGAATTGAAACATTAAGAGTTGATTTGGCAAAAAGAAATGTGGTTGTGTGACATGATGTAATTATTTTCTCACGTGTGGAATAATATGAAGTGTGTACATTATTTAGTAATGTGGAATTATTGCGATGCGATAATTGATAAGTATATGCAAATTTATGTGCAATGATGGACTTGTGAACAGAGTTAGGAATCATGAAATGAAAAAGAGATTATACATGTGAGTATGAGAACTCAACATGGAAATTTATAAGTTGAAGATTGTGAAATGAAAATTGAAATAGAGTAGCTAAGTCTCCCCCGGCATTGAGAAATGAAATGAAATTAGACCAAGGTTGGTCATGTTGAAATAAATGAATAAGTCCGGTTAGTGGAGAGGCTAACTCTAGGGATTTAATTTTTGTTCATGATTTTTAATAAAACTAAGGACTAGTACATAGTGAAGACGTGATGAAAGTAGAAGAAAAACACGAGTGATGGCCATCGGTTTTGCGGCGGAGATTATTTCACAGGTTCTTCACGATGAGTCGTGACATGACGTGGATACGGCTCCAGGGTGCCGTGGCGGCGGAGAGTATTTCACAGGTTCTTCACGATGCGTCGTGACATGACGTGGATACTGCTCCAGGGTACCGTCCCTGTGGTGACACTTATGGAATATTTGGTGACTGCATGAGGATCGTGTGCCATGAAGGAGGCTGAATTATCCATAGGTTCTTCACGATGCGTCGTGACATGACGTGGGATTCCCCTCCAGTTTCTGTACACGTGCTTGCACTCATAGATCATCTAAGACACTACCGTAGTTACAGTAGTAGATTAAGTCATAACGAGGGATCGAACCCTACAAAGATGAAGAACGATTAAGGGCTTGCCCTCGGACCTATGTAGTATGGGATGCATAGAATCCGAACAAGTGCGCATTAGTGTCATGTAACATAAATAAATGCATTAAGGACTAAGTGCACAATCACAACACGACATCAATAGGATAGTCCCTTTAGTTTGAAATGTGACAAGTTTGTGTTTGTTAAATATGGAAAGTTAAGTTATACTATCTCCGGCATAGAGAGGATGGCCGTGTATAATGTTCGTCGGTTGAATAAACTGACGTACCCACAGTCTTATATGCAGGTAAATGACTTGTTAAAGATTAAAGAGGAATGGATGCTTAAAGATTATATCATGCTGTTGTACTTTTATTCAATTGTTGTAAATTTTACTTCCGCTGTGCAAAAGAAATGTATAATATTGATGTAATCTCTGATGTATGATGAAAGTTTTTAATTTCCCTGTAAAATTGTACTAAAGAAAGTGAAAAGATCCTGCAGAACATCTCGAATTCAGTGTATTTGGGATTCGGGGCGTTACATACACTAACTACCCATGATCAAATAACCATCACTACCATGACTCTACTCAAAATTTTGATTTCCCTCCAAAGCTTCCAAAACCGGCCAATGCTAGGAAAGTGCACTTTGCACGTGTACGTGCAATGCACGTGCATGCAATTGCCTCCAAAAACTTGTACATTATATTTTATATAAAAATAAACCTTAAATTGTATTCTACATTACAAGTTGTATTTAAAAATAAAATAGCTCATGGGCTTTAGTTTATGGGCCAAAATAATGGTTATAAAAATAATAACTTGAATTAAATTTGGGCTTTAAGAAGAAAAGGCTTTGTGTAAAATAATTAAAAGCACATATTTAAATATCTATACTCATCATGATGAAAATATTTACCAAAAATACTGCACGTGCACACTACGTGCAAAATAAATAATTTTTCATTAAATGAAAAATTGGGGCATTACACGAAGTCCCAAAGTGAGAATTTTTTTATGTTTGGGCGTCGGTGCCAAGAACGCTCGACAAGGCGTGCCGAAGTCAAAAGCGAGAGGTTTTTCTCATGTTTGGGCGTCGGTGCCAAGAGCGTTCGGCAAAGGGTGCTGAAGTCCCAAAGTGAGAATTTTTTCATGTTTAGGCATCGGTGCCAAGAACGCTCGGCATGGCATGCCGAAGTCCAAAGCGAGAGTTTTTTCTCACGTTTGGGCGTCGGTGCCAAGAGCGCTCGGCAAGGGGTGCCGAAGTCCCAAAGTGAGAATTTTTCCATGTTTGGGCGTCAGTGCCAAAAGCGCTCGACAAGGTGTGCTGAAGTCCAAAGCAAGAGTTTTTTCTCACGTTTGGGCATCGGTGCCAAGAACGCTCGGCAAGGCGTGCCGAAGTCCAAAGCAAGAGTTTTTTCTCACGTTTGGGCATCGGTGCTAAGAGTGCTCGGCAAGGCGTGCCGAAGTCCAAGGTGAGTCTGACAGCTTGGAGATGACAGCTGGCCTTTTGGCCGTTGATCTTCTGACGATTTTGATCGTTAGTCATTAATGCGACGGTACAACATTTTGTCGTTTTGTGTAAATGGGCCTAACTATTGGTCTTTTGAAGCCCAACATCCTCGTTTTGTGTGCCAACCTCTATAAGTCTTACCCCCTTCTCATTTTTCACTTCTCCGAATTTTCACTCAGGCGATTATTTTCACTAGAGAGATTCGGGCGATCATCGACAGTACTCCGGTGAACTTTCCGACCGAGTGTGTCACTTCAAGGTAAATTATACTTAGTTTATTTCAAGTAGAAAATGTCTCTTTCCCCTATTATGGAACCCACCCCCTCTGCTGGCAAAGCGCCATCTCCAAGTCAGAGACCTCGCATCGACAAGGGCAAGAGAGTTGATGGTCGAGACACCATAGTGGAAGATCCGAAGCGTATGGGGGAGTTCGGCAAACTGCCAGGCGTATTGACAGGGGTCCATAGGGTTCGAGAGCTTCTGGAGGAGCACGCCGAGCGTATAGTATATGGCCGGGGGCGGAGCTTCGAGGAGAATGCAAGCGAGAGAGACCTCGGAAGAGGACGACACAGTCTCCATTCTTAATGAGGCAGACCTGGCAGCGATCCGGGAGTGTTTTCATATCCCGAAGGAGTACGAGTTGATGCTGCCGGGTCCCAGGGTGAGGGCCAACTTGCCGATGCCAGTAAACATGTGTTTCTGGCCGATCGACGCCTTCGTTGCCGGAGTGCGTCTTCCTCTCCACCCGTTCGCCGTTCAAGTGCATAGGTGGTTCAGGGTCAGCTCCATCCAACTAATGCCGAACGCATGGAGGGTCATCAACGACCTCGGAAACTTGACGGCTTCCTCGGCGACTCGACGTCGAGCATGCAATAGGTGAAGCACTTGGCGACACCGAAGGATCAAGCTGCCATGGACGCTGACAGCATGGGCTACGATGCCTTCGAGATCGCTCGCTCGGTGGTATCGGTGAGTATCAATTTTTTTCTTGTAGATAACTTGCATATTTGTTTCTCTAACTTTTTTATTGTTGTTCGGATGCAGATAACCGTCCACTTCGGTCATCTTATGGAGAAGATGACGGAGCTCGAGAAGGACCTCAAGAAGGAGGTCGACCGTGCTCGAGCTGAAAAAGCTTGTCTCGCCAAAGAGCTCGAGCAATTGAAGGTCGAGGCCGAGGGGAAGACGATGAGGCTGGAATACCTCGAAGGCCTCGTCATGAAGCTCAAGGGCGATCTGCTTCGGCAGAGGGAGGAGTCAGCCAAGCAGCAGGCCGAGGCTGTGGAAGCTGCCAAGGTTGCGGCGGCGAAGGAGGCCGAAGCTGCAATGATGGAGAAAGTACAGGGCTTTCTCGCGGCCAATATGGCGAAGGCATATGCTCGCGCCATTGAGCAAGTGTCAGAGCGGTACCCCGAGGTCGACTGCTCCGAATGGCGACTCTTCCCCGACCACGTCAATGGCTTCGATGACAAGTCCAAGGGGGAAGTAGGGGACGATAAAGGGGACGCCAAGGTCGAGATCGTCGGTGAACGCTAGGGGTCCGAGGTGACTCTGCTAGCGATGGTCGCGCCTTCGGGGGAATCCAATCCCGTCGCCCTGGGAAAGAGGTCGCCCCCTGACTTCTTCTGCTTCTTCTTTTTTTTTTGTACTTTTTGATGTATCGCCTAATTGCGGACTGACCACCGCACTTTTTTGAAATGAATGAAAATCCATCTTTTTGAGTTCGACTAAGTGCTTGCGAATCTTGAATTTACAAAAATTTCTTAAAATTTGGCTAAGTGTTCACGTCGCCCTGCCTAAAGGTTCGACTATGTGTTCACAAATTTTTTTCGAAATGTTGTTGTGTACACGTTGCCTTGTTTAGGAGTTTCGGTTTTGTGTTAACCAAATTCGCTAATTTTTGCTAAGTGTTCTCATCGTTTGCCTTGGAATTTTCAGCTCGTGGAGGTGACACAGCTGGTCGAAGCAACTCATGCGGCGGAGGAGTTACGTTCCTAGGTCGGCCTAAGGGTAACGAAGTTGTGCCTCACTAGATGCCGAGAGTGCCTTTATGAAGTTGAGTTGGGGCTGCGCAGAGCCGAAAGTGAACGAAATCATCTGCAATTAATTGTAGGCCACCGAGACATCGAGATTCGAAGACTAGAAGGGAGGCTTGTTGAGATGATCCCCAAAGGCGATGATGATGGCTCGTCGGCAGCCTTTAGTCTCGGCCTGAGGCTTAAGTGTCTCTGCCACTCCTTGTCAAAGATGATAACGGAGAGGGGCGAACTATTAGCTGAAATTCACCACTTGTGGATAGTAGAAGATGAGATTTTGGCGGGGAGAGAAGAGCTAACAACAGCGATGGGGAAGTTGACGGCGGAGCGTGACGAGTTGACGGCGGAGGTCGACGAGCTGAAGAGGGTTATGGTCAACAAGAGTATTGAGGTTACTCAGCTCCGCCGAATTATTGCCGACAGTTCTGGTGCCACAGGCTCCTCTGTGCTTCCTCGCTTCAAGATAGCCATGAAGGATGACTTGAAGCAATGAATAGTCAAGCTAGATGCGGAGGTTGCTCGCCTCAAGCCCTAATTGAGACGGATCAACGTCAGAAGCACTTCGTGTACCCATGAAGAGAGCGAGCGAGGAATTTCGTTTTACAAGCTTGCGACTCGCTCGCCCGTTACTCGGCGAAGTCCAGGTGACGCCGAAAGTGGGGTGGCTGTTTCGTCGAGCGGAGCGTCCATTGGTGCGACTGTCAGAAGCAGCGCAGAAGATACATCTCAGTTTGCCGGTTTAGGGACAAGCTCCGAGGTTAAGCGCCGCCGTCCCAGGGTGTCTTTAAACCGGAACATCCCCGCGCCTAGGAGGCGTTGAAGTAGTTTTTTGTTTTCCAAGTTTTGCACCTTGTCTAAGTATGAGGAGTCGGTCTTGTAATTTTGTTTTTTTAACTCACTCGTTGTAGAGAAAAGTACAAGTCTTGTAATTTGGTTTGTTCCCCAAACTTTATAGAAGCGAAGCTTGTTTCTTCTTTTGGACTTGTGTGTTTTGTTAGTCATCTATAGTTGTAGGAGCACTTATGAAGGGTGGGCCACTTCTTACTCACTTAAGAGCGAGCCTGTGAAGCGAAATCGAGCCAAATTTTGGACTCCGAGGGACGTGACACTATCTGGGGCATCCATATGAAGGTTTTACATGGATCTTGATGTAGAAGACGGTGTGGATTACGAGAAAATGCTATCTTGTCATTTTGTGGTCGTGGCCAAATCTGAGCCGTCTGATCAAGATCTTGCGCGAACTTCGGGGAGAAAGTTGTTTTTCTCCAATACGCAACTCGGAATGCAAGTCGCTCGGGAATGTATGCCTGAATATCTTCATCAGCTATCCATCCAAGTGAAGCAATGGGGCATTCATTCAAGTACAACTCCTCCAATTTTTGATAACTACTCAAAATCAGAAGCAAATCTTCCTTCTTATAGGCATGGAATGTTAACCTCATGAACTTGAGATTGATAAGCAGCGCTATGGTTTTTGCAGCCTCCCCCATATTGGAGCCACTGCAAATTGTAAGAGAAGCCAGTTTCTTGCAGTGGAGAGCAGCCTCTTGAAGAATTACTTCAACTTTAAACGAACCATAAGAATCAAATGTTAGCTCCTCCAAGTACTCTTCTCCCATGTCTAGTATAGTTGTAGAAACTTTGTCAGTTATCCAGCCAAGTGATTTGGATTCCGAACGCATCGTTTGAGTAAGTTTCAACGGTTGTGGGAGCAGTTCCAAATGGCGAACCAGTTCTAGCTCGCTTAAGAGCGAGCTTGCGAAGCGGAATCGGGCCAAGTTTTGGACTCCGAACACATCGTTCGAGTAAGTTTTAACGGTTGTGGGAGCAGTTCCGAATGGCGAACAACTTCTAACTCGCTTAAGAGAAAGCTTGCAAAGCGGAATCGAGCCAAGTTTTGGACTCCGAACGCATCGTTTGAGTAAGTTTCAACGATTGTGGGAGCAGTTCCAAATGATGAACCACTTCTAACTCGCTTAAGAGCAAGCTCGCGAAGCAGAATTGAGCCAAGTTTTGGACTCCAAACGCGTCGTTTGAGTAAGTTTCAACAGTTGTGGGAGCAGTTCCGAATGGCGAACCACTTCCACATCACTTAAGAGCAAGCTTGAGAAGCGGAATCGAGCCAAGTTTTGGACTCCGAACACGTTGTTCGAGTAAGTTTTAACGGTTGTGGGAGCAGTTCTGAATGGCGAACCACTTCTAGCTCGCTTAATAGCGAGCTTGCGAAGCGGAATCGAGCCAAGTTTTGGACTCCGAACACGTCGTTCGAGTAAGTTTCAATGGTTATGGAAGCAGTTCTGAATGGTGAACCACTTTTAACTCGCTTAAGAGCAAGCTTGAGAAGCAAAATCGAGCCAAGTTTTGGACTCCGAACGCGTCGTTTGAGTAAGTTTCAATGGTTGTGGGAGCAGTTCCGAATGGCGAACCACTTCTAACTCGCTTAAGAGCAAGCTTGCGAAGCGGAATCGAGCCAAGTTTTGGACTCCAAACGCGTCATTTGAGTAAGTTTCAACGGTTGTGGGAGCAGTTCCGAATGGCGAACCACTTCTAGCTCGCTTAAGAGCAAGCTTGCGAAGCGAAATCGAGCCAAGTTTTGGACTCCGAACGCGTCGTTTGAGTAAGTTTCAATGGTTGTGGGAGCAATTCCGAATGACGAACCACTTCTAGCTCGCTTAATAGTGAGCTTGCGAAGCGGAATCGAGCCAAGTTTTGGACTCCAAACACGTCATTTTTTGAAACACAATTAGGGTCTTAAACAGAGAGATAGATCGATCACAAAAGAATTACTAGGCAAAAAAAGTTCTTTATCAATAATTACTAGTCGGCCGCTTCTAAGTTGCAGACCGTTATTACAACAAGAAGATAAAGAAACAAATAAAAAGAAGATAGGAATGGCCCGATACTTGATGGTACTCGGAGAGGCATTCAAACACCTTTCTGGTACTTCAGTAAGTGGTCGGCGTTCCAAGTTCTCGGTATCTCTCTACCCTCAAGGTCTTCAAGACGATACGTTCCTGACCGAACTACCTTGGAGACCTTGTACGGTCCTTCCCAATTTGGAGCTAACTTGCTCTTCTGACTGGGGAATGAGATGACTAACTTTCTAAGGACTAAGTCCCCTTCCTTGAGATCTGTAGGATGGACCCTTTTGTTGTAGGCCTGCTCAATTCTTCTCCGGTAATTTTGCTGGTGAATTGAAGCTCTTTCACGGAGCTTATTGATCAGGTCCAAGTTCACTTGGAGCTCTTTGGCGTTCTGCTCTTCATCATAGGCAACAAGGCGAGGGGATGAAAAACCAACTTCTAAGGAAATTACGGCCTCGGACCCATAGGTGAGATTGAAGGGCGACTCTCCTGTGGGGGTCCGTTTCGTAGTGCGGTAGTTCCACAATATGTTAGAAAGTTGTTCTGCCCATAAGCCTTTGGCCGACTTATCTAGTCTCTTCTTGATTCCGGAGAGGATCTGCCTGTTGGCTTTCTCTATTTGACCATTGGACTGAGGATGGGAGACGGAGGAGAAGCAATGCTGAATGCCGAGGTCTTCACATAAAGAACGGAATGCTGCCCCTGTAAACTGTGTTCCGTTATCTGTTATTAGGACCCGAGGTACACCGAACCTACAAATTACATTTTTTTAGAAGAATTACAGCACTTTATTCTCAGTAATAGTGGCCAGTGGTTTGGCCTCGATCCATTTAGAGAAATAGTTGATTGCCACATCTAGGAACTTAAGCTGGCCTGGAGCTGGTGGGAACGGACCTAGCAAGTTCATCCCCCATATTGCGAAGGGAATTGGACTCGAGAGAGAATTGAGTTGTGCTTAGGGTAGGCAGCGGATGTTAGAGAATTGCTGACAAGGGCTGCATTTCCGGACATGTTGCTCGACATCTCGAAGTAGGGTAGGCCAGAAGTACCCGTAGTTCAAAACTTTCCTAGCGAGGGACCTTGATCCCGAGTGGGCTCTGCATATGCCTTCGTGGAGTTCTTGCAGGGCATACGAGGCTTCTTCCGGGGAGAGGCATCTTAAGTAGGGTCTGCCATCTACTTGGGTATAAGAGCGTTTGTACAAGACCCCTTCAACAAGGGTGTACCGCTTTGCTCTCGTTCGGATCTGGCGGGCTTCTTTAGGATCTTGGGGAAGGGTCCCATCCCTGAGGAACTCTATCAAAGGCTTCATCCAGTTGTCCCGGAGTTGGACGGGCAGCGACTCCATCGAGTCGGGGGCTTCTTCTTCTATGCTTGGTTTTAGGAGTACTTCGATTAGAACGGTCTGCTCGAGACCATGGAGGGAGGAGGAGGCCAATTTCGAGAGGGTATTTGCTTGGGAGTTCTCTTCTCTAGGGATCCGCTGGATTTGTGCCTCTTCGAACGAAGCCATGAGACTTTGGACCTTGGCTAGGTACTTAACCATTCGGTCGTATCGCGCCTCGTAGTCTCCTAAGACTTGATTAACCACCAGCTGCGAGTCACTGAATATTCAGACACGTTGCGCTCCTGCCTTGCAAGCCATGCCCAGGCCTACTATTAGGGCTTCATACTCAGCTTCGTTGCTGGAAGCTTTAAAGTTAATACGGAGGGAGTATTGGAGAATGAAGTCATCTGGGCCTGCCAAAATGACTCCGGCTCCGCTCCTTTCGGTGCAAGAAGACCCGTCTACATATATTGTCAAAATAGGCGGCTCATTGGCCGCTTGACTCACCTCCGGGATGGTGCTTTCTACTATAAATTTAGCTAAGGCTTGAGCCTTGATTGCAGTCCAAGGCTGATAGGATATGTCATGTTGACTTAGCTCGATCGACCACTTCATCAGATACCCGGAGGTCTCGGGCTTGTGCAGGATTTGCTTGAGCGGCTGGTCAGTAAGGACGACCACCGAGTGGGATTGAAAATAGGGGTGGAGCTTCCTGGCTGCCATAACCAAGGTGTATGCTATCTTTTCCAGTCTCAGATAGCGGAGCTCAGCGTCTCTAAGGACCTTGCTCACATAATAGATAGGCTTCTGAGCCTTGTCTTCTTCCTTCACTAGGACAGCACTGAGGGTCTGCTCGGAGGCAGCAAGATAGAGGTAGAGTGTTACCCCGGGAGTAGGCTTACTGAGGAGTGGGGGGTTGACCAGATAGGTTTTCGGTTGGTCGAACGATTTTTGCTGCTGCAGGCCCCACTCAAAGCCCTTAGCCCCCCTGAGGGCTTTGAAGAACGGAAGACACTTCTCCCCTGACTTGGATTGGAAGCGCCTTATAGCTGCGAGGCGTCCTGTGAGCTTCTGAACTTCTTTCACATTTGTAGGAGGAGCCATGTCGAGTATGGCTTTGATCTTCTCGGGGTTAGCCTCGATCCTCCTTTGGATGACCATGAATCCCAAAAATTTGCCAGATAAGACCCCGATGCACACTTATTCGGGTTCAGTCTCATGTTATGCTTCCTCAACATGTCGAAGGCTTCTTGTAGGTCAGTAACATGGTCTGACCCACGGACACTCTTTACTAGCATATCATCGACATAAACTTCCATGTTGCGGTCAATCTGATTCTGAAAGACCTTGTTGACGAGGCGTTGGTAGGTGGCACCGGCATTTTTGAGCCGAAGGGCATTTCCCTGTAGAAGTAAAGACCTTGATCTGTGACGAAGGATGTTTTCGGGATATCCGGCGAGAACATTCTGATTTGGTTATATCCGGAGAAGGCATCCAAGAAGCTCAACAGCTCATGGCCCGAAGTAGCGTCGATCAAGGTGTCGATGCTGGGGAGTGGAAAAGGATCCTTGGGGCATGCCTTGTTCAGGTCTGTGAAGTCGATGCAAATTCTCCAACTTCCATTTGCCTTCTTAACCATAACAACATTAGAGGGCCATCTCCTGACTTCCCATTACTTCCCCTACACATGCCTTGGTGGGGAACTTCATTTTCAGATGATAAGCTGACGGGACGGCTTCTAAAGCGGCCAGGGCAGGTCGGCCTAGAATCACAATGTAAGCGGCTGGGATGTCGACCACCATGAAGTCCATTGGCTCCATCCGGGTAGTAGGAGTTTTGCCAGCGGTTACGTCGAGGATTATCACCCCTTCGATAGTCACTAGCACTCCCGTGAACCTATGGAGCCTATAGCCAGCGGGCTTCAGCCTGTCCCGCGATAACTTGAGTCCTTGGAAGGCTGCTAGGAAGAGGATGTTGACAGAACTGCCATTATCCACCAGAATCCTCTCTACTTTGAAGTTAGCAATGTGGAGATTAATCACCAGGGCATCACAGTGGGGGGTTCGGACACCCTCTAAATCTTCATCCGAGTAAGTAACCGGGACTTCGAGACCTTTGGGAGGGGGTATGCTGTGCACCGAGTTGACTTGCCTAATGAAAGCCTTTCGAGAAGAGTTGGAGGTTCCTCCCATTGGGCCTCCATGGATGAGGTGCAAGATGCATTCTTCTTCAAACTCGGGAGTCTCATCGCGCCTCTCGGGATGCTTGTTAGCCCCCCTCAGGGGTGGAGGAAGATCGATTCGGTCATTTCTTACAAACTTGGACAGCTGCCCTCTCTGAATGAGGGCTTCGATTTCGTTCTTCAGAGCCCGACAGTCGTTGGTGTCGTGGCCGTGGTCTCGATTATATCAGCACCACTTCTCCTTGTCCCTCTTCTTCCCGAGGGTATTCATCTTCGAGGTAGGAGGCAGGACTCCTTCTTTCTCAACCTCCATAAGAATAGTTGAAACATTGGTGTTGAGAGGGGTAAACTTCTCAAATCTGGGAGGCGGGCGTCGCTGATCCCCGTTGTCCTTCTGGAGCTTTTTAGCTCGCCCATCTTCGGCTGCCTTTCTCTTGCTTCCTGAGGAAGACCCCTCGAATGTGGGGCGATGTTCAGCTTCCTCAGCCTGGATGTACTTCTCACTTCTGAGAATAAGGTCGGAGAAGTCTCACGGGGGCTTTTTGGCTAGGGAGGAACGGAGGCTCGAATTGAGGACGTTGGACTGGAAGGCGGCTGCAGCGACCGATTGGTCGAGGGAGGCAATGAAACTAGCTTCCGCGGTAAACCGCTTAACATAATCTCTCAGTTTCTTACCCTTCTTCTGATTGAGGAGGAGTAGTGAAATACTAATCTTCTCGGTTCGGCGGCTGCTCACGAAGTGGGTGACGAAGAGGGTCTCAAATTGTTCAAAAGAGAAGATGGAGGATGGGACGAGGAGGGAGTACCATTCCCAAGCCGGGCCTTTGAGAGTAGCTGGGAAGGTCTTGCACAGTAGAGCATCGGAAGCTTGGTGGAGAGTTTTGAAACTCTCGATGTGATCCACGGGGTCTGACTCCCCCGTATATGTCTCAAACTGTGGTGGCTTGAAGTTTGCTAGAACGGGAGCCTCCATAATGGTTCGGAAGAACGGAGGTCTGCTTGGGCGGAGGGTCCTCCCTCTCAGCTCCTCTTCCCTATCTAGTTGACTGAGGTGCCTCTCCATCTCGTGGAGACAGCGATAGACTGCATCATCCCTTCGACGGTACCCCAGTGAGCCTCTGGACTCATCTTTGCACGAAGGGGAGCGTGGGCTACGACAACGGTAGCTCGGAGAATGACGAGGACTTAGAGACCGAGAACGAGGGCTTTGAACTGGTGGAGGAGTGGGGACCCTCTGAGCATTATTATTGTTGTTTGGTGGGAGGTTGAGGGCCTGCAAGATTGTAGCCTGGAACTGTTGGAACTCGGCACGTATGATAGGTCCGTTCTCGTCCCTCTGGGGCTGCCGACCAGTAGGAGAATAAGGTCTTCTTCGATGGTACTCCGGGGACTCCCTCCGCCTCCTATGGAGAGGGGACCTTCTGTGGTTGCGACGGCAAGGAGATCGCGCATTCAGACGTTCTGAGCGGGAGACTCCCTCACGGGCCCGCCTTTCATCCAAACGGTGGCGAAGGTCCTCTTCTTTCTGCCGGTTGATGAGGACATTGCGGAGGTCTTCTGAGGGCCGAGGGTTATGGGATGCCATGGAGTCAGTTGAAGGGTTATGTACAGAGATATGGTCGCGGTGAAGAGGTTGCTTCTGAGGGGGAGGACGAGAGGTCCCTACAGCGTTCTGGGGCCCGAGTGGAGCCTACTGGTGTTGAAGATTTTGGAGAGGAGGTTGTAGCTACTGCAGCGGCTGATCCGGTTGAGGAGGGAGTTGCCCTTGCTGCTAGACGGTTTGGAGGGGAGCCTCCTGTCGGGGTTGAGGAGGAGTGGGCCCACGGTTGGACCCTTTAGATCTTAGTTTCCTAGGAGGCATTACTGGAGGTGATCTTAACCGATGGAAGAAGATGGATTGCTATTCGTGTTTCCCACAGACGACACCAATCTGTTGCCGCTGAAATCGGTGTGAGGGCAAACAGATAGATTTGTGAATTCTTGGGATGTCGAATGGTCAAACCTGAACACCTTTCCGCCGGAGTTTGACCGTGATCTCTCGCCGCTGACCTGCAAAAAGTGCGAAACACCGGGGTTGATCCCGGCGATGCACCCTCCGACGCTCAAGTCAGTAATCAGAAAGATTATGAAAGAGCTTTGATTGGCAAAAGATTGATTACTTGGTAACAGTGGGGGATGGGGGGTATTTATAGACGCCTTAGGGACCAGTTTTGGGATAAGATCAAATCCCTACTTCCCAGTGAATGGATAGAAGCGACCAGGGCCGTTGATTAAGGACAATCATAAACCCTAATTCTATCCAGCTGGACCGGGTTTCTTGCGGATTGGAACCCGCACTCAGTTAAGACGGATCCATTCGTAGGTTTTTGGGCTTTTGGGAAAAGACTCAGTTCCCATTTCGGACCCGTTTGTAGGTAAAATAACCATTTTACCCCTGAACTTTAAGATTCGTACCTGATTTGGACGGTTTCGATTTAACCCCATTTTTAGCCATATCACCTTCCATTCAAGCAATTTTGGAGGTCACTCCTGTTGTAGGGAGAGTATGAACTGACGAAGGTCCAGCTGTACTTGAGGCGCTCCAGGAGGTACCGTGGAGGGTGTGAATGTGTAGACCAACCCCCTACTCTCACCAATACGCTGCGTACGGCGTTGACTTCTTCATGAGCCCCTCAGTAGAGCCTCTTTGGAGTGAAGCTGGGTAAGCTGTTGAGGTTGTTCCAGCTGAAGGGGTTGGTTTTCTATTTTCCACAGATGACACCAATCTGTTGTTTCTATTTACTGGGTGTGAGCAAACAGATGTTGTGAATTATTTTTAGAAATAATAAAGGAAATGAACTTTTAGTTTTCACCGATATTGACTGCTGCAAACTGATCTCGATTCCTGAATCTGACTCATTCGAATGGTTGGATCTGATATGAATGGTGATGATCACTCTGATTGACCTGCAAATTCTGAAACACCGAGGTTGGCCCCTCCAACAATCCTCCGACGCTCAAGTAAAAACTCAGAAATATATGAGAGATTTATGTGGCAAAATACTGATTACCTGATTCATGTGGAGGTCATGGGGTATTTATAGTCGTTTTGGGACTAATTTCAAGATATTGATTTATCTCTACTTCCCGGCGTTTTGATAGAATTGGTTATTCTACTCTCCATGAAGAGATATAGTCGGTTACCCTTCTCTTGATAAAGAGAGAGGATTAGTTGACTTCCTTATTCATGAAGAAATAGAAGTAGTTGTAGAGATAGAGTTAAGACTTTTTTGCAAAGAGATATGGTTTTTAAACGGTCTCTTATGGATAATTATGAGTTTAAAATAATATTTTAGATAATGATGAACTCCTTCAAACTGAACCAGACAAGCCTGTTTTGAGTTGTTGGACTTGAAAAATGCCTAACTCCCATTTACGGGTCCGTTTCTAATGAAATTTACTGATTTACCCATGACAGCTTTAAGATTCGTGTCCAATTTGAACGGTCCCGATTTTGTTCTATTTTTACCCATATCAATATCTGTGGTACCTTGTGTTGTGCCTCTTGTTCTCAGTTGTTTGTTACAGATTTTGGGCTTTTGAGAAAAGTTAACCGTTTCCTCATATAGGTGACTTTGTGGGTAGAGAGTGCTAAGGCACGCAGAGGAAATTCATCCTACAGGTTAAGTGATCATTTCCATTGTATATGTACATATTTTTCATTAAATTTCTTCTTCTGAACTGCTTTCTATCGATTATATTGTTCTGATATATACTTATTGTATAGAGATTTTGTATCATTTTGTTGTTGAGGCAGCAGTCTTTTGTAGATATCTTTCAGTGGTATATCTAGAGCTGCAAATGTATTACCTTACAGTTTCTAGTTACATATACCTTTATCATTTACCAGTTTTTTTTTCCAAGAAGAGAGACAGATTGTTCATTGGTCTATTTGTCCGTTGTCAATACTGAAAAATCATGTTTCATCACCAAAATTTTGAATTTTCTATCGAGAATCATATTGAATTGTTGTTTATCATGTTTCCATCATTTTCGATAATGAAGGATAGCAAGGATATAACCACCGATTTTGTTGTTTAATTTTGAGTAATGCTTTAGCCACTACCAATTTCACTACCATTTTCTTCACTACCTTAGGTGGCATACTCTTATTGGAGAATTCTCCCACCTACTCTATCATTCCCTACCTATTGAAATGTGCCACATAAGATAGTGAAGAGAAATGTAGTGAAATTGGTAGTGGCTCTAGCGTTACTCATCATCAATCCTCTTTCAATGCTAGTGGTCCACCAAATTCCAGTAATGATGATGATGCTTCTCTGCGGAATGCAGAACGCCCTCCCCCCCACCCCCACCACACACACACGCCCCCCACCACACCATTTTTTTCAATTCTAGGGCCCCAAAATTTGTAGTCCCTTTACAAATATAGGCACGTATTTTGTACGTTAAAAAATATTGTTATTAGGGACCCAAAAAAAATTATTTGGGCCTTCAGAAATATTTTTTAAATTATTTTGGATTTGGGCTTGATTGAATTTAAGACTTTAAATTTGGGTGATTTTTAACAAATCCACATTCAAATCAATAGAAACCCAAACCCGATATCCACATTCAAATCTCTATTCAAATCCACATTCAAACCAACAATCCAAACCCGAAACCCGACCCAATCACTTATACCCATACCCTCTTTCTTCTCCCCAATTTTTCAACCCGACTCTATCATCTTTCTTAGTCTGCGTTGCGTTCTTCCCCTTTTTTTTATTCTCCCAATCTCTAACTATTAAAACACTAATCTCTAACTCTCAATTCCCAGATCCAATCAACTCCACTTCCTTCAAAATCCGAAACCCTAACCCTAAATTCGAAATCTAAATCTCAAATTCGTGGGAACAGTGGCCAGTGGGTCTGTAGGTGTGGTGGACAGGTGGTGCCTAATGGATGGTGGGTGTGGTGCAGTAGGTGTTGTGTGCAGTGGGTGGCCAGTGGACTGAGTTATTTATTGGTAGCTATTTCTTACTCAATTTATGTTAGGGCTTAATGAGTTGAATATTGAGTTCAATTTTATGTTCAATTTTATGTTCAATTTTAGGGCTATAAGTTAATTAGTTCAATTTTATATTATTGATAGCTATTTCTTAATTAGCTCAATTTTATGTTAGGACTTATGTAGTTATTTCTTAGTTGGTTATTGAGTTGATTAATTAAGTTGAATAGATTATGACTTAATTAAGTTAAAATTTCTTCACTTAAGTGCTATTTCATTTTCATTTCATAATTTTCTGTTTCGGTTTCTCCTATGTTTCTGTTTCATTTCACTTAAGTGCTATGTTTCTGTTTTATTTTCATTTCATAAATTTTGATGCACAGAATTTTTCTCATATAATTATGAATATTTCATTTTCACTTAAGTGCTATTCCTATGTTTTGTTTCATAATTTTCATTTCATATATGTAGAGGTGGAGGTGAATTGTTGAGACAGCTTCATGCATTAAATGAGGTAGAATTAGAGTTTTCCATCACCAAAAGAGTTTTTCATTAACAGATTTTACATATTTGATTATATGTTTTGAGGCTCAATTCACAATTCACAATTCACGGCATTCTGATTATCCATTCACAATTGTTGAGGTTCAATTATATGTTTTGCATATCTGAATAGTTTAATGCATGTTTTTGAATGCTTTTCGTATGGATGCTTATGTGGATGCATATCTGATTGATGATTTTTACTTTATTTTGCATATCTGATTGATGCTTATGAGTGAACTTGTCGATGATATATATTTTGCATATTTTGCTTTGAACAATGTGCAAATTTTTTTTGTGTGTGTGTATATATATATATATATATATATATATAGAGAGAGAGAGAGAGAGAGAGAGAGAGAGAGATCTTCGGTTGCACACTACTTTGGTGAGCACTCCCTGAGCACTCACAAAATAGAGCACCTATGACAAATCTGAACCGCTCATATTGTTTTATATACCTAAGATAGCCTAACAATAAAAAATCAATTAATTTGAAATTCATTTATCCATGATTTACATCATCACAAAATTGTATGGCTGAAAATTCTAACAACATGATGGATGGGCAAATGAACTTCAAAATACTTGATTTTTTATTGTTAGGCTATCTTAGGAATATAGAACAATATGAGCGGTTTAGATTTTTTTATAGGGTCTTTATTTCATGAGTGCTCACGGAATGCTCACCAAAAGTAGTGTATATATATATATATATATATATATATATATATAATGTATGGGGGCCATTTTGGAAGTTCGTCTCGGGCCCCGGGAACTCAGGGCCGGCCCTGATGGAATGTATCGCCCAAAATCTCATGTCTTAGCCAGTAGCACAAATTGGCACTCAAGGCCTTGTCTTGATCAATGACAACCAACCTCCAGCATAGTTTTCACAATATGATCCTTTCAGTGCATTGGGCTCCAGGACAGACGATCGTATCTGAATAAATATGAGACTATACTATTTAGGACTCTGATCTTGATCTGCTAATGTTTTTATACAGAGTTGTTATGTTCAGATTGCTGAATTGAGACTGGGGAATGACAAGTTGTCAACCGAGAGCAGCAAGGTGATGTAAATTTCCTTTTAGGGGCACCATGTTCAGTTTGAGGACTCAGAAGAGATGTCAGCATTATATCACGAAAAGTTGAATAACAGTACTAGGGACCATCCATCCTCATTGTATAGTTGATAAAAGACACATTGAAGGTTCACTCAGAGAGGGCCACAGTAGATATTTAGTGCATGGATAATGATATGCCATGAAACATCGCTTGCATTACAGCCTATCGTAGAACTTATTTAAATATTTAAAATTAAGAAAAAACACCAAAGTTCTGTTAACGTAGTTATCCTAAGTTATCTGATAATTCATGTAATAGACCTCGAAAATTTGGGGCTACGAGTTGCTTTTCTATTTTAATGCATATCTCTAATCTCTAATATTATAATGGAAGAAGCCTCGTCATTTGTCAATCTATCAATATATACAACGTACGTGTATAACTACTATAAAAGAGGTCTTAGATTCAAATCCAGAAAACGTCTGAATTTTTACTTTAAAAAAACTATATTTATTAAAACGTGCATCGCACGTATAAATTTCTAGAATAAATAGATTATAAGTATACTAGCAGTATGATACAAGAAAACCATATCTGAGCTAGTATGATACGTACCGATGACCATAATATAAAGACGAAACAATCCAATATAAAATTTCATGTCAGCACTTAGCACTGACTGAATAAAGATTGAATCCCATAAGAGTAACATGCATGGCCCCTCAGTGCTGTTAGCATTATAGATTATAAGTGACATGACATTGAATAGAAATAAAAGCACTAAAGCAGATTATATCGATGGTCCTCTTGAGTGCTGGTATGTTTAGCTAGTTATGAAAGCCATTACTCAATAGCAGGTTGATCATTTTCTTATTGGATCGTTTAGCGGATGCGGGTCCCTGTGTCGCGGTACGAGGGAATACTCTATGCTAGTCCTAACTGGCATGAAAATGATATTTGTCTTGAAATTTATTTGGGCAGGTGATGGAGAGTGCATCATCAAGTTGGATCCAAAGTTAGAATTTGTAGTTGACAGATGAACCTGGAACCTGAGCGTTTCGGGTAGAGGTGCAAGTTGGTCAGAGAAATCCGGATCAGTTGTGATTCGTATCCTATATTTGGTTTGTTGCACTTGGAGTTTACTGCAACTTGAGCTCCAGCCTCAGTGGAAAAATATCTGAGAGATAATGATATCAGAAAATCCTATAGAAGTAAGATAAGTAACAACAACAACGACAAAACATTTTTATCAACTAGTTAGGGTCGGCTACATTAATCCTGGTTTTCCATTCTCCTCAGTTTAGTGCAATATGTTATGTAATGTCACAAGCTATCATAATTTTGTGCATTGAGCTATCCACTGACATTCTCAGTTTGTTTGCCTTCCATTTTCTTTCTGAAACAGTTAAAATTCAACTCATAGTTTTTTTTTGTTTTTTTTTCCGAAATGATAAACAATACCTATAAATATTCTTCACAAAAACGGTTAGAATAGAGGAAAAAATTTGCTTTAAGATTGTTAGAACTTGAATTTCGTAAAATAAAAATTCCTAATAATCTTCGTGAAGAAGTACAATTACAGGAATAAAAAATCAAACCAGGCAATTCAATACAGAGTCGAGATGAAGATCTCTGTCCTTAAAGCAAAATTTGCCCCGTAGTGTGACGGTAGTTGACGAACTGCCTCCCCGAATACAACTGTATTATCTTCTTTGAAGAGCAGCACCCAAGCTTCAGAGACACCAGCAAACCAGTAACTGCATTGTACTCTCGGACTGACTTAGAGGAAGAAGGAGGAGAGTTTTAAAATTCAAAATCTGTGTATCATGACAGATAGAATTGACTGGTCTTATAGGAGATGAGGGCGTAACTGATGGATCAATTACTCTGTAACAACTCTGCTGTTACTCTGTTGTTACAAAGTTATGGCACCAGTTACAGAATTTCAAACGCCTCAACAGAAAACTGGATCCAGAGAAAAATTCGGAGCAGGGAAAAAAATAATTTAGGCTGGACATAACCAAACCAAGTCGAGACTAGCCGAGCCGAAGGCGAAGCCGAAGCGGAACCGGGCTGGGCCCGCGCGCGTGTGTTTTGGCTAGGTTCTCTCTCCACTATACGTTAGTGGTAACCCCAAGGCTACACCCTTTAGTCCATTTCTTTAGCTTATATAGTAGAGAAATCTTTCTCAACTTTCGATGTGGGACTATCCATTTTCTCTAAATTCCCAAGTTAGTACATTTCGAGTACCAACTTTGGACCAACATTTATCATTCATACGGAATCCGTTTTTGGCAAATGAGTACATTATGGAATAGTACTCGACGAGAGGAACGCGGTCCAATTATTTTTCGGCATTGCCGGTGGTCGGAGCCCACCGGAATCAGGCCCGGAAAGTTGGTGCCAAAAACATTTCCAACAATCCCCATATGAATGGAAATAACCAGACAATACAATGTAGACACGACAAAGAAAAAGACATGACATAAAAGACTTTGAGAGTACAATCGGAAAATCACTGCATCAAGAATGGTAGTAATTTTTAAACTTTGAACCACCCCTAGTGAGTAGCCATCGGATTCACTTGACCAGGTAGTGAACATGATGTATTGAACTACCCAGGCTTTGATGTAAACCTAGACAATAGCTATCACACAGTTTCATCTCCTTACAGAACTAGGTTTTCTTGTTGTGTTTATTTTGGCCTTGAACAATCCTGGCTAATCATGAGTGAACTTGGAGAATGTAGACTCTCTTCAGTCTCCTAGAAACGATCCTATTTCACACTCACAAGGCGATTGCCCATAAAGAGTATCCTGCCATACCCCGCTTTATTTCAAAGCTATGGGAATCATTAAAAGTAAAGCTTATCCTAACCCCTTACAGGCAGCACTATTTATCATCCTAAGAATGGGTAGGAGATTTTAATCGCTCAATCTCACGTCGATTCAATAAGATTTAGTTGTCCCCTTGAACCTAGATCTTGGGATCTCCAGTCACCTAGGTAGGATTTCCATCAAGTGTCCTCTTTCAGCATAGGCTTTAAACCCATTACTCGTGATGATCTCACAACTTGCTTTCGCGGCAAACCTTTAGTAAATAGATCTGCTAGGTTGTTGGCCGATTTTATATACTCTATAGAGATTATTCCATTTGAGATCAGTTGTCTAATGGTTTTGTGTTGCCTTCTGATATGACAATACTTACTATTATACATACAATTCAGTGCCCTTGCTATAGCCGATTGGCTGTCACAGTGTAACTCCTATTTCTCATATCTGTATTTTTCTACTATATTTGCATTCCTTGTACTCTTTTATCAATTTGAGATCTATATTTTGTTCCAATTCTAATAAAATTATTTTATTTGTTCAACTCAATTTTTGTGCAAATATTATTTCAATTTCATTGTTCGTGTCTGCTCTTATGTGTCGTTCTTCATAAAGAATGGACTGCTTCATCTTATCTATTTCATTTTTCCTAATTTTAATGTATTTGGACTCAATCTCTTGTTGGATCCCACTCAAACCCATTATCCAAATACCCAATAACCCAAAACCCTCCTATTTAACCTTAAACCTACTCAACCCTAACCCCTATTACTGTGTAACCCTATTCTTTTTCCCAGCTGCCTACCCTCTCCCACTCCTATCTTCTTCCTTCGCTCAATCGAAAACCCATTTCTTGGAGCCGACCCCCGTCACTTCACCGCCATCGCCTCCTTGCTCCGTTCTCACCACCATCATCCTCGACAGTGTCTCCCGACCACCAACTCATCCCCCGCTCTTCTTCAACCTCACAACCGCCTCACCTTTGCTCTCCCACTTTGCCATTACCCATCGTCGTCGCCACCTCATCGCGAACCCATTACCCCTCATCCCCTACAACTCGAGCATCCTCGTCGCCTCGCCCAATCCTAAATCTCCAAAGCCTACCCCCGCTGACTCCGCTGTTTTCGAACACAAGAACAGAGCTCCACCTCCGTCGCCTTCCCATCATCGCCGTCGCCGTCGTCGTTTCTAGACCTTCTGATGGATCCACATTTGCTATCTTGTAGCAATGGAAATCACAGTTTTGGTACAGCAATGTCATGCTGTCCAGATTTGAGATTCTCGTTGTTCTTGATATTTTGATTTGTTTTGACCCTCGAACTTGCATCCTGCCTAGACTAGACTTGTTCCATATTCTTGATTATGTTTACTTGACTTATTTTTGCATACTTTCATGCTTGCTTGATGTTAATAATAAATAATAAGCCGGGGTTTAAAGGAAAGACCATAGTAGTGGACAATATAGGTAAGTGTACTCGGAAGGGGACCAGTGTTTCCCACTTGATACATGCCTCATGAACTAGTATATTATTATTCGATTCATGAACTAATATATTATATGATTCATGAACTAGTATATTATTATCCGATTCATGAACTAGTATATTAATTGATTCATGAACTAGTATATATTTGATTCATGACTTTTCTTACTATGACTTGACACATTGACTAGTTATATGATTACCCGATTCATGAGCATGACTTGCTCGATACTTGATACCTGAGTACACCGCCCTATAGAATCCACCACAAGACCTAAATGTAACTTATTGTATGTAGCAACCATGTAGTAAAAGTATGGATGCATGAAGTGCTACCTAGATAGTAATAACCAAAAGACTTGATATATAAAACTTGACACGTGCTTACTTGATTACATGATACACGAGATTTGATATTTGATACTTGAGCGTAATACTTGACACTAGACTTGAAACTTGTTACTTGACACTTGTACTCGATACTTGTACTTGGTGTTTGATATCATTACATATTCACTTGTCACTTACTCTACTACTAGTACCTGTTATCCAACCTTATCACTTGAGTTACCTTTCTTGCTAGCTAATTTCTTGAAACCCCACAACTTGTTGTATCCCTATTACATTCTTGATTCCAAATCTTGTTCCATATTTCTTGTACGTATTTTACTATTTGCGACCCTAACTTGCACTAAGGGCGTTTCTCTTGTTTTCTCTATTTTCTCCTTTTTATGTATATAAACAGAATTTGGAGATGTATTGCTTGCTGGAATTGGTGAGCAGACATTCTAGGCTTCACTTGGAGCAAGGACTTGTTTAAATTATTAGTTTCCTTTGAGTTATTTATTTCTTTGCTACTTAAAACTTGTAACGGGCTTATGTTCCCGAGTTTTATTCTTTTGATTCAGATTTGAGAACTATTTGGGATATTATTATTTTGTTTCAAATTGTTTTCTGTTACTTAATAAATTATTCATGCATGCATGGTTGTGTATATTTTGTTATATTCTTGTTATGATGCTGAGTCGATCCTACAGCTCATGAATGATGAATATCATTCGCTGGGCTTTGTCACACGCTTGTATTCTGTATTTTTGGGAAGCGGGACGTGACAAGATTTTTAGTGGTATCAGAGCCAGGTTTGGCTAATGTGTTAGTTTGACTAATACATTAGACAGACTTGACTCAGTCAGGATTAACTCAATATTTAACAGGCCATGTAATTGCATGAAAAAATTGATTATCAACTTGATATGGATACTGATTGTTTTGGGTTTATGCAGGCTATGGCTCGTAAGAATGTTTCATCCTCCTAATCTGGGGGTGATCAGTCAGAGGAACCTGTTATTGTGTAGATATTGCAGATGCAACGTGAACAGAATGAGCAACTGATGTAACAAATGATGTAGATGCAACGAGAACATGGTGAACTGATGAGGGCAGCTATGGAAGCTGCCAACAGAGACCCCTTGTACCTACGCCTGGGGTGCTGCCACCGAGACCTGGCAATGTAGTAGACTTCATGAGGCTACATCCAGACAAATTCACAGGTACGGAAGGTTTGCTGGAAGCCAAGCAGTGGCTCATTAGGACTAAGCAGTTTTTGATCGCAGCGCGAATAGCTGATGTGGATCGCATGGATGTCATGAGCATCCAGCTTGTTGACCTCGTCCACATCTAGTGGCGAGCTGAGATGGAACGGCTAGGGCGCCCCATCGCCTGGGCCATCTTCAGGGAGAGATTTCTCACGAAGTTTTTTCCCGATGTCACCAGAAATGAAATGGAGCGGCAATTTGTCGCACTTACTCAGGTTCGTCAAATAGTGTTTATTATGAAATTTTCATTGTTAACTCATGATATATCAATGTTTAACTAAGACACTATCTTGAATCAGGGGAGTTGGACCGTAGGCGAGTATGCTGCGGAGTTTATCCAGCTGAGTTGCTTTGCCACGTCCATGGTGGAGAATGATGAGGATAAGGGCTGTCATTTCTTACTGGGCTTGGACATTGAGATCCAAGATCGCCTAGTTGTCCTGAGACTTCGATCCTATGCTGACATCCTGGAGGCTGCCAGGAGACAGGAACAGACCAGTAGGCGGAAGCGTGCCATTCAGCGGCCCGCTCCGCATCCTGTCACTGCTAGGCCCACTGGAGGGCCAATCAAGAGGCCAGTTCTAGTCCACCCTACTAGGGCTGCTCCCTTCCCTGCTGCTGCTCCACGGAGGGGAGGTTTCTGTGACTTCTGTAAGATTCTGGGACACGTGCGTGGGGATTTTCAGCGAGCCAACCATCGATGTTTTAGGTGTGGTGCAAGTGACCGCACAGTTCGGGACTGTCCAGGGGGCAGGCTAGGCCAGCCTACAGTCGTGCCGACTCGTGATCAGTTCAGGCGCCACTTCCTTCTCAGCATCAGATCGACAGTCAGAGGACCGCTGCCCCGAGGAGAGGTCAGGCCTTCAACCTCACTGCAGAGGAAGCCGAGATTGCAGAGGAGGTCATTGCAGGTATATTTGTGTTTTATTATTTTATTATCTGTTCCCTGCTTTATTGTTATCTTTGCATCATTCATTGTGTGGTTTCTTTTCACATCAGTATTTCTTAATCCTTATTTATCCTGCACTATTCATCTCTTTCTATGTTTTTGATTCTATCATAGGTATCATTCTAGTCCATTCTTTTTCTGCCCATGTCCTATTTGATTCCGGGGCAACCTATTCTTTCGTCTCTTCCCGCTTTGTGGATCAGCATCAGTTGGAGTGCAATGCTATGTCGGCAGATTGGAACATCACCACAGGTGGCGGTGTTGTCATTTGCTCTAGGGAGTGCAAGCAGAGCCCTTTGGTTATTGGGGGTACAGATTTCAAGGCAGATCTGATAGTGATCGGGAATTCGGGGTTTGATGTGATTCTCGGCATGGATTGGTTGGGAGAGTCTCATACTGTTATTGATTGCTGATCGAAGAAGGTTGTGTTCAAGATTCTGGAGCATGCAGAGTTTGAGTTCCATGCTTGGGAGACACCCTTGGGCGTGGTAAGAAGGTGACAGATGAGAAAGGTTGTGCAATGGAGTTGCATACTGCTATGAGGCTGTGCCTCTTGTAGTGCTAGAATTCCTGGATGTGTTCCCAGAGGAATTGCCCGGGTTACCTCCAGATTGAGAGGTGGAGTTCGGCATTGTGGTTTAGCTGGGTACAGTGCCGATATCGAAGAGCCCGTACAGGATGGCACTGATTGAGCTAGCAGAGCTGAAGGTGCAGATTCAGGGATTGTTGGATTTGGGTTTCATCAGGCCCAGTGTATCACCGTGGGGAGCTCCTGTTCTGTTCGTCAATAAGAAGGACGGAAGCTGCAAGTTATGTATGGATTACCGAGAGATGAACAATGTCACTGTGAAGAATCGGTATCCACTACCTAGGATCGATGACCTGTTCGATCAGTTGGGCAGTGCTGCAGTCTTTTTGAAGTTGGACCTTTGCTCGGGATACCATTAGGTGAAGGTGAAGGCAGTAGAAGTGCAGAAGACTGCGTTCAGGACCAGGTACGGGCATTACGAGTTCTTGGTGATGCCCTTCGGAGTCACGAATGCCCCAGCAGTGTTTATGAGCCTGATGAACAAAGTTTTCTCCTAATTCCTAGACAGATTTGTGGTGGTCTTTATAGATGACATCTTGGTGTATTCGTGGAACCGGGAAGAGCATGCTGACCATCTGAGGTTAGTCTTGCATACTCTGAGGGAGAATCGACTCTTTGGAAAACTCAGCAAGTGCGAGTTCTGGCTTGACCGAGTCACATTCTTGAGACATATTATCTCGGGTGAGGGAATCTCTGTAGATCCGTCCAAGATTGCTGCAGTGAAGGATTGGCCAGTGCCTAAATCAGTTTCAGAGGTGAGGATCTTTCTCGGGCTAGCAGGGTATTATCGGAAATTTGTCCAAGACTTCTCGAACATTGCTAGGCCGTTGACTAGACTGACAGGGAAAGATCAGAAGTTTGCTTGGAATGAGGCCTGCAGTGAAGCTTTCGCAGAGTTGAAGAGCAGGTTGACGTCAGCACCAGTGTTGACTATACCAGATGGTTTGGGTGGTTTCGTGATTCACTGCGACGCTTCAGGCAGAGGTCTAGGCACAGTGTTGATGTAGAAGGGTCGGGTTGTTGCTTATGCGTCCAGGCAGTTTAGGCCGCACGAGAAAAACTATCCTACTCATGACTTGGAGTTGGCAGCAGTGATCTTCGCTCTGAAGTTTTGGAGATATTACTTACTTAGAGACCGAGTGAGAATCTTTACCGACCACAAAAGTCTCAAGTATGTCTTCACTCAGAAAGAGCTGAACATGAGACAAAGACACTGGTTGGAGTTGATGGCCTTCTACGACATCAGTTTGCAGTATCATCCCGGTAAGGTAAACTTGGTGCCAGATGCGTTGAGCAGGAGACCAGTCGCCATATTCTTGACTCAGCAGAAGGAGCTTATAGAGCAGATAAGAAGGTTGGATTTGAATGTGATTATGCCGGGCGCCGATCGGAGTTGTATGATGCTTTAGTTGCAATCATCTCTGGTAGAGCAGATTAAGGAAGCACGGGCAGGTGATGAGCAGTTACAGAAGTTCAAGGCAGAAGTTGAGGCAGGTTCGAGGACCGATATGGTCATTCACTCAGATGGATCACTTCGCTTTGGTGCTTGGCTGTGTGTCCCAATGGGTGAAGTCAGGTAGAAATTGCTCGAGGAAGCCCACCAGTCGGCATACTCTATTCATCCCGGTGGTACCAAGATGTATCAGGATTTGAAGCTCCACTTCTAGTGGCATGGTATGAAGAGGGCGGTAGCCATATTCATGTCTCAGTGCTTGATCTGCCAGTAGGTGAAGGCAGAACATCAGAGGACCACTAGACTTCTTTAGCCTCTTTCCATTCCGGAGTGGAAGTGGGAGCATATCACCATGGATTTTGTAACCGCCTTACCAAGGAGTCCTAAGGGTCACATTGTCATTTGGGTGATTGTCGACAGGCTGACGAAGAGTGCTCACTTTATCCCCTTCAGAGTTGGTCAGTCTACTGAGAGTCTCGCAGAGAGGTACATGCAGGAGATTGTCAGGCTCCATGGGATTCCGGTCAGCATTGTATCCGGCAGGGATACCAGGTTCAGATCTCAGTTTTGGGAGAGCCTTCGGAGCAGTCTTGAGAGCAAGTTTAAGTACAGTACACCTTTCCACCCTCAGACAGATGGGCAGTCGGAAAGGACCATTCAGACATTAGAGGACATGTTGAGGTCCTGTGTACTTCAGTTTGGAGGGTCTTGGGAGGATCACCTACACTTGGTTGAGTTCTCGTACAACAACAGCTATCAAGCCAATCTTAAAGCTGCAACGTACGAGGCATTGTATGGTCGGAAGTGTAGGTCACCAGTGCGCTAGGACGACATTAGTGAGAGGAAATTGTTCGGGCCAGAATTGATCACCAAAACTATCGATGCAGTGGCTCAGATCCGAAAGCACCTTCTGGCAGCGCAGGACAGGCAGATGTCCATAGAAGACCCTTGGAGTTTGAGGTGGGAGACCATGTGTTCCTTAAGGTATCGCCGTGGAGAGGCGTTATCCGATTCAGAGGTGGGCCTTTTGATATTGTGGAGCGGGTAGGCAAGGTGGCCTATCGACTTGCATTGCCGCCGGCTCTATCTGGGGTGCATGATGTCTTTCATGTCTCCCAGCTCAGGAGATACATCAAGGATGAAAGTCATGTGATCGACTACTCGGAGTTGTCAGTGCAGCCAGATCTGACTTGTGAGATTTCGCCGGTTACTATCTTGGACAGGCGTGAGAAGGTGTTGAAGAACAAGGTCATCAAGCTAGTTCGAGTTTCTTGGAATCCTCACTCACTAGGTGAGTCGACTTGGGAATTGGAGGAGGAGATTTAGCAGAAGTTTCCCCATCTGTTTCAGTAGCTTTTGTTTTGTTGTTGTTCTTTCTTTTCCTTTGGGGGTTGCCCTATGTACCACTTGTCTGAATTTCGAAGACGAAAATATGCTTTTTAGGTGGCTAGGATTTGTAACTCCTATTTCCTGTATCTGTATTTTTCTACTGTATTTGCATTCCTTGTACTCTTTTATCAATTTGAGATCTATATTTTGTTCCAGTTCTAATAAAATCATTTCATTTGTTCAACTCAATTTTTGTGCCAATATTATTTCAATTTCATTGTTTGTGTCTGCTCTTATGTGTCATTCTTCATGAAGAATGGACTGCTTCATCTCATCTATTTCATTTTCCCCAATTTTAATATATTTGGACTCAATCTCTTGTTGGATCCTACTCAAACCCGCTATCCAAATACCCAATAACCCAAAACCCTCCTATTTAACCCTAAACCTACTCAACCCTAACCTCTATTATTGTGTAACCCTATTCTTTTTCCCAGCCGCCTACCCTCTCCCACTCCCGTCTTCTTCCTCCGCTCAATCGAAAACCCATTTCTTGGAGACGACCCCCGTCACCTCACCGCCATCGCCTCCTTGCTCCGTTCTCACCACCATCATCCTCGACAGTGTCTCCCGACCACCAACTCATCCCCCGCTCATCTTCAACCTCATAACCGCCTCACCTTTGCTCTCCCACTTCGCCATTACCCATCGTCGTCGCCACCTCATCGTGAACCCATTACCCCTCGTCCCCTGCAACTCGAGCATCCTCGTCGCCTCGCCCAATCCTAAATCCCTGAAGCCTACCCCCGCTGACTCTTCCCCTATTTTCGAACCCAAGAACAAGCTCCGCCTCTGTCGCCTTTCCATCATCGCCATCGTTGTCGTTGTCAACTGCTCCCCAGTCGAACCTCAACGTCATTGCCGCCTGTCGCCGCCACAACCATCGGAGTTCCCTCTTTCTCTCTGTCATTGTGAAGAAGGAAGGAAGAAGAAGGAGTGGTTGATTTGATCTGGGCTGTTAGATCTCATCAAGATCCAAGCTCAAGATCCGATCTTGATCTGATCTGATCTTCACCATTGGATTTCTTCTCAGCCATTGATCATCTTGATCTTGATCATTTCATCAAGATCCGTGCCGATCGTGCTCCTCGTCGGATTCGTCGACTACTCCCCTAAGGCAAGTATTCTTCTTGTACAAATTTTTGTTCTAGTACAAACGTTTAATTTGAAAATACTGCAAATAGATAGTAGTTGTGACTCCTCTTTGTCTCATCGTTGTTGATCTAATATTATTCCTCATCGATCTCATAATCTTAAGAGTCACAACCCTTCGTTGATATATTTACAAACTAGTTGGACCCTTTTATCTCCTAATTACTTGAACATGAAACCCTTGACTTGTGGACGTGTGTTGCGTGATGTATTGTGTTGATCTTACATTCTTTAGAGTTGAGAAATACATGTGACTTACTGATTTGATCCCTAATGTATCCGTATTTGTATCACACACTAATCTTGACTCATAATGGTCATTTATTATGCAACTTGTATATAAAAGAAATTCATACTTGCTGTTGTTCTTGTCTTTACTTGCTGTTTCGACCCCTATAAAACAAAATCTGAACTTGAGTTCTGAACATGAAATGTAGCCCTAAATGTTTATATGTCAATAACATCCAGAATTTTTGAATTTCGAGTTACGGTCTAGGAGATATTACAGTTTTACTGGTGCTGTATCGGTAGTCGCAGATTCACAAAAACTGCTGCACCTCCTTAGTTTACAATTATTTAACTATGCTACCAGTAAGTAAATGAATTGAAATTTTTTATGCTGTTACTGGACACCCTAGAGAACATTCTCTAATTTTCTCAGAATTAATGATGTTTTAACCCTGTTTCATATGTACAAACTTAGTTTTATCAATTCTAGCTGAACACAAATGCTGTATAGTTTGCTGTTTTGACACATGTTACCAATACTTTTATGTACCTTAATTATATGCGTTGGAACTGGGCAGGAGTCTAGTTTCTATACCTTCTGACGGATCCACATTTTCTATCTTTTAGCAACGGGAATCGCAATTTTGGTATAGCAACATCATGCTGTCTAGATTTGAGATTCTCGTTGTTCTTAATATTTTGATTTATTTTGACCCTCGAACTTGCATTCTACCTAGCCTAGACTTGTTCCACGTTCTTGACTATATTTACTTGACTTGTTTTCGCATACTTTCATGCTTGCTTGATTTTAATAATAATTAATAAGTCGGGGTTTAAGAGAAAGACCATAGTAGTGGACAATATAGATAAGTGTACTCGAAAGGGGGCCTGTGTTTTCCACTTGATACATGCCTCATGAACTAGTATATTATTATTCGATTCATGAACTAGTATATTATATGATTCATGAACTAGTATATTATTATCCAATTCATAAACTAGTATATTAATTGATTCATGAACTAGTATATATTTGATTCATAACTTGTCTTGCTATGACTTGACACATGGACTAGTTATATGATTACCCGATTTATGAGCATGGCTTACTTGATACTTGATACCTGAGTACACCGCCCTATAGAATCCACCACTAGGCCTAAACATAACTGATTGTATGTAGCAACCATGTAGTAAAAGTATGGATGCATGAAGTGCTACCTAGATAGTAATAACCACAAGATTTGATACATAAAACTTGAACTTGACACATGCTTACCTTATACTTGATTACATGATACTTGAGCATAATACTTGACACTAGACTTGAGACTTGTTACTTGATACTTGTACTCGATACTTGTACTTGGTGCTTGAAATCATTACATGTTCACTTGTCACTTACTCCACTACTAGTACCTGTTACCCAACCTTGGTACTTGAGTTGTCTTTCTTGCTAGCTAATTTCTTGAATCCCCACTACTTGTTGTATCCCTATTACATTCTTGATTTCAAATCTTGTTCCATATTTCTTGTACTTGTTTTACTATTTGTGGCCCTAACTTGCACTAAAGACATTTCTCTTGTTTTATCTATTTTCTCCTTTTTATATATATAAGCAGACTTTGGAGACGTATTGCCTGCTGGAATTGGTGAGCAGACATTCTAGGCTTTGCTTGGAGCAAGGACTTGTTTAAATTATTTGTTTCCTTTGAGTTATTTATTTCTTTGCTACTTAAAACTTGTAACGGGCTTATGTTCCCGAGTTTTATTCATTTGATTCAGATTTGAGAACTATTTGGGATATTATTTATTTTGTTTTAAATTATTTTCTGTTGCTTAATAAATTATTCATGCATACGTGGTTGTGTACATTTTGTTATATTCTTGTTATGATGCTGAGTCGATCCTACAGCTCATGAATGATGAAAATCATTCGCTGGGCTTTGTCACGCACTCGTATTTTGTGTTTTTGGAAAGCGGATCATGACACACAGTGCACACATATAGCAAGTACTGATTTTTCCTATATAGGAATATCCTCTAAAACGTTTCGAAGCCATTCTGCTTCCTCTGCCGCTTTGTCTAAAGCAATAAACTCATATTCCATAGTGAATCTGGCCAATAACGTTTGTTTAGAGAATTTCCATGACACATCTGTACCACCAAGAGTGAAGACATACCCACTTGTGGATTTCAAGTTCTTGGAGTTCGATATCCAGTTGGCATCACTGTAGCCTTCTAGTACTACTAGATATCTGGTATAATGCAGCCCATAACTCTGAGTATGTCGCAAGTAGTTCAATACTCTAGTTATTCCTTTCCAGTGACTTTGTCCTGGATTACTTGTGTAGCGGCTCAGTACATTTACTGAATGCTCCAAGTCCAGTCTTGTACAATTTGTTAAGTACATCAGACTACCAATTACACGTGCATATTCCAATTGTGATATGTTGTCACCCGTGTTTTTGGACAAATGAAGACTGGGATCCACAGGACTTTTGGAAGTCCCATTGGAGTAATTCTTGAATCTTTCAAGTACCTTCTTAGTGTAATGAGCATGAAATAAAGTAATTCCCTCAGACATTCTAGAAACTTTGATTCCTAGTATGACATCTGCAACTCCCAATTTTTTCATATCAAACTTACCACTAAGCATCGTCTTAGTTTGTTTGATAATATCATTATTGCTACCAATAATGAGCATATCATCTACATATAGGCACACCAGAATGTATCTATTTGGAGTATCTTTGATGTAGATACACTTATCACATTCATTTATTTTGAAACCATTTGACATCATAACATTGTCAAATTTTGCATGCAACTACTTTGGAGCTTGATTCAGTCCGTACAAGGATTTTATAAGCCTGCACACCTTGTTTTCCTGTCTAGGAACTACGTAACCCTCAGATTATTTCATGTATATTTCTTCTTTTAAATCCTCATTTAGAAAGGCAGTTTTGACATCTATTTGATGTATTTCGAGGTTGCGTAGAGCTGCAATAGCTATCAGCATTGTTATGAAAGTTATTCTTGTGGCCGGAGAATGAGTATCAAAGAAGTTTAGACCTTCCTTTTACCTAAATCCTTGTACCACAAGGTTAGCCTTATGTTTCTCTATTGAACCATCAGGTTTCAATTTCTGTTTAAAAATCCATTTGCATCCTAGAGCTTTACACCAAATTAGCACCAACTCCCATGTATGATCTTGCATGATGGAGTCTATTTCACTTTTGATTGTTTCCTTCTACATAGGAGCATCAGGCATAGACATGACTTCCTTGACTGTTCTGGGCTCATTCTCTAACAGAAAGGCCGTTACAAAGTCAGGACCAAATGACTTTGATGTTCTAACCCGTTTACTTCGTCTAAGTTCATCATTATCATCTCCTGGTTCATCAACCGAAGTACTTGCACTCCCTTGCTCACGTGTACGTTTGGAATACGTAGCATCCTTGCACAAAAATACGTGTTCAAAGAAGGAAGTATTCCTTGATTCCATTATTGTATTCACATGGACATCCGATATATCCGATTTATATACCAAGAATCGATATGAACTACTGTTGTGTGCATAGCTTATGAATATGCAATCAATGGTCATTGATCCTATTGTGACCTGTTTGGGATTATGTACTGCTACCTTTGCTAGACACCCCCACACTTTGAGGTATTTATACGAAGGTACAGAACATTTCCACAGTTTGTATGGTGTCTTGCCAGTTTTCTTGTGAGATATTTTATTGAGAATATAGTTGGCAGTCAGCAACGCTTCCTCCCACATGTTCTGGGGTAATCCAGAATTCAACAACAAAGCATTCATCATCTCCTTTAGAATTCGGTTCTTGTGCTCAACACTACTGTTTGATTCAGATGAGTAAGGAGAAGTTGTCTGATGAACTATTCCATGTTCGGAGTAGAACATATTAAATGGTGCATCATATTCCCGTCCTCTATCACTCCTAACGATTTTAATCGTTTTTCCAAGTTGATTCTCAACCTCAAGCTTATATTCCTTGAATTTATCTAATGCCTCATTTTTTCTATGTAACAAGTATACATAGTAGTATTTTGTGCAATCGTCTATGAACGTCACAAAATACTTTTTACTGCCTCTGGTCTGCACGAATTTTAAATCACACAGATTCGTGTGAATTAAACCTAGAGTTTCAGTGTTTCTTTCTACAGAACGGGATGGAGTTTTAGTGAGTTTGGCCTCTGTGCAAACTTCACATTTGTAGTAGTTGTCTACCTTAAATTTTGGTAGTAAATTTATGTTAATTAATCTACACAGAGAATTGAAATTAACATGGCCTAGTCTTTCATGTCAAACAAAAGAAGACTCAACAACATAAGCAACAGGATTCATTTCATTAATTTTGGGAACAACAGGAACAACAGATATGAGATGACTGTCATTACATTGAATTTGAACAGTCCATCCTTAACATACCCTTTTCCCAAGTACACCCCATTCTTTGAAAGTACAAAATTGTCAGAAAAGATCCCTAGACCAGGTTCTTGCGAATATCCAGAACGTGCAACACATTGGTTAGTATTAGTTCCTTGCCATAAGTCATCTTCAACATTATCTTCCCTGTTCCTTCAATCTTGGAGGTGGAAGAATTCCCCATGAACAACTGTTCATCCTTGTTGCATTTCTGGTATGAAGTGAACATCTCTTTGTCCAAGCATATGTGATTGGTGGCCTCAGTATCATACCACCACTCACGAGGATTGCTTTCCACCAGATTGACCTCCGATACAACATCACAGAGGTCCAAGTCAGAGAGACCAGTGGACAGGTTCTCAGCTATGTGCGCATGGGATTTTTCATTTCCTTTTGCCTTTCCAGTTCCAGCACGGATGTTATCCTTGCTGCGACATTCAGATATCTTGTGCCCCAGCTTACCACACTTGTGGCGTTTTCCAACAAACCTCTTTGCAGCAGATTTCTTGTTCGAGCCCTGTGGCAAGAACTTCATCTTTTTGCCCTTCTGTTCGTGCTCCACCATATTGGCTTTTTCTTTGGACTGATTTCCATAGAACTTGTCAGCCTTGCGATTGTCCCATTCAATCCGCAACCTGAAAATCAGGTCCTCAAGAGACATTTCCTTTCGCTTGTGCTTGAGGTAATTCTTGAAGTCCTTCCATCCAGGTGGAAGCTTCTCAATGAACGCTATAACCTGGAATGGTTCACACAACGTCATGTTCTCTGCAGCGATTTCGTGCATTATCACTTATAGTTCCTGAATTTGACTCACAACAGTCTTGGATTCAACCATCTTGTAGTCCAGAAATTTGCCAACTACAAACTTCTTGGAGCTGACATCTTCGGTTTTGTACTTCTTCTCCAAAGACCCCCACAGAAGTTTGGATGTCTTGAAGACACAGTACACATTGTAGAATGAGTCTACCAAACCATTCAGGATGTAATTTCTGCTTAGATAATTACCCTGAGTCCATGCATTAACTGCAACAACAGAGTGTGCATCCATAGCTGCCAGCATAAGGGCAGTTTCAATCAGAAACCTTTCTACCTTCAAGGTGGTCAGGTAGAACTGCAACTTTCCTTACCACTTCTTGAATTCAGTTCCATTGAACTTTTCAGACTTTTCTCCTACAGTTATATGTGTGGGCAGAATGACCGTTTATGTCGCAACTGGTTGTGCAGTCACATTCTGGGTCACATGATTTTGTGCATTGAGCTGTCCACTGACATTCTCAGTTTGTTTGCCTTCCATTTTCTTTCTTAAACAGTTAAAATTCAACTGTTAGTTTTTTTTGTTTTTGCTTTTTCCGAAATGATAAACAACACCTATAAATATTCTTTACAAAAACTGTTAGAATAGAGGAAAAAAATTTGCTTTAAGATTGTTAGAACTTGAATTTCGTAAAATAGGAAATTCCTAATAATCTTTGTGAAGAAGTACAATTACAGAAATAAAAAATCAAACCAGACAATTCAATACAGAGTCGAGATGAAGATCTCTGTCCTTAAAGTAAAATTCGCCCTGTAGTGTGACGGTAGTTGACGAACTACCTCCCAGGATACAACTGTATTACCTTCTCTGAAGAGCAGCACCCAAGCTTTAGAGACACCAGCGAACCAGTAACTGCGTTGTACTCTCGGACTGACTTAGAGGAAGGAGGAGAGTTTTAAAATTCAAAATCTGTGTATCATGATAGACAAAATTGACTGTTCTTATAGGAGATGAGGGTATAACTGATGGATCCATTACTATGTAACAGCAGAGTAATGGTCCATTACTCTAATGGCTCAAATGCGTAACTGATGGATCCATTACTCTGCTGTTACAGAGTTATGGCATCAGTTGCAGAATTTCAAACGCCTCAACAGAAAACTGGATCCAGGAAAAAATAAATTAGGCTGGCCAAAACCAAACCAAACCAAACCAAACCAAGCAAAGGCCGGGCCGGGCGCACGCGCGCGTGTGTGTTTTGGCTAGGTCCTCTCTCTACTACACGTTAGTGGTAACCCTAGGGCTACATCATTTAGTCCATTTCTTTAGCTTATATACTAGAGAAATCTTTCTCAACTTTCGATGTGGGACTATCCATTTTCTCCAAATTTCCAAGCTAGTACATTTCGAGTACCCAACTTTGGACAAACATTTCTCATTCATACGGAATCAATTTTTGGCAAATGAGTACATTATGGAATAGTACTCGGCGAGAGGAAAGCGGTCCAATCATTTTTCGGCGCCGCCGGTGGTCGGAGCCCACCGGAATCAGGCCCGGAAAGTTGTT
Source organism: Hemerocallis citrina (assembly GCA_017893485.1). NCBI lineage: Eukaryota > Viridiplantae > Streptophyta > Magnoliopsida > Asparagales > Asphodelaceae > Hemerocallis > Hemerocallis citrina. The sequence goes on along the minus strand of CM030364.1, from coordinate 52,111,868 downwards.
GCAAAAAACATTTCCAGCAATTTTTTCTCACCGTTTCCACCCAGTTTAGTTTAGGTCTTCCTCTAGCTCTAACTCTACCATCAATACTTATCAAATCACTCTTTCTAATGGGTACACTACTAGGTCTACGTGTGACATGTCCAAACTACCTGAAGCGATCTCTTAACTTATCTTGGATTGGAGCTACCTTTAGCATGTCTCGTATATACTTGTTTCTAATTCTATCATTCCTTATTTTACCACACATCCATCTTAGCATCCTCATCTCCGCTATACTTATTTTTTGGACATGTTGTATTTTTGTTGCCTAACACTCTGCTTCATACATCATTGCTGGTCTAACAGTCGTCCTATAAAAAAAATTCTTCAACTTCAAAGGTATACATTTGTTACACAAAATACCACTGACACTTCTCCACTTAAATCACCCTGCTTGAATCCTTTGTATAACATCTTCACAAACCTCCTCATCTATTTGTATAATCGAGCCTATATATCAGAAATGGTCTCTCTTAGGTATCTCTTGACCATCAAGTTTCACTACTTTCTTATTTGTGTTCTGAATATCACTAAAATTACACTCCATATACTCTGTTTTAGTTCTGTTTATCATAAAGCCTCTAGTTTCCAAAGTTTCTATCCACAATTCTAATTTACTATTGACTCTTGTTCTGGTCTCGTCTACTAAGACGACGTCATCGGCAAAAGCATACACCAAGGTAGCTCATCTTATATTTCTCGCGTCAATTCATTCATAACCAAAGTAAAGAAGTAGGGACTTAAAGCCAAACCTTGATGTAAACCTATTGTAATAGGAAAATCACTCGTCTCTCCTGTTGGTGTTCTAATAATGAGGTTCAGAAAATTTGACAGTCATTTGGAGCCTAAAGTAAGATAAGTAACGAGGTTCTGAAAATTTGACAGTCATTTGGAGTAGAGCTCTTTAAATATCATGTTGAAAACGTTATGGACAACAGTTTAAGTCCTAAAAAATGAGCATTTGAAACAAAATTTAGTGTAGAAAATTACGGTTATAGACAATTAGAAGCAACAGTACTTTGAGATGCATTTGTATGAAGTCTCTGAACTTAGAAAGATCAATTGAGATGAATGCCCAGTGTTCTGTAGGTTTTCAATTCGTCATCAGTTTTATGCAAAACTTGCTCGATAATGATCCTAAATGTGCAAATCATTCCTTAAAAATAAACATCTCTAAATTATAACGAGAGAGTTGGAGTTGTCATTTGTAGACAACCTATAATTTGTAGACAACTATTCAATCAACCATCTAATCTCAACCATTTATTTTTAAGTGGAAGTTATATTAACCATTTATTTATTTAATTGCTGTTAGTTACCATAATATTATCAAAATTTAAATTTATTTACGATACTTTACAAAACCCACCACTCATATAAAATAAAAGTTGATGCCACTAAGGATAATTTGTAAAGAGTATGTTTTAGAGTAGAGTAATGCTACATCCACTACCAATTTCACTGCATTTCTCTTCACTATCTTAGGTGGGCCACTACCAATTTCATTACCATTCTCTTCACTACTTTAAGTGACATATTCCTATTGGAGAGTTCCCCCACCTTCTATCTTTCCCTACCTATTGGAGTGTGCCACCTAAGGTAGTGAAGAAAAATGTAGTAAAATTGATAGTGGATGTAGCATTACTCGATGAGTAAAGTGAGATCACGGGTTCGATACCAGGTTATGTCTTAGTATTTACTTTTAAATAATTTTTAACGAGGACGTGTATCACACATGTAGATTACTAGTGTATATATAATAGTAAAAATCTAAAAATTGCATTCTAAGCTTTGAAATTAACTAAGAATTAACTAAAATTATTTATGTTTTCTTTGAGTTCAACCGATCTAGGATTCTGCGTCCACATAATTAATTGAAATTGTTACCACGTAATAATATAAGCATTTGAAGAATTGCCAATGTGTCTACTTGGAAAAGATAAGCACGCATAAATTGTAAAAATTGTAAAGAAGGAATTGGTTTCACAGTCTTCCGAGTTTTATTAGTAAAGTTCCCATGCATCTGATTACGTGGAATTGCTTTCACAGCAAACCGAAGTCTTTGTCTGAGATAATACGATGTAACTCATCTTGTTTTTGAGTGTTCGGTGAGGATTAGCTGAAAAGTTCCATTCAGTTTGTGTACATCTTTCTGCCACCTAATAAAGTTCATAAACCTTAGATATACGTGCATGCCTATAAGCCTCCTTTTTGACATTGCCTCACTTGAAATTAGAATCTAATTTAATTCAATTTCAAGGCAAAGCCATGACCTTAGCAGCATATATAAAGTAAATCTTCTCAGATTTGACATACAAAATAGAACGATAAAAAATGTGTTTCATCTTCCATATCGGTCGAAAAGTAGTCATACACAACCCGAAATTGTGCATGACTTTATTCTAGATAATGCCAAGGAATTCAAATAATTAAAGAAACACCATTAGACTTTCTTTCCTAAGATTCTAGACCCGCAATGATGGAAGCTTCTTCGGTATAACTCTTTTCTCTTCTAGGTTAACTTCTTTCGCAAATTCCGTTATATTTGACACTTGGAAGCATGGATTTTTTCCCCAACTTTAGCAAATTAGTCTTTAAATATATAATTTAATTCTAATACTACAATGAGAGAGTTAGAGTTGTTCGTTTGTAAACATACCAACATACGTGTATCGCAAGTGCATAACTAATATGCAGGAGGTCTCAGGTTATATTCAATTAAAACATACGTATCTGTATATTTATTGCACGGATGCTACTAATCACATGTCCATCACATGTACTAATAACAAATTTCTAATATTATAATGGGAGAGTTGTCATATGTAGACAACTTGTGATTTGTATGCATTCAACATCAATTAAATCTACACAACACAATTAAAAACATATGATTTGTATGCATTCAATATCAATTAAATCTACACCACACAATTAGATTAGATCTAACCATGATCTAACTAAATCTCTCAATTAAATCTACACCACACAATTATATCTAACCATAACCTAACTAATTCTAAACCACACATCCTAATCAACCTAATTAAATTCCAATTAATTATTTAAACAAATAAAAAACCCACCCTCCTCTCCATCTCTCCCAAACTCCTCTGCCCCAAAAAGAACTATCACACCTTCTATCTATCTATGTTTTTTGTAGCCGTGCACCACACATACATTATACCAGTGACTTTAATTAAAGAGTAATGCTACATCCGCTACCAATTTCACTACATTTCTCTTCACTATCTTTGGTGGCACACTCCAATAGGTAGAGAAAGATAGAGTAGGTGGGGGAACTCTCCAATAGGAGTATGCCACCTAAGGTAGTGAAGAGAATGGTAGTGAAATTGGTAGTGGCTGAAGCATTACACTTAATTAAAAAGGTGCCATTTGATGTGTTTTACATTATTATTTTGAAATTAAATTTACCCCCAAATGAATGAATTTTTTGCCGTACTAGGCCACTTTTTGATAGTATTTGCATTTTTAGGCCAGGTCCCCAACTATTAGCGTTCGTGGGCTAGCCTCTGTCACGTCAGCAGCGGCCGCTATTGGGAATAGCGGCCTCTTCATAGATACCAATTTTGTGCCCCCACACTTGGCTGTGTACGAAGGGGATCAGGAAATGAAGAGGTCGCTATTGGCACTAACTGAGGTCGCTAGTGGCAATCGCGACCTCAGATGGGCCCCCGAATGCTTCTAATTATGAGTCTTGGATGTTTATACTAAGGTCGCGATTACCAATCGCGACCACAGGTATGATAGATCGCGATTGACATTAGCGATTATGCTGTTTGCCAAATCAGCTTATCCTCTGTGATGTTTATACTAAGGTCGCGATTACCAATCGCGACCACAGTTATGATAGGTCGCGATTGACATTAGCGATTATGCTGTTTGCCAAATCAGCTTATGTGAATGTGACTTATAATAGCCTACCACTGTGGTTGCTATTGGGAATAGCGACCTCAGTTGGAGGACGTCGCTAGTGGCATTAGCGACCTTCTTTACACATACTCAGCACAATCCCCCCGTACTCTACCAAGTGTGGGAGTGCAAATTTGGTGGATATGAAGAGGCCGCTATTCCCAATAGCGGCCGCTGCTGACGTGGCAGTGGCTAGCCCACGAACGCTAATAGATTGGGACCTGGCCTAAAAACGCAAATACTATCAAAAAGTGGCCTAGTACAGCAAAAAATTCCAAATGAATTCCATATTTGCAAATTCCTGAATTTCAAATATTTTATTATAAATACAGTCGGTTATCTAATGTGAATTCCGATGGGCGGTGTGAGGTGTCCGTCTGTCTCAACTCGCGACTGCAACCTGCTTTACTCTCATCTCTTAACTTTCTCTCTCCTCGTTCCCTTCTATTAAGGCAACGAACTCACTCCTTTCGTCTCTCTCTCTCTCTCTCTATATCTTCGAACTTCGCATGTCAACTAGTCGGTAAGCAATCGTTCTCTTCCTTTTTCTTGATTTTGAAGTAATTTATTTGGTGTAGAATCACTTGATTTTTGGTTAATTTTGTTGTTTTAGTGTTTTTAGTGGTTTAATTTAGTTAGATATTTGGTTGGGATGCAAATGAGGGATCTAGATTCTTGATTTTGTTTAGTAATTTATTACTTATTAGATGTTATATTTGTTGGTTGTTAAATGTTTGTTGTTTTGTTTTTGGTTATGGATTTTAGCACGTGTGGTTATGAGGTTCGAGCTTAGATTTTAGGGTATGAGAATTGGATTGGGCGAATTTGAGGTAGGGGATATGTGACAAGATGGATATTGTTATTTGAAGTTGGATTAGGAGAATTGCTTGGACTTTATTTTGTGTGTAGAATGTGAAATGCAAACTAGCATGGCTCTTAGATTTGTGTGGCGTAATAGGAGAAGTCTTCTGTTAGTAAGGCTCTTTCAGGCATTGCTGTCTGGAAAGTGTTGTTACCGACCGAAAGAACTGGTAGAAAAAATTATGTTTAACTTCAAAATTTTCTCAGTAAGCAATTTTTTATTTTTTTTTTCGAGAAAAGCTAAAAGCACCACTTAGCTGTGTTGAGAAAAATGCTAAAATTAGTTGTTTTTGAAATTTAATCAGACTTTTAATTAAGTTTCCTAATTCTGTTAGATCCAAAAAAACACACTCCAAAACTGATGCCAAACAGAGCCTAAATATGCACTATTTAAGTTATTGGCTTCGCTTAAGCCAAGAGTAGTTGTCTGTGGGCCTCCCAAAGGGAGGCCCGCACGAAGGGCTATTAGCTCAGTGGTAGAGCGCGCCTCCGATAATTGCGTCGTTGTGCCTGGGCTGAGAGGGCTCTCAGCCACGTGGATAGTTCAATGAGCTCGCCTGACCCGGAGATGTGGATCATACAAGGCACATTAGCATGGCATACTCCTCCTGTTCGAATCTGAGTTTGAAACCAAACTTCTCCTCAGAAAGATAGAATACTTGTAGAGATTAGTGGAGAATCTGGAGATGTATATAGAAAGTAGGCAATAAAATAATAGTCAGATAGAATGAAGGACCTGGACCTCAATAGAGTGGAGTGGAGTGGAGGTGAAGAAGGATTCATGTAGCTGACCCATAATGGATTTAATTTTTGTTGGTATATATGATGAAGAAAGAGTAAGAAATGAACTGTAAGCGATAGATTCTATTGTAGTTTTTCTTTCTCTCTGAAAGCATCTACAAAGACCATTAGGCTTCTACAGAATTTCATGTATGGCATGTGATTGCACATATTCAACTCATCGTGATCCTTTATTCTCCGAATGGCTAGAAAAGTAAGTTCAATTGACCTTGGGATGAGATTGGGTCACTTGGATGTAAAGGGCGTATTCTCCAAGTATAATTTGAAGATCAATTTATAATGACTGTAGAATAGGTAAAAGAGATATTTTGAGGAGTATGGATATACACTGTACTTTAACTTTAAAAAAAATTGCAACCTCCATTCCATGTTGGGATTCTGTATTTAGAACCAGAGAAAATTAGGCAATTCTAGATTGAGATTGGACTTTTTGCTCCTTAGAGAGGGAAATGTTTTGGTGGGATTCAGGTGCAGAATCTTAGATACAGAACCTTCCCTTGTGCAAATGGGAGGTTTTGTTGGAGATTTAGAAGACCTTAACACCTTGTCTTCCGTTGTAGCCTTGCAGGATGTGATCCTGACACCATCTTCAGACCTAGCTTTGCTATACTATCCATATACGCATTGGATGAAGACACCACAACAAAACAAAAAGTTCAAACATATGTGTAGTTTGGCCTTAACTTGCCTACATGCACTGGGAAATCCAAATTTTCATTATGATGTTGAGTACATGGGAGCCTAATCCCAGCCTCTTGAGTGTCAATGCAAGATCCAAATATTACCTGACCCATAACAATGAATAGCTATTGTGAAGAACTGGCCCATTGATTCGTCATCTTCACAGATGAAGAACCCTTCGTCATCGGTCATCATCATATTTACAGATGAAAAACCGCTCCACAATGGTCATTATCATCTTTACCAGTGAAGAGCCCTTCATCATTGGTGAGGAGGCATTGCCTTCCTGATACCAAAGCATCTTTCTTGGCCTTCAATTTAGTAAAGCATGACTTCTCTAATCAATCCAACTCCTTTGCTTATGTTCTTTCTAAACACAGGAGTCTTCATGGAGGTAATCCTTCCTTTTGTTACTCTAGCCAACCGTCACCTGTCAACTCCTAAGATACACTTGCTTACAAGGGTACTTATACTCTATGTTGACTGTATACAGTAAGTATATGGATACGGCGTGACATTGACATGGTGACATGACAACTCTCAAATATATAGGACATGTGGGTGCGATTGTATATACAATGTTCAATTTTCTTGTATAAATTATGATCACATAAGTTATCAAGCATATACAACTTTTTATACAATAGCAAGTTTGGACTGTTGACTTTCATCCGATCATAAAATCCAGACCATACATGTTATTACCTATTAAACTATAATAAACTAAAATGCCATGAATTTCAAGTCATTTGAATTACTGCTGTGATCTCTAACTTTAAGTAATCAGTACCTCAAAACTTACCCTTCTCATTCCCCACCTACCTTGTATGTCGTTCTAAGTATAACTTAGGTCTCGCATTCCCCACTCCCTCTCGCATGCGTTTTTGTCATGTCTCCTATGCCAAGGTTATCAAGACTCCTTGTCAACACAGGTCAAATATTCCATTTGAGTCAGATCCTGAGTTGGTGTGCCGGATGTTTCACACAAGTATCACTAATAGGTTTGTGTTTCAACCGGACAAGGAAACATCCTTTTTTCAAAAGCATTATTTATAGTTGTATACCTAGGTTTCAGGATACATCAAATTGGGTCCCATGACACAACCATGTCTGTGTCAGACACATAACGCAACCGACACTTGCATGACCAAGGACGAAGCCAGGATGGCACCAAAGGTCCAAAACATATATAAAAAATTTAAGGACAAATTTCACTAAATGTACCATATTATAACAATCTAAAAGAAAATCACCAAAAAACAAAACTTACTCAGTTCTCAAATTTATACACAAAATAATTTAATTTCTAGAGCAAAACTTGGAGAGTTGGGTAAAGAAGAAAAAAAATATGAGATTCGGTGAGTTGGATAAAGAAGGAATGGTAACTAGAGATTTGGAGAGTAGGGTAAAAAGGATATTATTAAGTATTAACTTTTCATTTTGTGTATTCTTTAGCAACTAAAGCCCGATGCACCCCAAAAAATAAATAAATAAATAAATAAAAACCTTATTCAAAGCAGCGCTTGCTGCTGCCATCCCATGGGCCAAGCTTTTGATGTTTTTTTTTTCCATTAAACTCCTTATAATTTTTATTTTTCAGTAGCACCTACATAAGATTGAAATAGAAATACTCCATATATGTATATAGGAAATTTCAAATTTCAGGTGGGTTCATGGCCTGGTTCGGTCCAAGCATAGCTACACACCCTGTTCACGACACATCTGAAAGTGAGAGCACATTTTCTCTATCCTGTCGTTATATTTCATGAACTTCATGTATTTATTTGTCTATAGTTTTGAATATAATGACAATTACTGCAACAAGAATAATAACAAAAACAAAAACGAACTCTTCTATCCTGATTCTTTATTCTTTTTTCTCCATGCAAATATATTTACCTCTGCTGCCTCAGCTGTGCTGTACAATTTTCTATTTATAATCTTAAATCAAGAATAACTGTTCATAGACCTTAACATTTTCTTCTTGCTTTGTTGTTTGCTTTATCTCTTTTGTAATGTAAAGTGATTCTCAGTCTTGCAGTGATTCCAACTTAAGTTTTGGTTCATGATGTGTCTATTTTGGTGGTTTAGTGGTGTGTGAAATACACAAGGCTGGTACAGAGATGATCAATGAAGTAGATGATAGGTGAATGTCATATCTTCTCTTGTTATGATGTGTTCTGCACATAATTTGTTATTATAACATGTAATCTTCTGAAGTAAAGAGAAAGGACTAATTTTACTTCAGGTATAAAGTTGCTTATTTTGTATTGAGAAGTTGATGTCTTCTCCTTAGGCATTGCAAGAAGGTCCTTCCAAATGGGGACACATACATTGGGAACTTTGATGGATTATTTCCTCATGGGTTGGGTAAATATATATGGGCGAACGGAACATACTATAAGGGCCAATGGGAGGAAGGCAAAATGACAGGAAAAGGACGGATTTCCTGGGCATCTGGAGCAACATATGAGGGAGACTTTTGTGGGGATTTCCTTAATGGATCTGGAACCTTTATTGGACTTGATGGATCAATTTATAGAGGCTCTTGGAGGATGAACGTAAAGCATGGCCTAGGGACCAAAACCTATTCCAATCTAGATGTTTACGAAGGTCACTGGAGAGAAGGACTGCAAGAAGGTGTTGGCAAGTATACCTGGAGCAACGGCAATACTTATATTGGGAACTGGAAGGCTGGTAATATGAGTGGTAGAGGAGTTATGAAATGGGCGAATGGTGATTTTTTTGATGGTATTTGGTTAGATGGATTAGAGCATGGGTCAGGTTATTATAAGTTTGTAGACGGCACATTTTACTTTGGGATGTGGAGTAAGGGGCTGAAGGATGGGCAGGGAACCTTTTATCCAGCTGGAAGCAAGCTTCCTTATCATCACCAAAGCTATGAATCTGTTGCATACGATTATGGAGCTGCACTGATGAACTCTGGAGGATCCTGTAATGATAGGTTGAATACAAAAAAAACATTTCTGAATGTATGGAGTGCAGGTAGTTTCCTTAGACGTTCTGGACGAATTTCACATAGGACTAGTTCATTAGATGGTGCATTACACTTTGGTGATTCTACTGGGAACATTCCATCAGATAATCTGCTTGCATTGTCCTCTTCATCTAATGATGGTCAGAATGGCAGCGGTGTCATTTATGACAGGGAATATATGCAGGGGGTCTTAATAATGGAGCGACTAAGAAGTGATTCTGCGTTATCAAATAAAACTAAACGGGAGAGGGGGCCAGGTGAAACTATTTATAAAGGACACAAAAGCTACTATCTGATGCTGAACTTGCAGCTGGGAATTAGGTACTAACTGTCTATTACATATCTGTTATTTGATTAATCATTCTTCAAAGTTAGCACATTATTCATGAGACAGTTCATTTCTGTTGTCATTTCTAGTTGAAATCCTTTAGTTCTGTATACTACTTTGCTTTTCTATGAAAGCTTAGATTTCAAAATTCTGCACTTGAAATGACTGTAGCCCTGGAAGATGGGGGATTTTCACACTGTTTAATGCTCAAAATACAATTACTATAGTCTGTAGCCATTGACTAGAATGTATGTATCGTTTTTCCTCGTTTTATATGAAAGAACAACAGCAATCATTGTTAGAGGATTACCTACTTACTCTTATTATGGGATGATTGCTATAATCACCGGTGAAGAATCTCATCTGATTTATGCATACCATGTTCTTTGCGGTTATAAATATATTTTCCCAAGCAAGTTGGTTGTTTGGATCCCCCTCAGTTTTGTTAAAAAGCTTGCCCATGATTTGTCTTTCCTCAAATAAGTAGATAAATAGCATCCGACACTAGAATGTAAAACCCTATTACTATTGCACAACCAAGTAGGCAAAAGTTTTGCATGTGTGATTTTTTTTTTGTTTTTTTGTTTTTTGACATTCGGCCATAGTCTCCCACTTTGGAAAGAGGTAGGATTATCCAACATCCAGAATAATTCCGTGATTCCATCTGAGACAGGAATCGAATCTGTGACCTCTCACTTAAGAGTGAGAAGCCTTGCCACTTGCAATACAAGTGCTTGGCGTGTGATTTCATGTTAAGTTTTATGAGAAGCCTTGCCATTTGCAATACAAGTGCTTGGCGTGTGATTTCATGTTGAGTGATCATTTCTCTGAAGTATATATTTGTCCTCCTGTCATCAATTGTTGTATGCATTTGGGTCTGACTTTGGAGGGTTTCCCCTCTGTATTTGATGTCTCTTCTTCGTTTTGAGTCTTTTGACCCTTTTCTGGCCCATTACATTAGACTAGATGATATGAAAGTTATTTGTAGTGACACCAGGAGAAGTCTTGTTTTTTCCTCTTTCCAAATTATCCAACAAATAGTTGTTGCTTTTTGATGTCATAAGATTCTATCTATAGTATTGATCCTGATGTTCCTCTAGGATGATCATTGAGTCTGTTTTTAGTATTTTATTTTGAGAATAAACAGTACAAAATAGTCCTGGACCATAGAGACTGGAAACCTCATGATCCTTATTGTACTCATGCTCTGTGACGAACAAACACTTTTGAAAGCTGGGAGTGTCAGACACTTGTATCCAAGGCGACCCTACCTATTTCAGTGTAGTATTTTTGTTGAATATCGATATGTCACGTCTCATGTGTGTCGTGGTGTCCATGTTTGTGCTTCTAAACTTTTTGTACGAAAAACAACTTATACATGGAATGATATTCTTTTTCACATCAATTATGTTAAAAGAATTACTTCTATTATGTGGCCTTTTTCATCAATAATAGAAAAAGAACAACTTATGTGAGAAGATAGTTATTTACAAATATCGTCATTGGAGAATCCTTTTTCTTCATTTTTTTGGCAGAACCCTTGGGAATTATATTATGTATTATAAAATAGTTTCCAGACTAATTTCCAATTGATTTGAAAAGGGACTAGTATTACATTTATTTTTTTGGTCAAAAAGTTGGACAAAGACTGAAGTCGAATTGGGATCTATCTGCATCATGGGTTGGATATTGGGAATCTAGTAACTATCAACAATGATTTTTTATTTTTTATTTTATTATAATGTTCTTAATTGTTGTTGACATTTCAAAATAATATATTAAAGTTTTAGCTTAAAGTTGACAGATACACAGTTGGAAAAATCACCCCTGTGCCTATGCGTGAAGTTCGTTCCTCTGATTTTGGTCCCCGAGCTAGAATAAAGATGTTTTTTCCTAGGATGGGTTCTCAATTCACACCTCCACACTACTCAGCTGATTTCTTCTGGAAGGATTACTGTCCAATGGTTTTCAGGTATTTTTTGCATTCTTAAACCTTGATTTAGTTATGATGTGTTGTGATATCTTTCTAGATGTTGGATCCAATTATGAAGCATATGCATTCTGCACATATTATGGTAAGGTTATAATGGTATTACTTGTTTTGAATTCGACTGATCCATTACGAAATGTCTTCATGTTTTGTTAGTCAACAACAGTAATTGTTATTTCTTTTATTTCCATGCCCCTGATATCTCTAAATTAATTCATTATATGGAATGATATTTACTGGATGTTAGATGTTTCAGATCTATCTTGAAGCATCTATATCATTGTAAATAGACACTGATCTCCTGAGAATGTCTTGAAGTTCTGACTTCTGAGTTGGGAATACATCCAAACATCTTCGCTTGACATGAGGTGTAGGAAACATATTTGCATAAGCTATCACTTGAGGCACAAAGAACTCCATAGTATAATATTGGAGGATCTTCATAAAATACCAGAATTATTAATAAATGTAGGGTGTGATATGATCTAGTCTTCGATGCATTTATAAATTAGTGTTTCTTGATATTGGTAGACTACAAGACAAGTCGAGAAATGTAACGTCTGAACGGTTTTGAGAAGCACACATGAATGTTATTAGTAAATGTTCTTGCTTCTGGTAGTTTCACTAGTTACCTTGGGATGGACGATAGAAGCCATTTGCTGGTTTTCTTTTTGTGTTCTAATTGTCCAACTATAAACTAATCATATACCCAGAAACAGAGATTTTTTCATTTCTTTTCTCATTTAAAAAAATTGATAATCAGATAATTTTTCAGGAATCTACGAGAAATGTTTAAGATAGATGCTGCAGATTACATGATGTCTATATGTGGAGGTGATGGTCTAAAGGAACTTTCTTCACCAGGGAAAAGTGGCAGCATATTTTATCTCTCCCAAGATGAGAGATTCGTCTTAAAGACTCTTAGAAAACATGAACTTCAGGTTTGTCTCCTGTTGAAATATTCATGTAGTTTATAAGTTTAGCATGATTTGCCACAATAATCATCTAGAAAAAATTGTATCTACACCTTTTGTGTTTTGGATGTTTTTTAATTCCTGGAAATGGTAAATATAGCACATTAGAGCATATGTAGTCGTTCCCTATATTTCCAAAATTTGGAAAATATAGGGAACGAGCTGTTGTAGTCGTTCCCAATATTTTCAAATTTTGGAAAAATAGGGAGAGTACACGTCTATATTTGAGAGACGATATAGGAATTTCTCAAATATAAGAATCGAAAGATCATCTTGCGTCCGTTCTAAAAAAAATCTCGGATGCAAGATGATCTTGCGTATGATCAATTTTTTTAAAACAAATGTCGGACGCAAGTTCATCTTGCGTCCGTTCCAATTTCTTTTAATTAAAAAGTGTCGAACGCAAAATTATCTTGCGTCTGACCAAATGTGAAGAAAGTATTCTACAGAATAAGGCCTAGAAAAAATTATATGCATTCGTATTAAAAATTAAATGAGATTTAATTAAGTTTTATGAATTAAATAAGCTTAAGATAAGATTTAATTAACATTAAAATTTTGATTAAAGAAAAAGCCAAAATCAAGGACGCAAGATGATCTTGCATCCGTGATATTTTTTTTAGAAAAAAATTATCTCTGTGTTTTTTTTTAAAAATTATTGGACGCAAGATCATCTTGCGTCCTTGCAAATTTTTTAAAAAATAAAAAATAATAATTGTATCGGACGCAGGATCATCTTGCGTCCGTGCATTTTTTAAAAAATAAAAAATAAAAAATTGTATCTGATGCAAGTTCATCTTGCGTCCATGAATTTTTTTATAATAAATAATAAAAATAATGTATAGGACGCAAGATCATCTTGCGTATGTGCAATTTTCCCCCATATTTTGAGTCTGAACGACTAGAGCAAAAAAATCATATTTCCTATTTTTAAAAGCCAAATATGAAAATTTTGAGTCTCAACGACTACGGATGCTCTTAGTGAATACATTTTTGGTTGCATACTAACGCAGTATGAAAGAGAGTGTGGGTTTGATTTCGTTCAAGCTTATGGGCCGTTGAATCCACAAGAACAGTATAAAGGAGGAAAACTTCTTTTCCCTGAATAATAATCAAAGACTGCAATGTACAAATTTGAATAGCTCTTATATAGGTTGGCCTGGAGGAAAAGTAATTACATGTTACTTACAAAATAAGAAAGATTATATAATAAATTTACTAAAAATGGAAAGTATGTCAATATTTGAAGGCAATATCTTCGGGAATCTCGGGTTGAATTCTCGCATGATTCTGTTTCCAGATTTATCCTAAATTTTTTCTTCAAAACTTGCGAAAAGAGTGAAGAGAACTTTAACCGCTTAGAGCATCTCCAACCAATGTAGCTATTCTGACTCGTTAGAATATGCAAAATAGAGAACAATTGAATAATTTGGCTAGTGAAAAAAAATCCCGCTCCAACCTTGCTAGCTATTTTATCTAGCAATAAATATTGTTAAAACAATTAAAGCCTCAACATTAAAAAAACCAGGCAATTAAAACAATTAAAACCCAAACATATATAAAAAAACAAGCCCAATTTTGAAAGCCCAAAAAAAATTTTTGAGATCAAGATCTTCCAATCCCGCAAACTCGCGAGATATTTTCTTTAAAGTTTTTTCGCCATCAATTTTTTTGGCTTTTTTCGCAATTTTTTATTTGTGATTTTTTTTTTGCAATTTCTTTTTTATGGCGATTTCTTCCTCTCGCGATTTTCTTGATTGTGATTTCTTTCGATCGCTTTCTTCCAATCGCAATATTCTGATTGTGTGGGTTTTGATTATTTTTTGGGGGTTTTGAGATGCGGAAAGAGCGGAATGAAAGTTTGGTGAGCGATACAAACTCGCCAAATTTGGCGAGTGAATCTAAGATATCTATTTTGGTGAGTGGTTTGGTGAGTCCTGTTGAAGCAGATTGTTCTTCATAAATCTGCTATTTTGGCTAAAAAAGATAGATGACTAACGTTGTTGGAGATGGTCTTAGAGCGGTGTCTAAACAATGAAATTCATGATTCTAAAAATTGGGTGATGACAACTGCAAGATAGTTTGATGAGTTCAGCCGTTCAGGCTCGTCGAGATCTTCGAATTGCCTGCGTGATCATTTGCAAAAAAACAGACTGAAAGTTTATGCTCGTTTTCAGAATGACTATCCCGATTTTACTGACTTTGCCTGATCAGACCTTTCTAGAAAGTCTTGGGCTACTTTCGTTGTGCTCCGCACCGCATCGGTCGCGCACTTGTTTTAATCAAGTGATTGGTATTGAGAAATACAAGATTGCCTTTGAAGAACCTTTTTCCTTTAATGTCCACTTAGTAGCATTTTTGCCTCATGTGAAAGTATAGTATAGAGATAGAAAATAATACTTTATTGGGATGATAATAACTAAATATACTGCCTCATATATTTATAAGAGAGTACAAAGAGTAATATAAATTTATTTCAGATGTGGAACTAAACTAAGAGTATTTTAACACCCTCAAGTCGGTGTGTAGATATTGTCGTAGCCAAGCTTGCTCAAGAAAGTTTGAAAAAGCTTAGGAGGTAGAGCTTTAGTTAGGATATCAGCAAGTTGTTCACCAGACCGGACATATAAAAAAGAAATAACCTTCTTCTCCCACTCATCTCAAACGAAGTAACAGTCAACTTTGATATGTTTTGTGCGCTCATGAAACACACTATTTTCAAAAATATTTATACCAGCCTTATTATCATAGTAGAGATGAACTGGAGATAACATTGGGATTGCCAAGTCTCGAAGAAGATATTTGAGCCATAAAACTTTACTAAATGCCCAATGGCTTGGTATACAGACTCTGTACTTGATTTGGCTACCACGGGTTGTTTCTTACTTTTCTAAGATACAAGATTTTCTCCAAAGAATACAAGATACCCACTAGTTGAGTGCCTATCATCAACTGAACCTGCCCAGTCAGCATCAGAATATCCTCGTAAAGAAAGAGAATCACCAGGCCAGAAGAGAAGCCCTTGCCCTGGGGCTTTCTTAAGGTTCCAAAGAATGTGAATCACTGCTTCCCAATGAGTAATGGTCGGTGCATGCATAAACTGGCCGACTCGACTAACTGTAAAGACAATATATTCGGCCTAGTCACTGAGAGATATATGAGTTTGCCAACCAGTCTGCAATATCGTTCTGGATAGAGAACAATGCATCATTGAAGAAGGACAGCTTAATATTGGGATCCATAGCACCGGGGCAACATCCTAACATTCGCGTCACAGTAAGAATATCAAGGACATACATTCTTTGCGAAAGAAAGATATTATCCTTTGTGCGTGCAACCTCAATGCCAAGAAAATATTGAAACGAACCAAGATCCTTTGTTGAAATGTTTGAGCTAACTGATGCTTGATGTCTGCAATATTTTTGGATCACTGCCTGTGATAATGATATCATTAACATAGACTAACAAAATAACCATGTCTTTGCTTCCTTTCTTTGTGAAGAGAGTGATCTGCCTTATTTCTTGAGAACCCATAAGAACACATAGTTTTGCCGAACTTTTCAAACCAAGCTCGAGAGGACTGTTTGAGGCCATAAAAAGACTTTTTGGGCGAACATACAAGATTCTCCCATTGTCGCTCAAAATCAAGAGGTTGTTGTATATCCACCACCCCATTCAAGTCACCATTGAGAAATACATTCTTGACATCAAGCTGTTGAAGAGATCGAGAATAATTGGATGCAAGAGTGATAAGAACACGAACATACATGAGTTTCACAACTGGAGAAAAAGTCTGTATAGTCGACCCCAAATTTCTGTGTATATCTTTTAGCGACAATGCAAGCTTTAAGTCATTCAACTGTATCATCAGGATTGTGTTTTACTGTGAATACCCACTTACAGCCAACTGTCTTACCACCAACACGGAGACGAATCAACTGCCAAGTACCATTTTACTGAAGAGCCTGCATTTTCTTTCATGGATGTTGTCCAACCAGGATGCTTGAGTGCTTCCGGAACTTTTTTAGGAATAGAGATAGAATTCAAGAAAGCGGTAAATACTTGAATAGATCTGTTCAGTTTAGCAAAAGAAACAAATTGGACAATAGGATAGTGAGCACAAGAACTTAGCTTTACTTTGAGCAATAGGTAAATCGTCTGTGGTAGGGATATTACCGATAGAAGTGGCTGGCACTGGTTGAACAACATTGGATAATTCTTGGATGGTCGAGTCTGAACGAGTCTTACATCTTCTGACATAAACCTGAAGTGGCGGAGGTGGTGGTGGTGGCGATGGTGATGGTAGTGGTGGTGATGTTGGTGAAAGTGTTGGTGGGTGGGAAATCATGACTCTCAACAGCAGCCCTTGGCAAATCGGGAGTTTTGCAAGAAATTTGTTCAAAAAAATATTTTTGTTAAAAAAATAAAACATCTGCCAAGGTAAACATTTTATTTTGTTAAGGGCAATAGCAAAGATAACCTTTCGAAAAGTGCGAATATCCAAAAAATACACATTTAGTAGCACGCGGGTCAAGTTTATCAGTGCCCGAGTGGAGATTTTGAACAAAATATGTGCAACCAAAAACACGAGGTGGTAGGAAATTGGATCTTTAGATTGAAAAACCAGTTTGAAAGGTGATTGATTTTGAAGAATAGGAATAGACATACGGTTAATAAGAAAACAAGCAGTGAGAACTGCAAAATTCTAATAAAACTTTGGGACATTCATTTCAAATATCAAAGTGCAAACAATGCTAAGTAAATGTTTTTTGCATTCTACTGCTCCATTATGTTGAGGGGTATGGTGCAAGAGGTTTGGTGTATTATTCCATGTTGAGAAAAAAATGTTGAAAATTAGAACTCATGTATTCTTTAGCATTATCAAAACGAAAACATTTAAAAGTTATGCCAAATTGTGTTTGTATCTCGAAGATTAATTCTTGAAAACTTCAAATACTTCAGGACAATCATTCAAGAGAAACAACCATGTAATGCGAGAGAAATCATCAATAAACGTAACAAAATAACGATATTTATTAAACATGAGAAAACCAATAGGTCCTCAAACATTAAAATGCACTAAATCAATTAAATGTTCACTACATTTATTGACGCGTCCTGGGTAGAAAACTTGATGATGTTTGCCTAACTCACAGGACTCGCTAGATAATTGAAACAAAGACTCACAACTAGAAACTAAGTGCTTGAGAGTAGTAAGGGAGTGCCCCAATCGCCGGTGCCACAATGCAGGATCAGTTGAAGAATGAAAAGTCAAGACTAGAGAATCCAAGATGTATAACCTATTTTGTTTACGACCGGTGCCATTCACCTTATCGTAATATCATGAAACACAATGAGAAGAAAAAAATGTTACTGAACAGTTTAAATCTTTAGAATTTTTAAGAACCAATAACATACTGTTAGAAAATTGAGGAACACGTAAAATAGATGTAAGAGAGAGATCTGGAGAAAGTGAGATATCGCCCTTCCCATCAACAGGGACTCAGCAGGGACAGGAGATCCATCAACAGTACGCATATGATAATTGGAAATCAAAGAAAAAGAAGAAAGCGGTAAAGGAGATATATGTTCAAAAGCAACTGAATCAATAATCCATTGATGTGAAGAAATATGACAAGCAGTACCTGAATGAGCCTAATTACCAGGAGGAGATAGAAAATTGCGGAATGTCTGATACTCTTCAGCAAAGAGGGTATACTGGGAGGAGGTTGGCACATCTGTGGGAACAGTAGAGAAAGAATAAGAGTCTACAGTGGAAGACTGATGAGCAGTAGGACGACAAATGCGTTTCCAACATGTCGCATACTCATGAGACCGGCCTGACAATAGGTACAATTCTTAGTGTTGTGATGACTGTCACTACGATCACTACGGTCTCGTGAAGGATAAGAACCACGACCCCTGGAGGTGAAGGAAATTGCTGCGAGGGATTAGAAAAACCACAGCCACAGCTAGAGACAAGTGCAAACGGTGTTGGGGTTTCAATAAGAGCGGAAGAGGGTACTCGTGGCAGCTGAATATGGAGATCACGTAGAGAGGGACAGGCGTTGGTGGCGAGGATATGAGAACGAACACCTTCAAGATAGGGGCGAATATTGCCCAAGGCAAGAACGGTGAGAAGGGCCTCACGTTGTTGTTGCTGGACAGCGAAATCGGTAAGAGTATGGGTGATAGATCTTCCATTTTTCTAGGAACTGATTAAAGAGGGATAGATAAGTATGAATGTCGTCACCTTGCTTGGTCTCGATTGCATCACGAAAGATATCATACAGGTGCTACATGTTATTGAAGGAGGAGTACATGTTATGAAGGGTATCGACCTCTTTGGCTGTGTCGAGGAAAGTGATGAAGGTGTAGATGCCTTGGTTCATACAATTGGTCATCATATTGACAATCAAGTTATCATCTCGATCCCATACTTTGAATGTGGGATCTGTAGGCTGAGGCTGAGGTGATGGCTCAGTGAGGTAATAGTACATCTCGGGTCCTTTGAGAAAATGTATGACAGAATGGGACCATGTCACGAAGTTGCTGCAACCGGAGAGATTCTCGGTGGTCATGTGTTTTCCTTAAGGAGAATGAGAATTAGTCGCCATGTGAGGGGAGGGAGTCACCATTGGAGGAGAGGTCACCGTGGAAGTATCGGAAGTCGTCATAAGAGCATATCTATATTAGATTTGAAGGAGAAAACGGGTGAGAATGATAATGATAAATGGGATTGAAGAGGGCATCAAAAAATGGCACACATTACAGAATAGCGCGCATCACGAAGCATCTTTTTTTGACTCTTTTTTTTCTTTTTCTTTTTCTTTTTCTTTTTCTTTTTCTTTTTTTTTCTTTTTTCCGAAAGTGGAAGAGGAGTGGTTGCGGGTTCGGGTGGTGTCGGGAGAGGAGGCGGTGGCTGGAGTGGAGAGAAGGAGGCGGGGATGGAGAGGAGGTCGACGGAGATAGTGGAGAGAAAGAGGTAGAGATGATTGTAGAGATAGGAGGAGGCAGGGAGAGCGGTGCTGCAGTTGCAGGGAGGGCGGGGGCAGGGGATTACTGGGAGAGTGGCGGCTTGGGGCAGAGATTAGGTTTGGAGGTGTGGGTTTGGAGGCGTGGAGTATGAGGGTTAGGGTTTTGGGTTTGGAGACGGAGAAGAAGAAGAGGAAGAAGGCAGTTTTTTTTCTTTTTTTTAAGAGACAAAAAAGTGACCCTAATTTTTTGTGAGGAATTCTTGCGTAACTTTTCTTGCTCTGATACCGTGTGAACGTATAGTATAAAGATAGAAAAAAATACTTTATTGGGATGATAATAACTGAATACACTACCTTCTATTTATAGGAGAGTACAAAGAGTAATCTAAATTTATTTCAGATGTGGGACTAAACTAAGAGTACTTCAACACCTATGACTATAGGAGTAGAGAATACGAGAGAGTTCCGTGAGATTGAAATTGAGTGAAGGAAATTGGGTTTTAAAAAAGGAATATAGAAGCAATTATCTCTTGATTTTTAGATTGTTTTTGGCTTTTACTAATTGTTAGAATATAAATATTTCAACCCTCACCCTAACCACAACTTCGAAGTTTTTGTCTATTGATAGGAATTGGTAGGGTCTTGGATATGGTACCAGAGCTACCCATGTTCGAATCCCACCGACTACGCAATATTAAATTTGGATTAAAAAACGAAAGAAAAAAAATGTCGCTGCGTATAGTCTAGGTCTTGGCCCACAAAGATGGTTCTCAACCTGCAAGAGCATGTTTGATTATAAATATTTAAACCTTCAACCTAACCACAAATTCGGAGTTTTGGTCTATTGGCAAGGTCGTTTACACTAATAATTTCTCTTTGACCATTGACTTTTTGTGAGTAAATTTCATCTTTCAATTCATAAAGGGGGTGTTTTCAGAGCTAGAGAATTAGATGTTAGTGGGAGAGGATTTCATAGTGAAATTTCAAAGTTGGGTGTTAGTCAAACATGATATTAAAAACATGATGAATTAATTGAAATCCCACTTGCCTCGACTTTGAAATCCAACTATACTATAAATGACCTCAAATCACACCTCTTTCTATGTGATTCTCAAATCATGATAAAATGATCAACATGTTAACTTTCGTATTTCTAAGAGAATGGAACTTAATAAATTACCTTAAATTTATGTTAGGTGATTTGAGAGTACGAGTCACAAATACATTGTGAAAGACACATACATTGTGAAATCACCTTGATTTGAAAATCAACCTATGTTTTGAAAACTCCTTCTGACTAACACCCCCAAAATGATGTTTCATCATGCTTATATCTTGACAGTGAATTGACTGATTCCAATAACCATGTCTCCTTACCTATGACGCATGGATACTTCTATTTGGTAGTCGTCTGTGTCAGAGACATGAATCCAGAATCAGACACGAGGCTTTATCTTTTGGTGTAGTTTATCAAAAAAATTCTGTGTCCGTGTGTCATGTTGCATTGGCTCACTGTGTGTCTTTGTGCTTCTTAAAGAAACACGTTGCGAAATTTTCACACACACACACACACACACACACACACACACATTAAGGATTCTGATAAATAGTAATAACATATCTAGAAATGCTAGTTATACGTGTATGAGGCTTGAATTGTCTAATTTCCTGTTTGAAGTAACATCTCTGATAATAGATATCATTTGGTTTCAACTTTCAATCAGCTATCTGGGAGAAATCATCCCATTTTACTGAAAACATAGTATAGCTCAGTTTGTTCTGGTATTGATTCTATTAACATTATTTTGGGTAAATATTTCTCTTTCTTTTCCAGATTCTACTAAAAATGCTTCCGAAATATTATGATCATGTTTGCGCCCATGAGAATACCCTCATAACGAAGTTTTTCGGTCTCCACCGCATTACAATAAAAGGTTGTAGGAAGGTATACAGTAAATCTTAGTTTAATGCTTTAGTCCAATGGTTATTTTTCTATTGTGCACTGTATTACATTTCCTTTTTGCAGGTCAGGTTTGTGGTGATGGGGAATATGTTCTGCACACAACTGTGCATTCATCGTAGATATGATTTGAAAGGTTCTTCACAGGGAAGATCAACAACCAAGACTAACATTGATGAGAACACCATTCTGAAAGATCTTGATCTTTCATATGTTTTCCATCTGGACAAATCATGGCGCGAGTCACTTTTCAGGTCAGTTGCTTTTACTGAGAAATCATTGATGTTGATGTGAATATTCTTTTATCACATTTGCTTAGATGTACGCATCTATTTATTAGCTGAAAGAGCAAAATAGTATCCCGACTCTCCTAGTTATAACTCGAGTAAGAATGAACATTTATATATGCCACCGTCATCATTGTTATTTTAGCATTATTACTATGAAAATCCCGGCCACTAAGCTAAAACTTCAAAGTTGTATAAGAGTTGAGCAAAATTATAGTTATATTTTAACACGTCCCCTAGGTTGAGAGCCTATTTTTTATGGGCCAAAGAAACGAGATAAATGCCCAACAATTTGTGGGCCGAGACCAGGACAATACGCAGTGGTATTTTTTTTTAACTCCGCATTTCAATTGCGTAGCCAGTGGGATTCGAATCTGGGTTATGTACCATCTAAAAGTCCCGGCCACTAAGTTAAAATTAAAACTGTGAAGTTGTAGAAGGGTTGAGGGAAATTACACTTATATTCTAACAACATATATCAAGAAATCTCAGTATACGGCAATAAGCATATTTCTTACAATTGGGGTCATTAAGCACAGGTTTGATGAAAGATTCGAGAATTTTTGCAGCAAGCTGTCAATGACAGTTTGTATAAACTTTATGTTTCTTAGTCATTCCTAAGTGGTACGTTAATTTTCTTTTCCCCCAAATCCCATTTTTTCTTAAATAGGGATATTGCTGTAGTGTAATTTAATCTACAAACTGGTATGGAATCACCATTATAGTAATGGCATAAATAATTCTGTAGCACCTTACTGCTAAAATCCGACATCACTTGTTGGAGATATTGATAGATTTGTTTGGGGTGTGATAATTATGAAATTTCTAAAGTAGGCACGTTTTGCTTTCTGCAGACAAATTGCTCTAGACTGCATGTTCCTAGAATCACAATGTATAATTGATTATAGCATGCTGTTGGGATTGCATTTTAGAGCTCCAGAACATTTGAAAACCCTTCTAGAACCTGAGGATACTCTTCAAAACCATCAGAGTTCTTCGGCGGATAACAGTAAGTATCTAATTCAGTTTTAATAGTTCGTCAAAAAATTTTGTTCTATTAGTTGATTCAAGATTTACAGTGAGGCATTCCTACCTTGTTAATTTTGTCAATTGCTTTATAACAATGTATTTTATTTTTAGAAATTCCTTTTGTTATGAGTTTTCCTTTATTTTTTTAATATGTATTTTTATTTTCTTAATTTTAATTTTAAATATTCTTAGCAGTTTTTGTCACTAAATCCCTCTCATGCATAAACTTGCCTTCACACTTTCTGCTTCCCACAACATTGACCTAAATGTACGTAAATCAAATTTGCTTTATTGAGGCTCCTATAATTCTTTGTTAATAGAAAAGCTTTCGAAGCTTCTTTCCTGGAACCACACCTTAGATTATACTTGTCCTTTGGCTTGAGTAGTTACCAAATAAAAAAGAATGCCCGATATGCTGGATAATGTGTGCCTTTTTGTTTATCGAAAACATCAAGCTGCATTCCATTGAGAAAAGGGTGTCTTCTACTTATTGGAGATGATTCCCTCATATGGAGTGATTACAATTACTTGGTAGGAAACCTCATTGACAATCTGCTCTGTTTACTTTTATTTTTAGGTCATATTATTCATGTTGGGGAAATGGACGTTGTGATGGGTAGGATCTTTTAAGTTGGAGGATTTAAGAGTACGAAGGAACGAATAGAAGTATTGGTTAAACAAAAGAAGTCAGGAGAGGGAGTTGAAATAGAAGTCTGTTTCTTTCTTGCTCAATGACTTACAATGCTTGGAACATACAAAATGCTCTCCCCAGAGAGCATGGTACTCTCTAGAACATTAAAAGTCCCCAAATTTAGAGTTATCTGGAGCTTCTTTACACTCCACTTCCTAGATCTATGTATTTATTTAGAAGTTTTGAGAAGCTTTTATTCTTTGTTTCTCTAGAGCTTCTTAGAGATAAGCTGTCTCTAGACTAGAGAATTGTACAGCTTTCTACATTTACACACTACGTTCTACAATATTCGTGAAAAATATAAATTATGTTTATACACCCCCTCTTAATTTGTAATTTTCATTTGATTTCTAAATCGGATGAAATTTTCATTTGGTAATGCTTGGTGAGTGATAATGGGACACTAGGCTAAGTAGGCCGTGGTACCAAATTTGTTGGAGTTAGGTGATAATTGTAGTCTTATGTGTAATGGATTGGAAAATAGGAGTGAGTACATTAAAAAATGATTGATGTTAAATGAAGAGAAAGGATCCAGGGCGAAAAGGAGAGAGGCTAAAATTGATGCTAGACTAGGCTTGTACTGAATGGGAAAGGTAGGTTTCTTGTTCATAAACAACAACAACAAAACTTTTTTTCCAACTAGTTGGGGTCGGCTATATGAATCCAGGTTTTCCATTCTGTTGGGTTCAGCGCAATATCTTCTATAAGGTCACAAACTATCATATCTTTTCTCACCGCTTTTACTCAAGTAAGTTTAGGCCTTCTCCTACCTCTAACTCTACCCTCAATACTTATCAAATCACCCTTTCTAACGGGGCACAACTAGTTTACATGTGACATGTCCAAACCACCTGAGACATTTCTCTCTTAATTTATCTTGGATAGAAGCTACCTTTACCATGTCTCAAATATATTGTAATTCTATCCTTCCTATTTTACCACACATCCATCTTAGATTCTATTTCTATCCTTCCCGGTTATACCACACATCCATCTTAGCATCCTCATCTTCTCCGCTATACTCATTTTTTGGACATGTTATTTCTTTGTTACACATTACTTTGCTTCATACATCATTGCTTGTCTAACAGTCGTCCTATAAAAAATTTCCTTCAACTTTAAAGGTATACGTTTGTCACACAAAACATCACTCGCACTTCTCCACGTAAGCCGCCCTTCTTGGATCCTATGTATAACATCCACAAATCTCCCCATTTCTTTGTATAATCGAGCCTAAATATCAGAAACGGTCTCTCTTAGGTGTCTCTTGACCATCAAACTTTACTACTTCCTCATTTGTGTTCCGAGTATCACTAAAATTACACTCCATATACTTTGTTTTAGTTCTACTTATTCTAAAGCCTCAAGCTTCCAAAGTAGCTTCCAAAGTTGCTCTCCACAATTCTATTTTAGCATTGATTCCTGCTCTAGTCTCGTCCACTAGTACGACGTCATCGGCAAAAAGCATACATCAAGGCACCTCATCTTGTATTCCTCGCATCAATTCATCCATAACCAAAACAAAGAGGTAGGGCTTAAAGACGAACCTTGGTGTAAACCTACAGTAAAGGAAAATAACTGGTCTCCCATATAGTTGTTCTAATTATGGTCATTGCCCCTTCATACATATCCTTCATCACCTCAATATACCGAATAGTTACTCTTTTATTATTTAATGTCCACCATACTGTCTCTATGGACTTTATCATATGCTTTTTCTAGATCTATAAATACCATATATATATATATATATATATATTTATCTTATTCTCCCTATATTTTTTCATAAGTCTCCTCAGTACAGAAATTGTTTTCATTGTTGACCTCACAGGCATAAATCCAAACTGATTCTCAGACACTGTAGTTTCTAGTTTCAGTCTATGTTCGACTACTATCTTCTAAAGTTTCATCATATGGCTCATTAATTTAATCCCTCGAGAGTTGGAGCAACTTTGTATATCTCCTTTATTTTTATATATAGGTACCAAAATACTCTTCATCCATTCATCGGACATCTTCTTGGTCCTCAAAATTTCATTAAATAATCTTGTTAGTCAATCCACTCCTACATCCCCAAGACACTTCCAAACTTCAATGGGTATACCTCCGGTCCTAAAGTTTTTCCTATTTTCATCCACCCTAGAGCATTTCGAACCTCATAACCATATTCATAGTCCACATCGTATACAACTTCTAGACATTTGATTTCAAAAAAAAAATCACCGATATAACAATCTAGAATCGCCTACGAGTTTTCACTCTAGTTATTTCTGCATACGCTCTACAACTTTCTATAGGTAGCAAGCATACTTTTTCTATAAGGTTCTTGATGAGGACATCAATTTTATTTAGTTTAGGATTTTATTTCAGTACCATATTTATTTTTGGTAATTATAGTCATATGTAATCTTTTTTTATGCATTAGAATATTTTTGATATTTTGAGAATATTCTGAGATTTGTATCTTGATTTGTTTTGAGGCTATATATAGGCCTTGAGATTAATGAGAAAGATAAGCCATTCTTGATTAAAAATTTATTGTGTTGAGTTTTGCTCTTCATCTCTCATTTGTGTGATACAATTGAGATCCAACTTATTAAGGTTTGTGATAAAGCCTAATGAACTTCTAGTGTTTGTGATAAACTCTAAAATCTATCCCCAAATTAAAAAAAATCCCCCAAATCAATTAAACCCTAATCCCCAAAATCCAATACAAACCCTAACCCTAATTTCCCAATTACAAAATCACCCTATTCACCAAAAGCCTCAGCCGCCAACTCCCAATCCTCCATTCTCCTGTTCATCCCCTACCTTCCGACCCTCTCTCTCTGCTTCTCCTCTAGCCCGTCGAAACCCATCACCACCCCACAATCCTCTGTGCTCGTCTCCATCCTCCTCATCGTCGTCAACCCCGACCACCCGCAACCTTCATCGCAACCCCGTCGACTCCTCTCCATCACCGCAACCCCCCCTGTGCTACCAGTCCTCCCTTCCTCGCCATTGCGACTGTCGACCAACACCCCCTCGCTTCCCTCGACCAACTGCAGCGCTCGCAGTCATCGTCAGCAACCTCAGCGCCGCTCGATGCCCTGACGCGCCACCAGCCATCACCAGATCCAACCATCCACCATTCCAACAGTAGTTACCTCTTCGATTGTCGCTATCGGTCTTCGAACTCTCGGTATACTCTTTCCACTTTTAAATATTTGTGTTATACTGCCGTTCATCTCTATTATATTATTGATATTCTGTCGTCCACAAATATTGAGATTGAGCGTTCCACTTGCCTAATTAGAGTACAAATCAATATTGAATCTATTACTTGCTAAGAACACTTAGGGATTTAATTATTGATTGTAGAGCTGAATTATTAATTGGATTGTTAAACGTGATTCAGTTCTTGAAAATTCATCAAACCAATTTATTGTTTAAACTTCTAACTTTGATCCGCATTACATGTTAGTAAAATTAACCTGTTAAGATTCTTAGAAATTCTCTATTTAGGGTTCGTTTTACATTATTTTGGTATCAGAGCCAAAGTTCTTAAAACCCTAGTTCTTGCATCGTAGGCATCAATTTTGCATTCATTTAGGATTGTGTAGTCTTTATTTTTCTTTCTTTATTTTAGGTCATTTCAGATTCATTTAAAATATAAAATAAAAAAATAAAAAATAAAAATAAAAATATTAGGACATACGACTCCTAGTTTCCACTTTTGGTGAATGCGTCTTCGCAGCACCATCACAGATCCTGAAGAGCCTTTCTTATCCCTTCCAAATCACCCAATTAGGAACCCTAGACAACCCCGACTTGAAATGGACAATCCTGATATCTCTGCTATCCTAGCTGCCATTCAAGCAACTCTTGTCAATATCAATTGGAGGCTTGAGAAAGTGGAGTTAAATCAAACCATTTTCCCTGAGCTTCATGCCAGTCGTCAGATCCCTCAAGGGAATGTTCGTGACGATCAACGTCAAGAACGTGACCCTGACGAACAATATAACAAGAACGTTAAGGCTGACGTTCCCCAGTTTGAAGGACACATAGAACCCCAAGCTTACCTCGATTGGATCCATGCCATGGACCACTACTTTGTGTGGTTTGACATGAGCGAAGCCCTAAAAGTTAAATTTTCCACTATGAAATTGACGAAATTGACGGGTAAAGCTCAACAATATTGGATCAATCTTGAACATGCCCACAGAGGTCGAGGCCTGGCACCCATAGCCACTTGGAAAGCCATGAAAGAGAAGCTCACTGAGAGATATGTACCGTTATCGTTCCACATCCGATTGCTAGATTCGTGGAACCAACTTTATCAAGGAAGTAAATCCACACAAGAATATGTTGACAAATTTGATAACATTCTTATTCGGTGCAATGCTTTAGGTCAAGAGAGTGAAGAACAAACTCTCTCTAGGTTCAGAGCTGGACTACGAGCTAACCTTAGGAACGAGCTAATTTATAGAAATGTGGACTCACTAGCGGCAACCTACGCCCTAGTCCTCGATATGGATTTTCTTAAAGCTAGTTCTAATTCTAGGTCTAGCGACTCGAGAAATCATTCCTCTAGAATGACCTCTACTGACCCATCTAGGCCTAAGCTTCCCTCTCAACACCCCAACAAATCTTATCCAAACAAACATACTCCAAATTCCTATCCACTTAGAAATGACAACACAGATAAGAACACTGAAAGAGACTATTCTAAGATTGATCCTCTCACTAAGTGCTATAAATGTAAGGGATACGGCCATGTTGCTGGCAACTGTCCCAGCCCAAGTAGGGTCAATATAGTAGAGGGTACCGCAGTCATCGCTGATGAGTCCGATACTGAGTTTACCTATGAACCTAATGTAAGTGATGACTTTGATGAAAAAGAGGATGACCAAGTGATGACTTTGATGAAAAAGAGGATGACCAGTCTCTCAATTATATTCAGTCTGTCCAGTCACCTCCATTAAGTGTACCTGAGTCACCCACCCCATCCCAAGTCACTTGGCAACCTATAGATTTTATCCATGTGTTAGAACATCCTAGAGTCACAGAGTCTGCACCCACATTTGCATATTACATTCATGATTTGCATGGAGAAATTTCCAAGGAACATAATGAAAATAATTTTAACTACAAGTTAATAGAAGATACTAGAAGGAAATTTATAACTTTTGCTATTGGTGACGCGGTGATAGTTCAGATTCATCCGGAACGGTTTTCTGTTGGACCCGTTAAGAACTTGAACATACGTGCTGCAGGCCCATTTAAGATTCTACATGCAATCAATGATAATACCTATGTCGTTGACCTTCCTGAAGGTTTTGGCATAAGTAAGACTTTCAATATTGAGGATCTAGTACTTTATGAAGGCTCAAAATTCAATCCTAGAAATTTTCTTATAGATGAGCCTACCCTGCAGCCTAATGATGAGATTTCCACATTTACCCCTTTACCTGATACTATTCACCCACCGACAGAAGAATTGAATAATATTTTAGATGATTAGATAATCTTCACAAGAGATGGTGGTATGCATAAGTATTTGGTGAGGTGGAAAAACAAGTCGAAGTCGGATGACACTTGCAGTGATCGAGGGGCTTCCGCAACTGGATCCAGATCTTTTGGAGCACCATGGCAGGATCACTTGTTTTGGCTCGACTGGGTCGAGCTCTCTCCCACCCGAAAAAATGATGAGGACATCAATTTTATTTAGTTTAGGATTTTATTTCAGTACCATATTTGTTTTTGGTAATTATAGCCATATGTAAATTTTTTTTATGCATTAGAATATTTTTGAGATTTTTTTGAGAATATTCTGAGATTTGTATCTTGATTTGTTTTGAGGCTATATATAGGCCTTGAGATTAATGAGAAAGATGTTATTCTTGTTTAAAAATTTATTGTGTTGAGTTTTGCTCTTCATCTCTCCTTTGTGTGATACAATTGAGATCCAACTTATTAGGGTTTGTGATAAAACCTAATAAACTTTTAGAGTTTGTGATAAACTCTAAAATCTATCCCCAAATTAAAAAAATTCCCCCAAATCAATTAAACCCTAATCCCCAAAATCCAATACAAACCCTAACCCTAATTTCCCAATTACAAAATCACTCTATTCACCAAAAGCCTCGGCTGCCAACTCCCAATCCTCCATTCTCCTGTTCATCCCCTACCTCCCGACCCTCTCTCTCTGCTTCTCCTCTAGCCCGTCGAAACCCATCACCACCCCGCAATCCCCTGTGCTCGTCTCCATCATCCTCCTCATCGTCGTCAACCCCGACCACCCGCAACCTTCATCGCAACCCCGTCGACTCCTCTCCATCACCGCAACCCCCCCCCCCCCCCCCCGTGCCGCCAGTCCTCCCTTCCTCGCCATTGTGACTGTCGACCAGCACCCCCTCGCTCCCCTTGACCAACTACAGCGCTCGCAGTCATCGCCAACACCCTCAGCACCGCTCGACGCCCCTGACGCGTCGCCAGCCATCACTAGATCCAACCATCCACCATTCCAACAGTAGCTACCTCTTCGATTGACGCTATCGGTCTTCGAACTCTCGGTATACTCTTTCCACTTTTAAATATTTGTGTTATACTGCCGTTCATCTCTATTATATTATTTGATATTCTGTCATCCACAAATATTGAGATTGAGCGTTCCACTTGCCTAATTAGAGTACAAATAAATATTGAATCTATTACTTGCTAAGAACACTTAGGGATTTAATTATTGATTGTAGAGTTGAATTATTAATTGGATTGTTAAACGTGATTCAGTTTTTGAAAATCCATCAAACCAATTAATTGTTTAAACTTCTAACTTTGATCCACATTACATGTTGGTCAAATTAATCCGTTAAGATTCTTGGAAATTCTTTATTTAGGGTTCGTTTTACATCAGTTCTAGAAGATTACAAATTACTTTTAACACCCCCTCTCAATTTTTAATTTGTAGCATGTTTCTAAAATAGATGGAATTCTGTGTCATTAATAATTTAGTGAAGATGTCCTCTCTTTAGAAATGAAATGCAGATTGATTTCCGTCTCTTCTATGAGTTCTCCGATGAAATGATGGTGAAGATAGATATGCTTGGTTCTTACATGAAAAATTGAATTCTTTGTCATGGATATGGGAAACATGTTGTCACTATATAATGATGAATGATGGTAGATTATTTACAAGGAAGTTGATGCAAGAATTTGTGATGACAAATTTAGGCTTAATGAGAGATTTTCTTGAGGTACTATTAAAACGAAATGAAGGAGAAATATTTATTAGTCAAGAAAAATATTGTGATGATTCGTTGAAAAAAAACTCGCATGGAAAACTGTAAGTCAGCAGCAACACCAACAACATTGAACGGGAAACTATCCATGCATGATGGCTCACAAAAGGTGGATGCATCATGCATCAATCTAAAGAAAGGATCGTTGATCTACCTCACAAATACAAGGCCCGACATTCTATATGCAATTAGTGTGGCATCCAGGTTCATGAGTGATCCAAGTAAGCTGTACTGTGTTGCAGCAAAGCACATTCTTCGGTATCTTCAAGAGACGAAGAACTTCGGCATCAAGTATACTACAAAGAAATAGACACACTTGAAGGCTACAATGAAAGTGACTGGGCAGGATCAATTGATGATTGGAAAACTAATTCAGGGTATGTTTTTACTATTGGATCAAAGGTAATATCATGGTCATCAAAGAAGCAGTAAACAGTGGCATTATCATCAGCAGAAGCTGAACACATATTAGCAACTAGGCACTGCATGTGAAGTAGTGAAGTAGTATGGCTCCGAATAATTCTTTCTGACTTGTAGCTAAGTCAAGACTCGCGCGTGTGATACTCTATCGTGACAACATCTATGCCATAGACATGACAAAGATTCCAATTTTTCATGCAAGAATATCGAGCTTCATCATCATTTCATCAGAGAGCTCATTGAAGACGAGGAGATCGATCTGCATTTCATTTCTACGGAGGAGCAACTTGCTGACATCTTCACTTAAACATTAACCATAGAGAAAATTTATGTTTTAGAAACATGCTACAAGTTACAAATAAAGGGGGAGTGTTGAAATTAATTTGTATTCTTCTAGAACCCTATAGAAAATGGTATGCTTGTCTACCTATAGAAGGTTGTAGAGGGTACGTAGAAATATGTAGAAAGAAAGTTTACAGTCAAAATTGGTAGGTGATTCTAGATTGTTTTGTCGGTAGAAGTTTGAGGTAACAATTAGATGTCTAGAATTTGTATAGGTCGGTGTGGAGGCCAGTAAATATGGGTAACAATTAGATGTCTAGAATTTGTATAGGTCGGTGTGGAGGCCAGTAAATATGGGTTATGTTTAGTAGCTTGTATGATCAAGAAAGTTAGTCTTCCTATTCAATACAAGCCTAGAATACTATCAGCTTTAAACTTTGTCCTTGATTCCTCTGTCTTCATTTTACAACTACCATTTTTTTTACTATACTCCTGTTTTCCAATCTATTAACTCCAACAATGCATGCCTATGAAATATCATGTGGTTTAGAGGATCTTTGTTCCATGCTTTAAGTGGTTACAAAATGAAGTCTTTCATAATATAACAAGCTACACCATATGTGGTCCATGTAAGAAGCCTCCAAACAATTTGACTTTTTGTACCAAACTAAATGAAATATCATGGTTAATGGTGTGGATTGTCCATATAGAGTCCTACGAGAATGCTACTACTATATATGAGGGAATTTTACTCCTAAAGGCTCCTTACTTCTATTGTACCAAACTGGCTATTCCTTTTTATCTCCTCTAGAGCTTACAAAACTACACAATGGATCAAGTGAGAGATACTGCAGCAGTCAGCAGTATTGATTATTGTGAACAACAGTGAAATACATTCAACTAATTTTCTCCAAATTTGGAACAAGAACATCAGACAATCTAGTCGGGCGACTATATAAACTTAGTTAATTAGCGACAAGTGTATGTAATAATTGATTTGATATGTGCTTCTCTATTTCACAGTAGGTGTACTTTTGGAAGATGAGGTCATAATTCCTCCAAAAGGCCTGCTTTTGGTAACTCACGAGCCCACTTCTGCGAGTACAGTACCTGGTTCACATATCAGAGGAAGCAACTTGAGAGCATCGGCAGCTGGCGATGAAGAAGTTGACCTCCTTTTGCCTGGTACTGGAAGGTACTTTTTTAAAGACTGTTTTATTTTCTATTTTATTTAACAAACAAAACTATAATTAACTTTTTATTACTTCACTGCTGTTCACTTCTGTCTTGGTCACTTTTATGACAGATTGGATATACCGGCTGTGATGTTTGTTTTCTATTCTTAGTTTCTTTCTTTCTGTGTGTCTCTTTTCCTCTTAGAGGACCAGTTATCTTTAAACTAAACCAAAAAGCAATAGGATATGCAGACTTTGTGATGAACAGTTATGGTGAAAACTTAAGATGGGACAAATTAGTCAAAGACCTCATGCATACTTTATCGTTATAACTATTAGCACCAAGTGATGGTGGATGGATGCTTACAGTTACTTGTAACATACTTACCGGACACATAGTAGATGAACATATTTGACGAGACTTCCTATTTCAATGTAGTTATTTCCAATTTTCCACATATTGTTACACCTAATCCGTGACTGTGCTTCTTAGGCACCAAGGCTTTAAACCTATGGGGTGGACTCTTGGTAAATTTGCCTGTATAACTGCCTGATAAGGCGTGTAGTGTACTATAACTGCATGATAAGGCATATAGTGTACTACACTTTTATATACTATACGCAATATTGTGGAGCCCGTATAAAGCACATCATTATTATTTGCTTTTGGGTCACGCACTCTCACTTGTAGTACAAAAGCACTTATAGTACAAAAGCAGTATACACGTTAGTACAATTAGCTCTGCTGAGATGCATATTCATGGCTAGTTGCAACTCTACATCATGCCTTATCAACTTCCCCTTTTCTTTTCTTTCTTTTGTCCTCATTTTATTCAAATCTTCACCTTTCCTCTTCTTTCCAAACTCTTATATGCAATTCAAGAAGCTTTGCGCTGTATCTAGATTTGTTTAGTTGCATAAGAAGAAATTGAAAAACAATTAAAACCATGAATTGTGAGTGAAAACAAAAACTCTTATATGCAATTCAAGAAGCTTTGCTCTGTATCTAAATTTGTTTAGTTGCATAAGAAGAAATTGAAAAAACAACTAAAACCATGAATTGTGAGTGAAAACAAACTGTAGTTTATTACTTGCACTTTCGAAACTTCTTTAGTATTATGAAAAAGTGAATTACTTCAAACTTAAATAAGTGTTTAGTATTATGAAAAAGTGAATTACTTCAAACTTAAATAAGTGTTTAGTATTATGAAAAAGTGAATTACTTCAAACTTAAAACTGTTTTGAGTAGCTTGCTTCATTCAATCATCATGTTTATTTTATATGTTGATGTTTCTTAACAGGCTACCAGTGCAACTAGGAGTGAATATGCCAGCCCAAGCAAATCGTAAGCCTCTACATGATGAAGTAGGCCCCGGTACTGCTGATATTGAGCTCTTTGAGGTCTACGACGTTGTCCTCTACCTCGGTATTATAGACATACTGCAGGAGTACAACATGAAGAAGAAAATCGAGCATGCCTGCAAATCTCTCAAGTTTGATCCACTTTCCATTTCTTCTGTGGAACCGACGCTGTATTCGAAACGATTCATCGGTTTTATGGAAAAAGTTTTCCCTGAGCAGATTTAGTTCTCTTATTTGTACCAAACCACTATTATATAGTTGGCATAGTGAAATTAGATTGTATTGATTAATTCATTTACTATGTAGTTTTCTTATATTAGGTAGTATATAAGGCTATAAAGATTGGGTGAAATTTTGTTTTGTGTTCCAATCATTGTGTGCCTGTGATTTAACACTTGCCTTTCGGGATGTATAGAAATGCTGAATTAAATTTTCTTTTTAACTTTTTGTATAATTCAGCCAAAATTTATGGATTGTCTAAGGTGATACCATCATCTTAGTTTGGTGTACAGGTTCTCTTTTCTTAAGAAGTTTGGTTTACCAGTTGAATGCCACTATGCCAGTTATACATTTATCAGAGAATTCGTGTGATTAATACAAGCTCCACAGGGTGGAGTGGCTGAAAGCAAACGGTAATGAAAGGTCTATTTGGAAGCAAGAGGTATGTTTACCTTTGAGACCGGAAATGTCAGTTGCATGCGGTAAAGGTGGAGGAATGGTGGAAAGTAAATGGTTAGCTTGTACATGGGCCACATTTGAAGAGCAAAGTAAAAATTTACTCTGACGGTTGGTTAGACCAGGTCCGGCCCTGAGTTCCCTGGGCCCCAAAGCAAACTCCTGAAAAGAAAATACGGCTCTCGCCATACATCATTATAAACATGTATACAAAATATTTGCATATTGTTCAAGATAAAATGCATATTGTTCAAGATAAAATATTTGCATATTGTTCAAAATATACATCAAGCCCAAACCCAAATATTGTTTTGAATGTGAATTTCTTTCAAATCACCTAAATTTAAAGCCTGAAATTCAATCAAAGCCCAAACTCAAATGTTTTTTATTAAAAAAAATCTAAAGGTCCAGATAATTAATTTTTTGGGCTCCTAATAACTATAATTTTTTTACGTGCAAAATACATGTATATATTTACGAAGAGAATACAAATTTGGGAGCCTCTGTAATAGCAAAAAAAAACGGGGGCAGACAAAGAAGGCCTTGAGGGTTATGCATGTTGCCTATGTGATCAAAATATTACTTCAGGAGGTTAACAGCATTGTGGGGCAAATGGTGTTTAATGACACTAAAATAAGGCACTTGCAACCGAATATACATGAAAGCCTTTTTTATTCACTGGTTGTTTGCCATCAATTTTCAATGCACGGAAGATGCACCATACACCGCAGATTTTGATTTCTAAGCAGCGTCAAGAAGTTTATGATTTTTAAATAGTGCTAATAACTCAAAGAAACAGTGAAGCCAACAGGCAATTTGGCAACAGATGCTTTCATATGCACTCCACATATTTTGGCAAAGATGCTTTGTTATGCACTCCACATTCTTCTGCTTGTGACTGAAGCAGACAAATCACTATCCACATTCTTCTGCTTGTGACTGAAGCAGACAAATCACTATTGTATGTAACATCGTTATGAAGTCCTCTATCGCAATATGCAACTAGAATTAAAAAGTAAACAAAGGCAATCGACCTCACATGACAATACTGCAAATTCAAGCCTGATTGCAATAAATTTCGTCCCAAGATACTATGATTTGCCTGTACGTTTGAACAGCTCCAAATACACGTTTAGGGCTTTAAAATTGCTTCAGGCGTCATCGTAGAAAGATTACAAAGATTTCCATGTTCACGAGTTCACAAAACGAAAGTAAATAAACAAATCAAAATTACTACTACATAACTCAAAAGCAGCACTACAGAGGATAGATATCCCTGTTCCTGAGTTTCCTAAAAGAAAATAAGCAAACCCAATACAACCCAAAACCTAAAATTACAACTATATGGCACAATACAACCCAAACCCTAAAATTAATAACCACCAATTACTTATTGCAGATTTCCTACTGCATATCTCCATGGCTGCGATTACTGCCATTGCCAACTTCAGCCATTTTGGATGCCTTGCCATCAACCCCTTGGGGAACTCCAAGAACATCATCAATGAGTTCGTCCTCGCCAGCTATATCCTCCACATCATCTTCTTCCTCATTGCTTCCTGCAATCCTTCGAGGCTTGGGACCATGCTCTAGCCGGTGAGTCTCCAGCTCCTTGTCCATCTCCTGAAGGTTCACAAGATTGTTTGATCTCCTCGCATTCCTAGCATTCTGCCACCTGTCAAGCTCTTTATCGACATTTGTGATGTAGTTGTCCTCGATCTGCTTCTGGTATTCTGACAGCTCCTTCCTTCTTGCAGTCTTCCATTCCTCAAAAACCTGTGTGAAAGCCATGCTTAATCAGAATTTGAATGATTTGAGTAAAATGCTAGTGAAAGTGATGCTTAATCAGTATTTAAATTATTTGAGCACAAGATGCAAGAAAGATATAGATAACTTCTTCCTTTTCACTTGCCAACTGGCTTATTAGATTCTATGACAAACCCTAGTAACCCTACTGTCATTAGTTTGCAAAGAAAAAAAATGAGAGGCCTCATTTCCGCTCAAATAACATAACTTATGTACTTGTAATTTTGTTTAAACCGTACAATGTGAAATGATTTAAAACCAGTAATAATTATAAAATACCTGTTCTTTACGCTGCGCAACAATAGCTGCATCATCAACTAATAGCTTGGCAGGCATATAGTATATCGGAGGTTTTGCTTTTGTCCTAGAAAATAACCAGGGCAAAGTAAATTACACTTGAGATAATACTTAAAAATAAATTTGATTAAGGTGTCAAACCAAGCATTAGGAAAATCGCCAGTTGCATCGAGCATCAATGCTATGCATAAAAACAGAAACTTATCTGTCTCAACTAAATTTGTCTATATGCACAATTTGGGCCAAAATAAAAATAACCTGCAGCATGTAAAGGAATTCAGACATTAGTATCACAGTACTTTAAAAACAGGTATCAACATGTCAAAGAAAATAAAGAATTAAACAGTGATACCACACACAAATTAGTCCAAGAAAAAAAGGCAAACTTTAAACATAAAAAGATTAAAAGAGAATTAAGAAACATGTCGGTCAATTCTTACCACATTAGAGAATAGACAATCCTTAGAAAGCTTTCGCCAAATGCAATGTACCTTAAGGAATTGCTCAGCTTCTTTTGATGCTCAGACCAAAGAATAAACAACAGTTCCATCTTCTTTTGCTCTGCTTTAGCAGCAACACGAGCTCGTAGAGTCTACAGAAACAAAATCTTACAATTAAATGAAGAGGAATAATAAATAAGTGAAAAAAAACTGAACAGGGAGAGAGGAAATTCACCAAATCACGCCTGCGTTTCTCTGCAATTTGTTCGCGCTCTTGTTGCCGTAATCTTTCACTTTCTTCACGTGCCTTTTCTTCAGCCTTACACGCATCATATTTCAAATGAAGTAAAGAACACAGTAATTCAGAAACTAAAATTAAAAGTTAAATATTAATGCCATAACATTACAACCGTGGTATTAAATATCAGCCAAGACTGATACTACAAGTTCGTCTAGGTTTCCGGTGAAACCAAATACACTATTAACAGAAGACTCGGTATTTGCCGATATTTAAGCAAATTAAACCAAATACCATATAAACTATTTATTGGCTATTACTGCAGAGTAGTCAAGGTCGGAGAACTTGTTTAGGTTTCTGTTTCGTTCCCTCCAAGATGGGTTTTGGAAAAAAATCAATAGTATTTGTAAATTACTTTGCAAGTTTCAATTGTAGTTATTTCAGTGTTATATGTGTACATATCTTCCAAAGAATAGTTCTTATATAATTTATCTTCCAGTACAAGGGATTAAAATGTAAAGGCATATATGATTTTTTTTATAAAAGGTCTTATGTTTTTTAAGTGGCTGGGTACATGGATAGGGTCAGTTCAAATCCAACCCAATCCAACTCTAAAATCTACTAGTAAGTTGGATTGAGTCAGTTTTCAAATGGATCTAACCCATCCACACCCAATATCGAATTAGACATACACTGACGTTTCAAAAGAATCGAAGCGTCATCTCCATCTGAAAGAGGCGGTGTCAATTAGGGAAAAAGAAGAAAGAAAAGAAGGAAAGAAAAGCTATGTGAAAGGACAAAAGCAGGAATAAAATCGCACACCTCCTCTCCTCTTCCTCCATCTGCTCTTTAAAACCCTTAAAATTCTTTTTCTTATTATATTTTTGATGTGCTTAGCTGGTAACAAAAATGGATAGGCTGAAATATCAATCCTTGGTAGGTATACCACGAATGGGAATGTCAGAAAGAGAGCAACAAGTCTGAGTGATAGCATATGCAAAATATTTTCAGAATGCTTTTAATATATAATTTTATAATGTATTATTAGTAGGTTATTGTTATGATATATAGTTTTATAATTTGACATTCATATTTCCATGGTATACTTTATAAACAGAATATTCAAAATAAATGTTTTTTACTTGAACATTAAGATAAACACAAAAAGTTTATTATAATATATTCTTTTTATTTGACAAAAATCATACACTGGCTTTTCCTTAAAGATTAGTTAACTATTTTATGAAATTTTTATTAATTTCAAACACTTCTGAGCAGCCAATACGAAAACATCCCATACACTCGATACACCCAATAGTTTCCCAGAATGCCGAAAATCGAAAACAAAATTTGAAGATGAATATGGAAACAAAATTTGAAGATGAATATGGAACTCAATGACGAGATCCTGAACCATAATTAAAACCTCAAATGGACATTCAGTAAGACAAAAGGTACCTAAGCATCAATTACTCTTTACTATTCACCATAGGAATTATGCTTTATTAGTAGATTTTTTTTTTGAGAATAGCTTTAGTAGTAGTGATATTTCAGAGTAGTGTTCTTTCTTGTTCCAACATAACTACAGTCATTGCCAAACTCTGTTGAATATACCAGCTAACCCAACAATACTAAGCCATTATAAGATAAATTTTCTGTAGACATATTTCTGTGACTGGAGCTTCCATAACACAATCAAGTGCTCAACATAAATAACAAACATCAATACAGTTATATAATCTAAAATTATAAATATATAGCATAAAAAAAATCTATTAATAGGTTTCTCTGGATTTATTGTTATGGTCCATACAAATTTCCACTATTCATAATTCCAAAAGGATTGTATAGTTGATAGTGCACCCTCTAATTACACATGCAGTGCAAATGCTACATTATCAATCATTTTTAATTGGAAGTCCTCATTTCTAAGATATTTAACTCTGGTTTTAGTAAAGTTTTAGAACTCCACAAATCCAACGTGTATGGAAAGGTAACAAGGGTAAAAAACACATTTGCACAAACAGAATGGTATATTGAATGGATGCATGTGACCATACATAAGAGGCGCATTGAGAGAGGACATTGAGACATGGAAGATCCTACAGTTTAATTTGTAGATATATAGAACTGGCACATAAACTAGATCATCCAGAGTCATCAAGGTTCGATAGAAACAACAAGTACACCAATCTTGTGAAATAGCATCAGCCGAAGGAGTTTCCCGTCACCTCCTCCGGAATGAGTTATACAGTTGTTGTGGAACTAGATCAATTTTGTCAGACATATAGATAAGTTTTTATTATCAAAAGATTGATTTTTAATCTGTACTAAAAAAAAGTCCATTGTTCAAAGTGTGAGTAACTTCAGCACGTATTTAAAAGTCCAGAATGCAATCATCTGTAATGGAGTTTCTTCAACAGTTTAACAGAAAGATATTCAAAAAAAAGGAGAGGGGGGGGGGGGGGGGGGGGGGTGGTTCAACAGAGAATACTCACCCTTCTTAATGAGTCTGACCTACGCATGTATGCCTCAGTTGTTGACCGTTGCTGATCTTCTTCACGGAATTTCTGAAAGAAAAAAATATATCAACCACCAATTGAGAATTTGAAGTTGATGCATGAGAAGATTGAGAGAAATTATTTGTCTATATGATGAAATAAAGCACAGAGCACCAGCATATGATCAAACAACTTCCATAAGCTGAAGTGATATTTATCAGTATTTATAAGGGAATAGTCTATCTATTAGTTATATTTAAATTATTCAAGCAAAATATTGATATTATGGTTCCGGAAGCAGTTAGCTATACTGCTCAGTCTTTCCCATGTTCTGGTATGTGCAACATTTTAGGGACCTGCAAATTGAATTGGTTGAAAATTGCACAAATTTTCCAGCTCTTTTATGAGTATTAAAAATAGGGATCTTCAAGTCTAATTACCTTGTAGACCTGAAGTACTTCCCTCAGTAATATGGTTTTTTTTTTTTTTTGTCTAGAAACTCGAGTATACTAATTTCCTTTCTGCTTCAATATAACAGAATAGAGCAAATTATCAATTAAGCAATTCAACCAATAATTGTCATCATTAAGGCATTCAATATTAACCATGCAAAACACTAGACCCTTTTTATTTCATGAAGTAACATATAGAGCAAATTATGAATTAAGACACATGGATATCACTGTCACATTTACCCGAGACCCAGACACGACCAAGGTCCGTACCAGAACTGACCCAATTGTAGACGGGTAGGATTAGGGATGATTTTGGACCCGACCCACCCTAGATCCGCCCAAGGACCCGGTAGTAGACCAATAACTTAAATTTTAGTATATTAGAACTAGTTGTAACAGTTTCAAATATATTTATCTTTTAGATAGAAAATAAAGTTTTATATGATGAGTGCAATCTTTTCTTTTACTCCCAATTTGCATCTCATACTCTTTATTTTGTAAAATCAACTTACCTATATCCATTTATTTATTAATCAATTTTACTTTTCCTTTCGCTATGTAGTTTATTCATGTGGTCCTCTGGAGAGAAAAAATATGTTATGAATTTGAATATTATTATCTTTAGAAAACATTGAAAAAAATATTGTCGTGTATTATTAGACGCGCTGATCGGACCTGAACAAGACCCCAAAAAAATGAATGACCCAGATTCGGACCCAGACCAGTAGCCATAGGGCAGGATCCAGGTATACCTCATTACCCTACCCGACCCGATACCAGTGCTAGACATGGAGTCATTGATAACCTACTCATTTGATTTCTTTTGTAACCAAAAATAAAACAACCCATGGACATTCCCAACCCTTAAACAATAGCATCATATAAACTACATGGTGTATAACACGATCAACGCAGATTAAACTTATCAAAGACACGTATGCAAAACATTACCTCAAGTGTCCCCAGTAGCTGTCCCAACATTCTTCTGTTGCGCTTGACCAAACTTGGATCCTCATTTTTAGGTAAAACCCTAGGAATTGTCTCTGTAGGCAAAGCGACATAGTCCTACAAGAAACACAACCATTAAGCATTATTACCAGGAACAACTCAAACAGTGACAAAACAGCAAAAAGCGAGAAATCTATTTCTGAACTTACCATCTTCCTCATTTGCGGAATTCCATCTCGTCCGAACCTACCATCGCTTTGCGAATTTGGTTTAGGCCGTTTATTGTCTCTGTTTGAACCTGCCCATCCTTCTGCTACAGAATCATCCTTGACATCTTTCGGTTCACTTTCCTCATCTTTAATTTCTCCTTCCTCCAACTAAAATAAAGGGTCGACCAAATAATCAAATCAAGATTTGAGGGTGGAAGTATAAAAGAGAAACAATATGCAAAAAGAACACCATGTGCAATCTTATAAAACGACACATCTCTTTAGGAACTAACTTCCAATTGAAGAACTACCTACTTGAGTTTTAAGTAGTGGGTGCACGATAGGGGAGGCATGCAATTCAATTGGGGTCGGTAAAAACCAATATAGAATTGAGTAAAATTCAACCTACAACTAAACATTCATGTAACACCTCAAAAATATATTCAATTCCATATTTAATTTACTTTACAACTCATTTCAAGAACATGATTGCACATTAACTATAGCACTAACAAAGCAATCAACATTTCCAATTAAAAAACAAAACTTTTTCGAACGAATTTTCTGAAAACTTACTTTCACCACAGCTGAAGACAACCTTCGTTTCGATTCCCGTTGATCCTCCAACTCACCCACCTGAATTTCAACCAACAACAACAACAACACAAAAATCAATTAATTCTCAATAATCGACGGTAAATTGGGAATGAATCAGAATCTTGGATGGAATCTCGGAATCTTACAGGTCTAGCGCCGCCGCGCTTACGTGGGAGGACGGTGGGGCCGTTGCTGTTTCGGCGGATGCCACGTGGATCGCGGAGCCTCTCTGTGATCTGTTGGAAATTAGGGTTGGAGTTAGGGTTTGAGTGGAGTTTAGGGAAGCTGGGGGTGAGAATAGGGAGGAGGAGTTAGTTACCTCCCATTGCTGGCGTTGGAGTTGTTCGATCTCTTTTCGGAGTTCGTCAGCTGTCTTCTCCGCCGTTGTGGTCGCCATTGTTGAGCTCGGTTGGCGTAGGGCTACAGTGGTTGGAAACGGAATATTTATAGGTGTGGATCTGGAATAAGGAGCGGGTGAGA
Organism: Hemerocallis citrina; assembly: GCA_017893485.1. Taxonomy (NCBI): domain Eukaryota; kingdom Viridiplantae; phylum Streptophyta; class Magnoliopsida; order Asparagales; family Asphodelaceae; genus Hemerocallis; species Hemerocallis citrina. The sequence continues at coordinate 52,069,154 of CM030364.1, read as the reverse complement.
TGAGGACCCGAAAACCCGGGAACCCGACATTAATTTGGGCTGGTGGTGGGCTTTTATTGTTTGCTAGAAAGCCCATTCTGTTTTTATTTTTCCTTTTATATTAGCATACCAGATTTGCTCGTGAGCACGTGCCTACATCACGTCTTCAGAACGATACAAAACACGAAAAGCCCTGTAAACAATAAAACAATAATTATGTAGCTCAAGTTTGAATAGTATGACAATAATTAGTTGTAAATAAAAGTCAATGTTTCAATTAGTATATGTTGAAAAATAATTATAAATAGAGATGTAAAATCTAACTTCTTAAAATTTTAAGTGTGGAAAATGATGAAATTTAACTGTTGAAAAAAGGTCCATGTTTTCAATATAACATGTGCAATAAAAAAAACATAAAAATTCTGAAAATTTACAAATCTGAAATATTAAAATCTAAATTTCTAAGTAAATAAAGAAAGAATGGGAGAGAGATAGGGAGAGCGAAAAAGAGAGAAATATGAAAAAGTGAAGAAAGAAGAGAGAGAGTAATAAAGTAATGTGTTTTTTAGTTTTGGGGGGAAATATTTAGTTTTGGAATTTGAAATTTTGGGGGGGGGGGGGGGGGGGGGAATGTGTTTTGTGAGATTAGATCTAGGCCTTTGATTTTGGGGGGATTGAAGGTGAGCCACTTGATAGCTTTCTTTGTGTTTTATTATATAGATATTCAATTAGGATTTTAAAGAATCCTATTATATTTTAAGACTTCATGAATATTCAATCATAATTTTAAAACGTCTTTTCAAATCTTGATGCATTCAATCAGGATTTTAAATTATCCATCTAAATTTGATGGTATTCAATAACTGAATGATTTTCAATGATTTAATTAGATAGTTGATTTATGAGGATTTTAAGGAGTCAGGTATAAATACCAAAGCCAATGAGAAATCACGTCTCTAACCTAGAGATTTTCACGTATTCTTTTTTTTATCTTCTTCTTCTCTTCTCCTCCACATCTCCAACTCGCATCTTTTCGTCCTCATCAAACCATCGCGCCTTCGACCCGTGTCTTCTTCCTCAAATTGTCGCCTCCTAAAATAGCCACTGACCAGGTAACTCTCTCTTTCTCTTTCTTCTACCCCAATGTAAGGTTTCAGATTATGCTAGGGTTTCTGATTTTGCAATAAAAAATTTTAAGGGTTAATTTAGCAAATGCCCCCATTCAGTGCATCCACAGTCGTTTGCTATATTTGTCCTTTTCTCATATTTTGAGAATTGAGCGTCTGCAGTCGTTTGCTATTTTGCCATATTTTGGCAAAATCGCTACAGTCGCTTCTCAAATATGAGAAACGAAATGACGATTCTCATATTATAGGTGACGTAACATGTTGTTCCGTCTCTATTTTGTTCAATTTTTTTTAATGGGATCAGACGAAACTGTTTCGTCTGACCTATTTTTTTTTAAATGATCAGAAAAATCATCAAATGGGACATGTTGTCTTATTTGAAGCCAAAATAGGCTTGGACGGGACAACATGTCCTGTCCAACTATTTTGGGGAATTAGGTTTAGGTTAGTTATTAGGTTAGTTAATTAAGTAGGTAGTTAGTATATATTTTAATATTTAATTTATTTAACTAATCTATTTTAATACTTAATCATTAGTTAATTAAGCGTTAAATAAATAAGTCCAACATCTTTTTTTAATATTTCTTTCTCATATTATAGCAAATCACGACTGCAGCAAATTGCGTCGTTTTCTATATGCTATTTTGCCATATTCTCAAATATGAGAAACACGACTGTGGATGCTCTCAAAATATAGAAATTAGCATATATGCTCACTATTTTAAAAAACTAAGAAACACCCCCAGTTTGGACAGAACAGTTAAAATCTCTGTTAAGTGAACTCACGTGCGTCACACGTGATATGTAAAAAGACCTAAATATCCACGATAAAATGTATTTTAGCAAATGCCATCATTCAAAATGTGGAAACTAGCATATACCCCACTATTTAAAAAAGGGATATTTGAGATATTTTAGCAAATGTCCTCATTCAAATGCGGAAACTAGCTTATACCCCCACTATTTTTAATAAAAAAAAACCAAGAAATATCGTCAGTTTGGACGGAACAGTTTTAGGGTTTTGTATACTATATAATACGTGTTTGTTGTTTTGACAAAAAAACATCAACGCAACATCAATGCTTTGTTTCCATATCTCAACTTGGGTGTTGTTGAAGATGATGCACATCCTAGTGTGACAGTAGGTAATACCATATTAACCAAGTTTGTGAATAATTCGTTATGTTCGCAAATTATTTACGAAGAAATAATTTGCCGAACAGATTCGCGAATTATTTACAGGTTCGCATTTAATTTCCGCAGTGTGTGAACTATTCACGAAAATCACGAATTAAACAAATATTTCATGAATTTAGCGAATTATGCAAGAAATATTTATGCATTTATATATATTTTACTTAGGTGATGAGTACTAACTACTTAGATACATTAAATTTTGTATTTCTTTCTTCTCGAAATTTTGCCGAATTTTTTCTTTCGAATTTTTTGGATTTTCGTTGATTTCCAATATTAAATCTTGTCGAATTATTTATAAACGACGAATTTATGACTTTGGGTAATACACACGCTATTGTTGAACCTATTGTGAATGAAGATGATAGAAATAATGATGCACATTCTAGAGTGTAATAGGAGACTAAACAATATGTTGTAATAGATGATGGTACACAAGATAGTGATGATGCACAACAATTCGTTGTAATAGATGATGGTTTTTGTGTTTTGGGGGGGTCAAAATCTGACGTAGAACGGTAGAACATCTTTCCATTACATTGTTATCATTAGTACAGGAAGAAAGTTGTTCAGACTAACTAACATCACATAACACTTACAATTTTCATAACACCTAACACTGGAATAGTGGGGGTATATGCTAGTTTCCGCTTTTTGAATGGGGGCATTTGCTAAAATATCTCAAATATATATTTTTTTAAATAATGGGGGTATATGCTAGTTTCCACATTCTGATTGGGGGCATTTGCTAAAATATATTTTATAGTGGGTATTTAGGTCATTTTACATACCATGTGTGACACACATGAGTTTACTTAACGGGAAATTTAATGGTTCCGTCCAAACTTGAGTATTTCTTAGCTTTTTTAAATAGTGGGATATATGCTAGTTTTTATATTTTGAATGGAGAAATTTGCTAAATTATCACAAACAAAAATTTAAAACTAAAGGATAATCACCTTAGACAACAACAAAATGGTTTATATCTCAAATAGAAATATGAAATAAGGAGGGGAAAAAAAACAATCTCTGGACAAGCATGCCAAAAAAATTATGTAATAACCAGACACTTCTAAAATGAAGCAGAACTAGGTAGTTCCTCTTGCTCCTCATAAATTCAAACAAATCATACGGCAAACCCGTGGCATACTAGGATTCGGTTCAAGCTTATTGCTCGAAGCGCTTCAAAGTGCAAACAGCCTATCTAAATCCAGTTTAATTAGAAGGAACTACTTCAAAATATGGCTAGCTATCCTCGGGTGATACAGCCTGAGGATAGAGTAGTTTGGGAGATTTGTTGTTACAAAATTGTTCGCAATAAAAGCAACTTTGAGGAACAAAATCAGAGAAGAAGAAGAAGAAGAAGAAGAAAAAGAAGAAGAAGAGGAAAACCAACAAATTAAAAGGAACAAGGAAAAGCAAAATAATTACAAAATCAAACTAGTTTGTGTCGAGACTTGTGCATCACACAATCTCCTTAAAACAGATTCATCGCGTCCGGATGCTGGAGTTTGTAAAGGTGTCCATCTCCCAGGATGCAACGACAGAAACACATTGACGAAGGCTCCACATCACACTCCTGAACTTAAGCAGCGCTTGAATTCTATCACCGAACGACTAGACAGGAACATGGACGAAACAACAGAAAACAGAGGAAGATAAGAGAGTTTTTGGTGTGTCTCATGAGGGGAGAAGAGGCCTCTATTTATAGGGACATGGTGGAAACCGTAATGGCAGACATCTCCTTAAATGCACATATGTAATGGCAAACAAATGGTTGAATGTAGTCACTGTAACGACAGACAAATGGTTGAATGCATCCACTGTAACGGCAGACAAAATCGTTTCTGCATTTATTTCGGCCATTACAGAACGAAAAAACAAAATTGTAACAAAAAGAGACTCTGCACGGGGTTATGTTCAGACGGTCCGGCATTCGTGTCCGCAAGACGTGCGGGCGCACACAAGTCGCATGTAATCCGGTCCGAGATTTGCACCCCCCCCTCCGCGCACGCAAGAGAGAGCCTCTTGGCTTGCTATCTTACAATGCCAAGAAAGGGTCTAATATATATACCCTTCTAATTCCTTTGATTTTTCTTATATGGGACTAAAGTCACTCAACTCATTTTTCAGAAATCAACTGCCTTACTTTGAGAGACAATTTTTCATTCACCTGATAACCGTTTTGATCAAGTAAATATATGATTTTAATCTACTCCTGAAGGAGAACACAAATCCATCACGATCTCTCACTAATTCATAGAGGATCTTACTCGAAAATTGCTTCAAAACTGGTTCGTAAATGGTGTTAAGAAACCCATTTTCTAACATTTGCATCGTAATAACTTTATGGGGCATATGGCTAGACCGAAATGACTCATGCTTTCTTCATATCAACTTCAAATTTCTAGACCTTATGCATAAAAATTTTGCATTCATTCACTCATGGGCAGATCAAGGAAGCACAAGGAAATGCTTAGGTTGAAGGAGGGCGAGGAGGTGGATGAGGTTTCGTTGGACACGATGTTTGCATGTTCCCTTTGGCAGCTATTTGTGTCGTCCTGATGGATGTATTTTGATATGTTTTGATGCTATCGGTTGTATTTGATAGCTTTTGTATCTTCATACCTCTATGTATCGTTGATATTCTGCTATACTTTGTTACATTAACCTATCATTAATGGAACGGTGACGGATTCACATTTTTTATAAAAACAAAAACTACTTCGAAATATATGTTCGAACTTTTGTCAATCTATTTTCCTGAAGAAATTCTCTCTTCCACTTTTTTGGGAACAATTTCATGAGAGAATTGGTTTTCAATTTCTTAGCACGCCCCGTCAATTACTTACAATTACATATGGCTATTGGATATGAATTCAATCAACCAAAAGAACATACATCATTGTAGTTTAATAGGTATTAACCAATGTTACCAGGTTCGTGGTACGGTTACAAAAATGCATTACACTACTCGGGTTGTACGTGATAGGGAAGGGATAGGGTTAGTCGGATCACTGATTTGGGTCGTGGTACGTTCATGATCGCATGTTTGGAACGTTATATACATAAGGCCCTACCTCACTCCTTATTGTAAGGCCTCATATGTGACTCCATTGATACGAACCCCCATGGAAAATCCGAACCCTGCATTTTGTTCTACATGTCTTAGATAACTTAAGGGTGCAAAATCAAGTTATTTGAAGTTCATTTCTTCATGTTTTACAAAGTGATAAAATTGTATGGGTAAACATTCTTTATTTTTCTAACGACGTGATGGATGGGTAAATAAATGTCAAATAACTTGATTTTACACTTAAGCTATCTTAGGTATGTAAAATGAGATGAACGGTCCAGATTTTTCATAGGAGATTTGTATCATGGAGGGGCTCTCTGTCTATATATAGAACGAGACGATCTCTTAAGGCCCTACTTCACATCTTTTCTCCCTCTCTTTCTATATATATATATATAAAGAGAGAGTGGTGATCCCCTATGACTGTACTTCACCTTTTTATTTTGAGGCCCCTAAAGATACGAATGTCCTACGAAAAATTCAAACAGTTCATCTCGTTCTACACGCCTAAGATGAAGGATGTAAAGTCAAGGTATTTGACATTCATTTCCTCATTCTGTTGGGATTAGGGTGTCAACGAACGCTTGTTGTCGCAGTGGAACTAAATAGAGCAATGAGGAAGTCGAAGTATATGAGACGAATCAATAGAGCAAGCAAGTAGATCCACCAATCTAACACAAACACAATGATGATCTATCCCGGTTAGCTTTTGCTTAATCCCGGGGGAAAATATATGGAGATTTGATATTCAACTAGAAGAGATTACAAAGAGTTACTGATTCACTCAATACAAGGAATTAAACTCACTCACCGAGAACTATCTCTTTCTCGGACCTCTCTTTGCAATGGAGAAAATAATCTATGAAGTACTCTACTCTCATATTGGAGGAGTTTACAATATATATAGAAGAATAGAGAGAAACCTAGGTCTAATCTTGATTCTCAGTCGTCCAAAAAAACCTGGAAAAGAAGTAACTGGATATGAGTCGTACGATCTAACTTGGAGTTGAAGATTGGGTTGAAACGACCTAATAAATCGAGGCCTAAAACGAATACAGTGTCACGATCGGTCGACCGTCCAACAAGACCGGTCGACCTTCCTCCACTCAGTCAAACCCTGTGCAACTACGGTCGGGTGTGTGGTCAGGGGTGCGGTCGACCGCAACTTTGGACAGTCGATCGCAGCTATGCCTGCACTATTGCTGCTCTATTTTCTTCTACTCTCTCCGACGCTTTGACATCCGTGTTTCATCTTACCTTCTTCAAAATTGAACCACGAGTATTTAGGACACAAAACTAACAAACTCCACATTAGATTGCATACGAGTGCTATCACATGATGTGATTATTCATCTCCAAACTCGAATGAACTCCTCTTGCAAAAACACTTAGAACAATATCTTCTTCTTCTAATTGAAATGATCTCTACCCAATCTCACCAATTCCAGTATACCCCTTCAAGGGTACACCTCCGTAGATGTACTCAAGGAGTTGCCAACCTCCGTACGAACTCCACCTACCCTTAGGCATTCTCCACCTCTCGACGATATTTGAACGTCATAGTCTCGTCTCGATGATTCTAGTTGAAGCAAATTAGCTGAGCTTGCGGGAATAACGGGAAAAGGAGCAATACTTGCACAAGTATTTCGGATTCTCCAAAGCTTGTAGAGATTGTTTTGGCTTGGCCCAACCACCCTCATACCTCTAATCACTTTACGACAACCCTGAAAAACAGACAGAACTCCACCTCGAGTTGTGTACCTACAACCCTGTGCATCAAGAGTTCCCAAGGAAATCAGATTCCGTTTCAGCCGAGGAATATGCAAAATATCTCTTAAAGTGAACATATTTATACCTCACATCTTCAACTCAACTGTCCCCTTACCTACTACTTCACAAATTTCCCCAGTTTCCGTTGTCACACAATGCCCTGTAAAAGACTTATAAGTAGAAAACAACTCCCTCTCGGAGTAAATATGAGAAGAACTCCCTGAGTCAAGAAACTAACTAGAATCCACTTCTAAGGAATTTGAAACAAGAAGACACGAATCACCTTAATCAAAGGCACTAACCACATTAGCGGTTGAATTCTCATTCTTTGCGCTCTCCTGATTCTGCAATTTCCAACAGTCTTTCTTGATATGCCCTGGCCTCTTGCAATATCGGCAATGGATCGAATACTTTTGCAAAGCATGTTGTCTCCTCCCTAAAGGACCTTCCACTCCTAGACAACTTATGGGAATAGACGATGATTTCTGGGTTTCCTTCCTAAGTTGATTTTTCTTCAATGCTTTGATTACACCATTACCGAAATACTCTCCTTGGCAGATCTACCGTGATGGATCGTACAAATCCGGCAGTGAATATATCAGGTTGAAAGCTTTATCTTCCTTACACACATCCGCGTTGATCGTCCGAAGTTCAGATAATACCTTATTGAATTGTGTAATATGGTCTTGGAGATCGATACATTCCTTTATAGATAAACAAAATAACTTTCTCTTCGAATTCTTCTGATTTAATAACGACGAACCAGAGTAGTCAGCTATAAGTTTTTTCCACAAACTCGCCGCATCCGTTTCATCAAGAAATCCGCACTTGACCTCATCCGCCAATGATAGTCGGATTAGACTTATGGCTGTTTCACGAATATCTTCCCAACCATCATCCTTCATATCAGTTGGCTTTTCTTTCTTCTTAACAGCTAACTGCAAATGTTCTTGAACAAGGACATCATACATGTTAACCTTCCAAAGATTGAAATTGATCTTTCCATGGAATTGTTTGATCTTCAAAATTCGGGGGCATGTCATCTTAACCAAGGGACTCAACAACCTGAAGCTCTGATACCAGTTGTTTGGATTGGGGTGTCAACGAATGCCCATTGACGTAGCGGAACTAAATAGAGCAATGAGGAAGTCAAAATAGATGAGACGAATCAGAGCAAGCAAGTAGATCCAGCAATCTAACACAAATACAATGATAATTTATCCCGATTAGCTTTTGCTTAATCTGGAGAAAAATACAGGGATATCTGATATTCAACTAGAAGAGATTACAAGGAGTTACTGATTCACTCAATACAAGGAATTAAACTCACTCACCAAGAACTATCTATCTCTCTCGAGCCTCTCTTTGCAATGGAGAAAATAATCTATGAAGTACTCTACTCTCATATTGGAAGAGTTTACAATATATATAGAAGAATAGAGAGAAACCTAGGTCTAATCTTGATTCTCAGTCGTCCGATAAAACATGGAAAAGAAGCAACTGAATAGGAGTTGTACGATCTAACTTGGAGTTGAATATTGGGCTAAAACGACCTAACAAATCGAGGCCCAAAACAAACACAGCGCCGTGGTCGGGCGACAACCCAACAAGATCAGTCGACCGTCCTCCTCTCGGCCAGACCCTGTGCAACTGCAGTCGGGTGTGCGGTCGACCGCAACTTTGGACAGTCGACCGTAACTATGTCTGCACTTTTGCCGTTTTGTATTCAGCTACTCTCTTCGACGCTTCGAACTCTGTGCTTCATCTTACCTTCTTCTAATCTGAACCACGAGTATTCAAGACACATTCCTAACACATTCATCATGTCATTAGAAAATAAATAATTTTTAGCCATACGATTTTGTCATGTTGTAAAACATAAACAAATGAACTTCAAATAACTTGATTTTACACCATTAGGCTATCTAACTAATGTAGAACAAGAAGAGCAATTCAGATATTTCTTTTTTTTGTGGGGGGGGGGGGGGGGGGTTCATTTCAATAAGGTCACATATGAGGCCTCAAAATAAGGAGTGAGGTAAGGCCTTAGCGGATCACCCATGAATGAATAAATATGCACCAAGAAGCCCCAAATTAAACCAAAGCAATTCTGACTGCTAAAAAAGGTGCATTCGAATTGATCTTATCCATTATAGAATTATAATTTATGTTTGTTCGATAATAACTTAACCCTTTAATAAAATACTCTTATATCAATAAATATGTTCTGTTAATAACTAAAAAAATAAAATTAGGAAGTCATTCAAAATCCATGACATGATTAGAAATATATATATATATATATATATATATATATAAAAGAGAAAAGTGAGCCTCATATAGAGTATGAGGAAAATTTCCTCATACATAGTGATTATATTCACTTTGTGGGGCCTACATGGAAGATCTATTCCGTTCATCATGTTTATCATGCCAATGCATGTATGTGTAGAAAAAATTAAGTTGTTTGGAGGTTATTCACTCATGCATTATGTGGGTCCAATTTGTGCTTTGATTTGTATTACTGTCAAAATCGTTCATTTTTCAACCACATGATGTATGAGTGAATGACCTCCAAACCACTTGATTTTCTCTACACATACATCCATGAACATGATAAACATGATGGACGGAGTGGATCTTCCATAAGCCCCCCACCAATTGAGTATAATCACTTAGTATGAGAAAAATTTCCTCATACTCTATATGAGGCCCTATATATATATATATATATATATATATATATATATATAGGGTAAAAGGAATATGAGCAACTTGCTCATTTAATAAATAAGCAATTGATTATGTGGCATGCATATGATACATTGGATAACTAACTCTTTTAAGGCTTTTCAAATCACATGTTTGCCACATCATCAATTGCTTACTTACTAAATGAGCAAGTTGCTCATACCCCTTTTTCCCATATATATATATATATATATATAGTCCCCTTCGGTTGCACACTACTTTTGGTGAACACTCCGTGAGCACTAATGAAATAGAGTACCTATGACAAATCCGAATTGCTCATATTGTTCTATATACCTTAGATAGCCTAACAATAAAAAATCAAGTAATTTGAAGTTCATTTGCCCATCCATCACGCTGTTAGAATTTTCAGCCATACAATTTTGTGATGATGTAAATCATGGGCAAATGAACTTCAAATTACTTGATTTTTTATTATTAGGCTATCTAAGGTATATAGAACAATATGAGCAGTTCGGATTTGTCATAGGTGCTCTATTTCGTGAGTGCTCACGGAGTGCTCACCAAAGTAGTGTGCAATCGAAGATTTCTCACACACACACACACACACACACACACACACACACACATATATATATATATATATATATATATATATATATGATCATGTGAGAACTCTTTCGGCGAGAACCACGAGTGAAATTTTTTTGGTGATATAAATTGAAAATTTTGAACCGTTCATTTTGATCTACACGTCTAAATTACTTTCCAGATGAGAAATCAAGTCATTTGAGATTTGTTATCCATGTGTTAATGTGTTACAAATTGTATTGGTGAATATTGTTATTTTTTTATAATGACATGATGGATGGACAAATGAATTTCAAATGACTTGATTTAACATATTTAGACTAATTTAGTCATTATAAACAATGTGAACGGTTCTGATCATCCATGTGATGGTTATGTAAATAGTTCACACGAAGCTTATCGTGAAAACTAGTTCTCACATGATCACTCCCATATATATATATATATATATATATATATATATATATATATATATATATATATATATATATATATATATAAAGATACTCAGAATCAATTGGATACTCAGTATCAATTGGCTCAACTATTACGTGAGTTGCTCAAACAATCCCATCCGACCCTCTTACGGTGGAAGAACCGATAACTACTATTTATACTGGAGCGAACGGGCTTCTTGATTCATTACAAATTGGACAGGAAAAGAAATTTCTCATTCAATTATGTACCTACTTAAAAAGAATAAACCTCAATTCCAAGAAATTATATCTTCTACCAAGACATTTACCCAACAAGTGGAAACCCTTTTGAAGGAAGTTATTCAGGAAAGGAATGAACTATTTCTACTCGAGGAACATGAATAAATTTATAAATCGAATTCTATTCTTAGTACAGGAGTTATCATTGATAACTCTTTCTAATTCGAATAATTTTAAAACAGATGGAAAAAAATTGTGTCCAATAGGATTTGTACCTATACCAAAGGTTTAGAATATATGTGTGTGTTTTAAAGTTCAACTTCTTAGGCAATGAAAATAACAATCATCTAACATTGTAATCCAACAGTGATGAAAGAAAAATGAGAACCTCTAATTTTTTAAAAACTAAAAATTCACGTTAATTATCCAAATAGCAAATTTCTCGAAATAGAAACGTGATTTTTAAAAAATTAAATAGTAAATATCTCCAAATTCCAAATTCCAAATTCCTAACTGTTACCGCTGATTTCGGTGTGGGGGTAAACAGATGAGATTTATGAGTTCGAGAAACACCTGAACGGTGGATCCGAGCCTTCTTGTTCCTGTCGCAACCTGCAAGGAAGTGCGATACACCGGGGTTGATTCCGGCGACGCACCCTCCGACGCTCTTGTCAGTAATCAGTGATGATTAAAGGAAGAGCTTAAGGTGGAAAAAAAGTGATTACCTGGTCACAGTGGTAGAGGGGAGGTATTTATAGTCGCCAGGGGAGTGATTAGGGACCTGATTCCCTGTGTAACTGTCAGGAGTAAAATCCTCACAGTCTGTTTAGGAAACTATTCCCTGATTCCCGGTGAGAGCAAATCAGGCCCGTTGACTTGGTCAAATCAGTGACCCTGATTTGTCTCCTGTTGGTCTGGGTTCGCTTCGGGTCGGGACCCGTACCCAATTGGAGTGGATCCGTTTGTGGGTCATTGGATCTGTGAGATGGAGATCCAATACCCGCTTTGTATCCATTTGTGTGTGAAATTACCGTTTTACCCCCGAGCTTCAAGATTCGCGCCCAATCTGGACGGTTCCGATTTAACCCCATTTTTAGCCATATCACGAGCCCCCCACTCCTAAAGACTGAGTGTGATCAGCCTTTGAGGAGTAGTTTAACTGTTTTGGTGGCTAGTGGAGTTGTATCGGAGTCCAAATGGAGGAGTCTGAATCTCGAAGGGGGTAGTGAGGTGATTTTTTGATGCCATGTGCTGTTCTCTAGCCATATCGAGTATTTGACGGCTCTTATTTATTTTTTCGGGTTATTTATTTAATTTTGCGATGTGTTCACTAATCGTTCGGGGGCCTTAACAGTACATTCTAGGCAATAATTGTTCGTTCAGGGGCTCAAAAATATACCCCCGAATTTTTAATTATTTTCTAGAATTTTTAGTAATTTTCCCGAATTTTTAGCAATTTTTTCGCAATTTTTAAATAAATAAAATGATTTAAATAAATAAAAAATGATTTTAAATACCGATTTATGACGTGGCTCGATCTGGGCCGTTGATCATGGACGGGCGCGAATTTTTGAGAGATCCATCGGTTGTTATCGCTCGGAAGCTTTTTTCTCCGTTTACGAGCTCGGGAAGGCGCTTGCTCGGCCGCCGACCGGAGGGTAGGGGGTTCGGCAGGCCGAGCGACGTGGATCGGCAGGCCGAGCGACGTGGCGCAATCTAAGCCGTCGGATGATGGCGCGCCTCCCAAGAAAATGCTATCTTGTCTTTTAGCGTACGTGGCGCAATCTGGACCGCTCATCATTAGAAGCACGAATTTCTGAGAGATCCAACGGTCGTAGCTGCTCGGTGGCTTTTTTCTCCGTTTGCTGGATCGGAAAGGCACTTGCTCGGCAGCCGACCGAAGGCATGGGACTTCGGCAGTCCGAGCGATGTGGCGCAATCTGAGCCGTTGGATGGCGGCACGCATCTCGAGATGGGCACATTTCTCAAGAAAACACTATCTTGTCGTTTAGTGCCCTCGACGAGATCTGGGCCGTCTGATCGAGATCTTACACGAAAGTTGAGGAGAAAGTGAGTTTTCTCCGTTTGCAGGATCGGAAAGGCACTTGCTCGGCAGCCGACCGAAAGCATGGGGCTTCGGCAGTCCGAGCGACGTGGCGCAATCTGAGCCGTTGGATGGCGACACGCATCTCGAGACGGGCACATTTCTCAAGAAAACACTATCTTGTCGTTTAGTGCTCTCGGCGAGATCTGGGCCGTCTGATCGAGATCTTACACGAAAGTTGAGGAGAAAGTGAGTTTTCTCCGTTTGCAGGATCGGAAAGGCACTTGCTCGGCAGCCGACCGAAGGCATGGGGCTTCGGCAGTCCAAGCGACGTGGCGCAACGAGTTTCGAGACAATCCTCTTCCCAAGGGCATTAATGGTGTCCCAGGATTTGCGTGGCGTTCCATCTTCCCAGGGTCATTAAGAGTGGTGCGCCTCAATTAATGCGTGGCGTTTCAACTTTCGAGGGTCATAATGGCTGGATCCTGGAGGGTAGCTTATAAGTACCCCATCTCCTTTGTCATTTTAATCGCAACAATGTTGAGTTTTAGCCCTCGGAGGCATCTGCTTTGGGTGGTTGCTCTTCGGAAGGACAGGTGGTCGTTCCTCCACCATGGTCTTCTCCTGACTCTGACGGCCCCGAAGTGGATGTCAGGGTCGGGGGAGATCATGGTGGAAGAAGTGATGATCAAAGTCCGGATTCGGGGGACCATGTGTCTCGGAAGGACGGGTGGTCGTTCTTCCACCATGATCTTCACCCGATTCTGACTGCTCCGATGTGGGTGTTGGGGTCGGGGAAGATCATGGTAGAAGAAGTGATGACCCAAGTCCGGATCCGAGGGAGGAGTTCGCAACGGAAGGACGGGTGGTCGTTCTTCCACCATGATCATCTCCCGATTCTGACTGCTCCGATGTGGGTGTTAGGGTCGGGGAAGATCATGGTAGAAGAGGTGATGACCCTGGTCTAGATCCGAGGGACGAGTTTGCTTCGGGAGGATGGGTGGTCGTTCTTCCACCGTGATCTTCTCCCGATTCTGACCGCCCCGAAGTGGGTGTCAGGGCCGGGGAAGATCATGGTAGAAGAGGTGATGACCCATGTCCGGATCCGAGGGAGGAGTGTGCACCGGAAGGACGGGTGGTTGTTCTTCCACCATTATCTTCTCCTGATTTTGACTGCTTCCGAAGTGGGTGTCAGGGTCGGGGAAGGTCATGGTAGAAGAGGTGATGACCCAAGTCCGGATCCGAGGGACTGCAGCAGCTTCAGAACGATGGGTCTCTTCCCATCTCTGTCTTCCTTCCGGGCTGACGGCCTCTGATGATTGTCAGCCCGAAGGAGTTAGAGATGGGGGGCGCGCCGATCTGCTTTTGACTAGGCCCCGTGGGTCGGCGGAATACCGACCGAGACCTGGGGCCTGGGGGGCACGCCGAGGGCGATGCCTTAAAACTTTGAATTCAAATTTTTTCTGGTTTCTTCAGACAGAGGTGGGACGTCCGGG